>JAGTXR010000168.1:600000-976705 GCA_022606575.1 Glossosoma conforme
AGTTTAGTCATAAGGGACCTAAATCTTTCGTCTGAGTAGAAATGAAATTGAATTAAATTATTTTATTTAAAAACTGGAATCTGTTATGTTTATTTTTTTCTATTATTTAATACCATTTACCTTTTTAAATAAAAGAACTATACTTTAAAAAAAGATTCTAAATAATAGTGGGTAAAATTAGTTATCTTTACACTCGGAACAATAAATACTATAAATATTGTAGTTTACGAGTCCTGAAAATATTTTTTATATTTTATACCGACGCTTTTAAGGCCTGAAACTTTTGATCGTAGCAGTTAGTTCATTATATAAACTATTTTAGCCTTTTTTAAGCATCATAATTATGTTTGTTTTCTCATGTTTTGATTATTTATTTATAATATTTGTAAAATTAAATTAAAAACATTACATAAACATTTTCATTTGTTATATTTACTTTTTTTTATGATTTCATTCAAGGTACTGCAGTTAATATTCAGTCTCGAATAATCAATAAATCTTTTACATTAATAAAAATGGCAATATATATTTTTTTCATTTTTTAAAAACGAAAATTTCACGTTTCAAGCCGTATTTCGTGTAATGAGGGCGTAAACATTGAAATTAAAATCCGTACTGTACTGAAAACACAGGCCTCCTACCGCGGCCGAGGTAATTACTGAAAAACCGATGCATTTGTTATTTCAGCGGGTATCTTTCAGGGTACAGGAAAACCGAGAACAATGAGAAAACTCCGTTTGCTGTTTGATCACCTAAACAAGATGCTCTCAAGGCGTTACCTGCCTTCATTTTTATTCGCTAGTAATTACAGCATAACTTAGATGGGTCACCATCTTTGTATAACCTTGTATCACTGGTTGGGTTGCGCAGATTCTGCAAGACCAAATGTTGCACACCTCAGTAGCGTCGGGTTAATCATCATCATTAAAAGTACGATTAACAAAACACCTAGACTACAACAGTGCCCTCTGGTCAAGTCTTCAGGTTTCTGCTACTGATGTCGTTGGTAGCCATATACGAGTATCTTTCCAGGTGGATCTTATTTACAAAAATTATTTGGAATGAACCATAGACTGACAGAAATTAGTTTCGGAAATTTACGGTGACCATGAGTTTCAAATATAGAAAAAACATGGAACAAGAAATAAAAGACTGAATACGTAAATTTTGTATGATATTAACCTGCCTTGGACATGACCACTTGGTTGTGATTGATATATTCACATTGATAACCTCATATATTGATCTATTCCACGTAATCGAAGAGTGTTTTATTATCTATGTATATCATTTTTATATACTTTTTACTTTGAGAAAATACTTTATAAAACTTTTGAAGACAATATCACACATAACACAGATAGAATATTATTGAATATCGACTCCAGGGAGTCCGAAACATGTAATCACTTAAAAATAATTGTGAAATCAAAACTAAATATCTTTAATTTGTTAATTTCTTAATAAAAAACAATATAAAGTTATAACTATGCAGTTTCGCCAAGTATTATTAGTTGATAACCTTAACGTTAGCAAAAATAGCTTAAATAACATATAAAGTTTATTCTTTCTAATGAAAGACACAAGAAAATCAACACACCTATGAAGCTTTCTACGTAACTACAATTTGAAAATATTATTTGTGTACTTAGAGATTTTTTTTTGGTTTGTTTTGGGCGCATACATGAAATAATTAATTTGAAAGGATTCGAGGGGCCGCTCTTGGTCCGCGGGCCGCGCGTTAGTCACGCTCGGCCAACTGAGCAAAGAGATAATAAACTACAATGTTACCGTATTATAATATTGTTTATTCCGCATGGTAATTGGTTTATTTTTGAACATAGTATTATTTCTCACCTAAGCGCCGTATAATTTACAATAATTGAAATTAGTACCGTTTCGCTGAACACATAATAAAATAATAACAGCTAGCTTAACAGATAAATAATTATTTTAAACTGAAAAGCTAAATATTGTTGATAATATTTTGAGATTTATATGCCCTGTACATATTTATATATAAATAAATATGTACAGGGTTTTCCTAAAATTTTATGTGTGAAAGATTTATAAATTACAAGTATTCCCGGATTCAAATCTAGACATAAATCTAAATATTTAAAAATAAAATTTATATAATTATTCAAATATTGCTTATTTGTATGAAAAAAAATCATTTCACATTTTTTGTCTTCAACAAAAAAATCCTTCCATATCCGTTCCATATCTGGAACATATTCTTACCATAAATTGCCGCCATTAATTTCTGTCAGTTGCCATTTTCCATCTCTCGTTTCAAAACATCTTTCCAACGAAAAGTCCAGCTGGTTACATTTATGGTTCCTGACAACCTCTAGAGCAGAAGCCTAAGGAATTAATGAGACGGCTGCTGTAGTATCCGTGGCAGATTTTTCAGTGAGTTTTTAATCAGTTATTTTTCAGGTGATCGGATGATTTTTCTGCTACCGAGGTGATTCTTAGCACCAAACGGTCCTCAGCATCGGGTAACTCATCCAAATTTTGCTCCACCCTCAATGTTGCATTGATTCGGTGATCTAAACAGAACCGCGCTAACAATGTGCTATTGCCGCTAGCCATCATTTATAATACAAGGTTCAGATAACAATGATCTGTATTTTGTTGACGATATGTAAATGCTGGGTTGTGGTCTAATAAATTAAGCGGATCATTAATTGTGTGTAAACAATGAAAACTAAAAATCAAATGTTTTTTTTGTAGTAAAATTTCATCTAAAATATATCTACAAAATAAACGATGCCATTGATTAAAAATACTTTTTTATTTATATTTTATTTTGTGCTCCTACAACATTACACTTTTTCAGCTTTATTTTTGATGTGGTAGTTCCGTTATTGATTTCGGAGTTATGTCGAAATTATGTCGAAAGCATAGCAATGGCCATTGTGTAGAATCTAAAAGTTTCGTCTAGCAGTCCGCATAAAAAGCTTTATTATTGGTTGCAGCGAGAGAATACTACTAGGGTATCAGGGGAACAAGCAACTCACAAAGGTTGGGTAAGTACCAGAAAATCATGGTTCTCGGTAACGGGAGGCAGAGCAGCGGTCTCGGTGATCACGTACCACCAATTAAACTGATTCCAATGACCACTCTCCGGATTCGAATCTACGGAGGTTGGATGATGAGTGGAACACAGGCGTATGTACTGTCATGGCTTAAAACTATGTAACAAATTGTAATTGTATTTAAAACATTGAACTTTTTGTAAAGGTAAACAGGTAGTTATTAGTAAAGATTGTTGACTCATAAATGTTAGAGTTAAATTTTGATTTAAAAAATCTTATACAGAATGAAATCCATAACTTCTTAGGTTTTCTTTTTTAGGTGGTGAACTTTATATTGGTTGAAAAAATTCACCACACACGGCTCAACCCAAAAGCCACAACATCAGAATGAACTCAATTTGTGTTATTTTGTGGTTATTGACAAAAATGTCTACGTGTGACTTACGCGCTCTAGAAGTGAAATAGCTCAGATTTTAGAATCATTTGTACACGCTCACAATGCTTATAATGTCAGTTTCATTTTAAAATATTGTAAATATAATTGCCCCACCAAACATACGGCGAGAAGTTACTACCAAGAAGGAACTCACCAAAGCAACCCACGACGCACTCCACCCTATGTTTGGGTACCAAAAGATAACTACACGGCTCAAATCAAGAAGAAGTTTCCTACAGTCGACAACGGAACTGGAGATACCTGAGGCCACCCTGCGGCTGAACATGTGGAGAAGCGCAACTGAGGGGAATACTTGGATTGCCCCGAAAGAGGACCTAGCCCCTGGACATGACCAAGGGTGGAATATATGGAGGTCCCTTAACAGACTTCGGACCGGAGTATGCAAGACGAGGACACAAATGAGGGCCTGGCAGTTTTACAGCGGACCGACTGAATGTGACTGCGGCGTGGAGCAGACCCTGTCACACCTTCTGGATGTGCGCTGTGCCCGAGTGGCTGCACCCAGGAAGACCTGATGATGGCCAGAAGTAACGCCATCGACGTCGCCCACTTCTGGGCAGACAGGATCTGACCCTGTTGTTTCCGACACGATTATATATATATATATTTTAAAATACATTTTTTTTTCATATTATTACTTATTGAGCATGTTTTCACACTGAAATTTAAAACGCTTACTTTATTACTTAGCCGGTCTACATAAGATTTAAAAAAAAAAATATTTAGATAAAATAAGGATTTCCTCAATTTCAAAGAGCCGCTATTGTGACAAAAAAAATGAGAAATACCCATTTTTTCCCTTGTTTTAAGCATTTTTTTTAGATTCTTATTTTTTCTCTTTTTTGGATGCTGGAATTACATTTTAATTACGTATTTTGAAATATACAGTATTTTTTTCATCGCCGTTGAATGGACCACTAAGTAGGGCCTAGCTCGCCCCATGCACCAGTGATGGAGGTCGACGGGGCAGTATTAGGGAGAGAACTGGATGGCAAAGTACTCCACGTGGAAATTTGGATCCAATGTGCATTGGGAGTGGTCGGCGAATGACGAGCTGCAATGACGACCGAAACGTTTTACTTAATGAAAGTGTTTTATTTTTAATTTTGTTAAAGGTTTCCGTTTTAAAACAATGTAAGCCATCGACCATTGAACCTAGTACTTAAAGATACTTTTATTTGAAATCCCGCCAATTTGTTTACAAGATATTTATTTTATAAATGTGTTACTAAATACAATTTATGGTTACTTTAATAAACAAAAATAAGCAATACGAAAACATGATATTATTTATTATAATATACAATTTTCTACTTATTACTTAAATATACATATACTATACATAAAATTCTTTTTTCAACGCGTCAATCCAAGCACAAAAATAACGGCAGAAGCGGGATGCGAACCGCGGACCTTGGAAACCAACTATGCCCAGGTATTCATACCGCTCGGCGAACTGCGACATTACTATGCCCAGACTGACTTGCGGTGAAAGTTTCACCGCAGTGCATTGAAAAATGATAATATCTTGAACATTGGAACTATTGTTAGTAATTAAAAAATAATACGTTTACCATTAATATTTGCGTAAGTTGACTTTATAAAATGATTATTCGATTATTATTTTTTTTGCTTTTTACCGATTTGTTGATAAAGATAACAGTTTTGTTGTTGATTCAGGGAACCAGTTTATGTCCCCCGATACTCAGTATTGCCCCACTACTTTTGATGGTCTCGTTGTGCCCCGGTACCGCGCCAGCCCACCAGGATTTGGATTCACCCGGTCGGGTGCGGGTCAAAGGTAGGAAATCCCATTTCCAAACGGCATACAACAAACGTTTGGGTAAATTCGCCCAATTTGCATAATGAAATTAGTTACGAGTGAGATGTCGTCCCGGTAACCTCGTGCGAAAAATTTGACCCGGCATAAACATTTTCCACTACGAAATACACATGCTACTCTATTTCATTACTAAGATCACAGTGTAACTGCTTTAATTTATTTCAGCTAAAGTAATTTTCATTTCCATCGTAATCATTTTAATATTGTAAGATAAAATTAATAATAATATTTAAAAATCTACAGTTTAGAAAGAAGTATGAGAAAATGATTAAAATGTGTCGACAATGTTTTTTTTAATGTAAACACATGAGAATACCGACAGATGATGATAGTGATTCTGAAGTCTCATCTGTGGAATTGTATGAGGCTTATCATGCTGCACATGGCTAAGCCCCATAATAGACATTCTAGCATTCACGCATCATCCTAATTATTACAGGAATTTACTATGAATGGGTGGTCTTGGCGGGAGGATTTTCGTCTACTACCAATTTTGATATATAGGCTATGACTGGAATTTTACGGGTGAGGGATCAAATTCACACCAACCGGGGGTATTTTAGAGCTCAGAAATCGATTAATTTTTTTTTAATCCCTTCAGAGATTGAACCAACCACCTTTCGCTTGCAAAACAAACGCTTTGACCATTGAGCTATACCCTTCGGCATAAAATGTAATTGTTGTCTGATGTGGTAACTTAATAAAAGTAGATTATTTATTAATAATTAAAAATAAGATTACTACATTTCTATGCGATTTTCTTTGGATCTGAAATACCAATTTAAAGTTTCTTCTCTCTTTGCAATTATATTTATTCTATATTATATCGACGTCAATTTTTAATGAATTCTAGAATAAACTATAAGTATAAAATTACCTCAGGATCAAAGTGATGATTCGAAATTCGTGCTAATAATATTACTACGCCGCATGTGGAGTGTCGATCCGCCAACGTCATAGACTACAACTTGAGATTCACGCATCATCATTATCATTACAGGAATTTATTATGAATGGGTGGTCTTGACGGCATGACTTTTGTCTACCACCAATTTTAGTTAATAGGCTATGACTGTCATTTTACGGATGAGGGATCAAATCACACCAACCGGGGGTATTTTAGAGCTCAGAAATCGATTAAAAAACATTTTTCTTAATGACTGTCAGGAATCGAACCCACGACTTTTGGCTTGCAAAGAAAACGCTTTAACCTAAGCTATAACCGCCGGCCAGTAAAGTTTATTTTTTTAATACAAACTCAATATAAATTAAAGAATTCATTCATGCACTTTTTATTATATTCATGTCATTATAAAAAAATTATCTACTTGATTTTTTTCCTTTAATTAGATTAACATAAATGAAACGACAATTTCATATAAACATTCAAATATATTCGTTTTTTTGTCTTATTTCCAAAACAATTTCAGCTGTGATATTATTGTTAAGAAATATTTTACAAAATGTATGTGATTTGATGTGACCTACGACGTTGAAACTCATACACTTCGTTTTGCTTGAAAAATATAAAAGATACGAGTAAATACTTAGTAACGAGTGTCTATATTAGACTTTGCCAATATTTACACAACAGGTGCTGAAGAATACCTGCCACCCCCTCTTCCGCACCTTACTTTCCCACAATATTGCCAGTGGCAATCATTACGAGAATAAACAAGAGCAACAAAATTTACTTTAGATAAATAACTTGACAGGAACTATATGTTTTACCTTTGGCAACATTGGGTGTGAGCCCAGTAAAAAAATACTTTATAAAATTGATACATTGGAACAAATATTTATTACTGTATTTCGACAAACGCTCAAATTATTCAGTTACAAATCATATCAATTTTCAGTGATCGTAGAAGAAAAATAAAATTAATGTCAAATATATTGGATGTATCACAACACAAATATTTTTTCAAAGATGTTTCTTAAAATATTTAACATAAATCTAAGATTTGAGAGTGCGTTTGCAACAAAATATTATTTATATCAACAATCGGCTCAACAAGCATTTTACGTAGAGCTTTAAGGTTTGCGACACTTGACAAATCCAAAAGCTTGGAATATAAGACATATATATTAAGTATTAAAACCCATTTTCCCCTTGTCTTAGGTATTACTGCGCAAAGCTAGTCAGTGCTATGAAGCTTGAATAAAGCCCATTGATAACTAGCAAGGAGCTTTCTTCGATTAAATAAAAGTTAAGGGCTCTATTTAACATTAATCGTAGCCAACTAACCACAACATATTCACATATACGAATTGCAACAATAAAAAGCTACAACTAATGTCTTATATAAAATGTATGTATGCTTGCATTACAAAATACTCGTATACTTGTTAATGTTAAGCAAATGATGTTCATAAATAAGACTATTGTTTCAAGAAATTTGCAGACATCTTTTAAGGAAGTTATTTCGTATTTTAAGATTTGTTATCATTTTAAAAAAAAAAATTTGTTCCTTCGCAAAGTTACATTTTACATACAAGGCGTGTAAAAGTAACTGTGACTTAGCCTTTATTAATACCAATAAAATATAGTAATAAACGTGATGAAATCGATGCATATCTAAGTATCCTTAAATATTGTTTTATATTACACCTTATAAAATAAACTCAATATTGTTTAGCAAATAAAAATAATATTTCATACTTATTTCAAAGAAATATATTATTTTATCAATTCTTCTAATGTCTGGACTATTGGGTTATAAAAAAACGACCCAACCGAAAGCGATAACAGTCATTTAATAATATAATTCATAATTTTCTCCTGTTCCATCAATAATACAGTCACATAGGTTCTCCGGCATAATTGCGGCTCTCAAATAATAATTGCCATCGTAAACGCAATAAAACTTGAATCATAAATTATCTTCACTCATTAATTCGAAGCTTGGTAGCATCGGGCTTTCTGAAAACAGCTGCTTGGTTTTATTTCAGCCGGCGATAATTATTTTCCTTCAAATATAATATATCTTTAGTATTTGAATAAGGATATTATTTTAATGAGATATTAAAGACAGTTGAAGATAAAGAAGACCAAAGATCTTCTTCTTCGTAGTATCAATCCGGTGGATTGGTTTGCAGCAACAGAATCTTGCATCTCAATCTCCATTCCTCTCGGTCCTCCGCAACCCTTTTCAGCTCAGCATAAGCGCTACAATTCATGTCTTTGAATATTTGCAACAAATGCTCCCGTCTAGGGCGCCCTCTACAGTTTCTACCCTCAACCATCCGCTCCACAATATCGTGAAGAAGACCATCGTGGCGCATGATGTGACCAATCCAACGGGCTCACCTCTCTGAGATGGTTCTTATTAGGTGCCTATCTTCCTTGATTATCCTGAAAACCTCATTTTTCGTGACGTGGTCTCTCCAGGAAATTCCAAGAATTCTTCTGTACGACCACATCTCAAAGACATCTAGTCTTTTTTATCACTTTCAGATAAGCAATATGTCTCACAGCCGTACATTAAGATGCTCCAAACAAGTGTTTTGGCAAGTTGCTTGCGGAGCCTTAAAGTAATATTCTTTGACTCAAGAATCAACGATAATCCCACATTAAAAACACCAGTTTTTGTGCTATTATAATTAAGTTAATCAACAGATGCAGATCGTTCTTGATGAGAAAGTATCATTGGTTAGGTTTAACCGCTTATAGGTATAAATGAAACAGGTCTAAGTAGCGTCAAGTATATCTATCATCCATTTTTTTTTCAAAAACTGTATTTTAAATCGCAAATTTGATTTAATAAAAGTTTAATTAAGTATTATACAAACCCAAATTTGGCTTAGCATCTTTTTTTCATGTTACCAGGCTTAGAACACAGTTTTTTCAATATTTCAGATGAAATTTTCACCATACAAGTGAAGTATTAAATGCCTGAAAGTAAGAATAATATAAACGGTGGAGATGTTTTTTTACCGAACGATGCAACGTAGTTTTTCAAATTTATGTCCATCCTAGTTGTGTGCAATTAACATTAATAATATATCTGTTTTAACTAAGCCTTTTAAGCTTTACATTTCAAATATGATAACCCGTGCATGTAGCCATAATTCATCTTCCACTCCAATACGTGAATTTCAATTGCATTTTTTACGTGCTTTCAGTACATCTCAACAATTAATCACATCCGATTATCCGATTCCCCTTTTATTGAAAATATAGATTCCTTAAATTTATGAATATCTATAGCCAACATGAAAAATATTTTTCGATAAATCATCACATTATAAACATATTTTTGTACAAGCTTATTTAGTTTTTGCTGTTGTTGTTATTAGGTGCTTGGAACTTTGTTTATATCAAGTATAAAAAAATATATATAATACATTTTTTCCGTCTCCAAATTCGAGCTTCTTTAGCCGACCTTTATCCCTATTCTATCGAATCTCCGCCAAACAAAGTTTATGTTATTCCAGTGTGTAATGTTCTGGGATTTACAAACACTTACATGTACGAGTATGTGTGTATATGTACAGTACAAACACCATTGCGTCCCGTAATTAAGACTTCCCACATAACACTCAACTCTCAAATACATACAAAACACCCTAACACTTACACAAATCAATACATTCACACATTCAACTCATACATGCAGTGAGCTCGCATATACACACAATGAAACATATACGTTGAGACAACTATTTTACCAACTCAGTATTAGTATACAAAACAAACTTATATCATTTTATTATGTGTGTACTTATTTAGTTGTTGAAATGACAAATTGCCTTGAACTTTGAAGAGGACTGTCTTTGGAATAAAGTTTACTAGAATCATCTAAAGATCTGTTTAGACTTTTAGTTGGTGGGTGGATCAGAAGTGTTTGAATGATAATTTAGGCACATGTTTATAAAGTTTTAAAAAGGCAGCATTTGGAAAACTAAAGTACATTTTTAAAGCGAAAATTCCGCAATGTCTTAAAACTAAGGCGTTTGACCAGTGCATCCTCTCTGTATTAACTAATGACGATAAGACGTGGAATCTAACAGCAAGTCTTACCCATAAAATAACTAAAAAGGTCACCCAGCGTGCTACGGAGAGATCCATGCTCGAAGTGTCGCTAAAAGATAGAATCCGAAACGAGGAAATACGCAGAAGAACTCTAGTTGTTGATGCAACCCAACGAATAGGCGCACTCAAGTGGCAATAGGCAGGACATATCTGTCAAAGAGACGACGGTCGATGGGGAAGAAAAGTATTGAAATGGCACCCAGGAACTGACAAACGAAGCATTGGCCGACCCCCTGCAAGATAAACGAACGACATAAGAAGTATAGCGGGAGAGACTTGGATGCGGAAGGCGGAGGATCGAAGAGGATAGATACTCATGCGGGAGGCTTACGTTCAACAGTGGACGAATACAGGTTGATGATGATGATGATGTTCTTAGCTTAAAGTTCAACCCATGTTTATTATTCCTTTCCTGAGCTGGTCTAATCCTTTTTGATAACCTCATATGTTTACCATTGGCCTATCTAGAAGGTAAGCACTTACTAATGGTTTTTGTGATGTCGTACGAGACGATTTGCAGCGTTTTGTAGATGTATGGGAATAATAGTAAACAAGAGTATTTTTTGAAGCAGTCTTGGATAGGAGAACCATGCTTAGATGAGATATAGAATGATACGAAGCTATTGTTTTCATTTTCTTGAATTTACTAAGCCAGTGGACATACCGACTAAGTAAGCCCAATATGTGAGGGTTTCTTATCCTACACACCATCATCATCATAAAGAAAATAATACTTTATTATCTTATGGTAATTGAAAACGCAAACATTTAATGTATGTATTACTTCGTATGCTATTAATATAATTAAGCAGGTACGTCGGGTTTTGATTGGATACCACAGCCAGTAATATAACTGCCATCTGCATAATTAATATAACTCTAGCACTATGTAATGAATTTACGCATAAGATAGAAATTGATGTCAAATTCCTAGCATGGTTATTACAAAGCAACCAAGGAATATAGTTTATAGGTTAAGACACTTAAATGGCATGAGAGTGTTAAATTTTAAGATTATAATAAATAAACAAAAATCTACATTGTGTAAGACTGGTCGTCTCATCCATAATACTCAATAGTCAATCAGTTAGTGATTAACAAGACCACAAAATCACAGCGGTTAATAATAGATAAATGAAATAAAGTAAAGGTTAAAAAACGTTCTTTGCAAATGATAATTTCATGACCTCATCGGCCAAAAATAACATAATTAGATGATGCAAGAAAGATTTGGAGTCATGCCCTAAAACTGTCGAATTAGGTGACGCAAAATCAATGACAGATAAACTGATGACATCAAATGAATAGCTGTAGGAGGCAGGATATAAGATGTAAATAAAAGATGGAGAATAAATGAAGATTCATGAAAGACCGTTGTTCAATAGTAAAAAGTTAATTTCTTATTAAGGTAATTTATATAAGGCCGGTGGGTATAGCTCAATGTTCAAAGCGTTTGCTTTGCAAGTTAAAGGTCGTGGGTTCGATCGCCGACGGAGATTAGAAAAAGGAGAGCTTTAAAATACCCCAGTTGCTGTGAATTTGATTCCTCACCCGTAAAATTCCAGTCATAGCCTATTAATCAAAATTGAAAAAAGACCACCCATCCATAGTAAATTCCTGTAATAATAAAGATGATCCGTGAATCTCGGGTTGTAGTCTATGACGTTGGCAGATCAACACTCCACATGCAGCGCTTGCCATATGCACTATGGTAAGTGTCATAGAATTTCACAGATGAGTCTTCAGAATTACTATCACCATCTGTCGGTATTCTCTTGTATGTGTTTACATAAAAATAAAAATAAATCGATTGTCGTATGATAATTAACATTTACTATTAAGATTGTAGTTTAAAAACCACATTAGATAAGAAAACCTGTCTACGGTCTTCTAAGTACGCATTAAAATTATGAATTCAACGATTATTTCCTTAATAAAAAAACACTATTGTCCTTACGTTTTCATTGTTCTGATCGCGATATTTTTTTATTGGTCGTAAAGCCGATTTTTTTTCAGCCGTCTGAAAATGTTTTCAGCTTTTCTTTTTTTACTTTCTTCGATTCCACAATACCCTTACGTCGGTTTAACGACATTGTCAGTTTTTATGGAGCAGAAAATATTTTTCGCATTATTAAACAAGCCATAAAAATGGAATATCGAAAAAATAATACACACTCTCTCTCTCTCTCTCTACGTGGCTCATTCACGTTACAGTCTGAAAAATAAATAAATGTTTACAGTGCAGATAAAACATGATTTAAAAATTCGTTTAAAACCACGTAAACGTCAAAATCAGCATGGGGTAGCCATAAAATCTGTATACTTTAAGTGAAACATTTTCCTTTTATTTCACAATATTTTATAAGGCACGCATTATCGGCTTCCACTAAATATGTATTTATGTTTTATTTCATAACCAAATTATCGGTAAAAAATATGTATACAAATGAGTAATAATTTTTCTTCCCTTTTACAATATTTAAAGCGTAATTTTTTTTTATGAATTGATAAGATTTAAATAAGCTCAAAATGACATGCTAATGTGGTATTTATCTAAAATTCATATACACTTATCTCTTGCTATATAATAGATAATTCGAAAAGAAATTACCATTTTTTTTACGTCACTTTGACGTCAGTTTGTCAACGGTTGCGTTGAGTAAGCACGTCGTGGATGGTACCATTTTAAAGCTCTATTAGTACTTTTTATATTTTTTGGACGCTGTAGAAAAATGCAGAAGCCTTAAATTGAAGAAACACATTTGCGCCATATCATGCTGTTTTTTTTATAAGGGACTGAAATCCTAAGAAGCCACGCAGGCCATTTGCGATGCCATCCATTTCTCATCGCCTGTAATAATTCTTCTGTGAAATGGATCTGTTTTGTGTCTATAATACATCGAAATTGATATTAGACGAAAGTTGTCTCGTGAAAACCAATATCCAAAGAGGAAAAAATATTGATGTACAAATCAAGAACAAATTAATTCAATTCATTCAATTATTACGGATTTACAAAAATAGACTTTCGAAGTGTTTGATTTAAGCACTTCATAAATACTCGAATACCAAGAAAACTACCAGCAATCATCATCGAAACTATGCATTTATTATCAATATTGATTCTATAACTTTAGAATGCTTAATTTTATTCACATTTATGCATACTAATTATTTGTCCTACAAATTTGAATTATTTATAAATAAAAGTAGCCGATTTAAACCAGCCCAATCACATTTTGTTCTTGTAAAAATGTACGATCCTTGATTGCCAGAATGTTGTTTCATGACGTGGATTCAAAAATTTAAAAGATAAAAAGAACGTACTTTAGAAACCACAAATGCATCACCGTTTGGTAATATTCTTCAAAATATGTTGAATATGTAAGCGAAAAAAATTAATAATACAAAAATACTAAATAAAAAAATCTGTCTTTGATTTCACATCCGTAAAAATCGATGTCATTCCTCCATACACATTCGCAGTCGCATCAAATGCTTGTTTACGACGATCCATTAAATAGCGCAAAATTCGCTTCATGGACTCTGTTTTTCAGTCGATTTTCAGTTGGCGTTCGGACGCAGCAGCATTCGCCTCAGGTGAGTGAAAACATTCGGCCGGTCATTACTTTAAATAAATGTGACAGTTAATACTGGCTGAATTATTCAGCACCTACAAAATACACACTAGAACATACAATACCCCTCGCAAGCAACTCACTGAAAAAAGCTCGCTCTTTTACACTGAAAAGGTTGTATGCAAGCAAGAACGTGATGCAAATAAGATTATTTTTGTGTTTTTAAAAGGTATTTTTTGTGTTTGTGTGCAGATTTTGCAGGCAGTACGTTTTAAACATCGAGCATTATGACGTCACGAATTTCCGCGCGAATTACGCGGCTTAAAGTGTTATCGGTTATGAAGGGAAGCGATTTACCGACGCGTCTGTGTAATGGCGACTAGCGACTCTAGAAACGGTAATAAAAAATGATTTTGCTGTTATACGAATTCCGCTTGAAAAAATTACGGCTTAAGAGCGTTCCTTCTTGGTTTATGGCTCGTTTCTTTACTACCGCTAATAATAGCGGAATATGTTATTATGTAATTTTGGGTATTTGGGTTATTATGTAATTTTATTATGTAATTTAAAGTTTTTACGGTATTGTTTTAATGATTAAAGGATTTAAAAAAAAAACTGTTGAAAAATTAAATATTTCACTTTTCAATACATACAAAATTTATATATTTACTGTTTAATTTAATTAAACTGTTTAAAAACTGTATTAAATATGAATTATATTAAAAAGGTAACTTGTAACTTGCCTACTTGAAATACATTAACTTGAGTTTCAAATTGTGAAATTATCAGAATTTTACATTTTTTTTTAACTAACTTGCAAGGGAATGAAACAATGTTATATACGTTATTTACATTGTTAAAAGGTTAAATTTTTATCTCTATTGAATAAAATAATGAATAAATTTTGCGTTTAAAAGATATTTATTTATTAATATCAATAAATATTTTAAAGAGATTTTTATGCAGCAAATAAGTATGTTAAAACATGTTAAATGAAATAAGTTATACAGCCATATAAAAGTAAATGATTTAAAATTCAAATAAATGTCAGTCAATAATAAAGACATTTTCATTACTAGAAAATTCAAACAAAATTATACCTTAAGCGGATAATTGCACTTGACATTTTTATCTAACTTATATCTGAGGATATATTATCTAAGAAAAAATTTATCGCTTAATAAGAAAATATATTTTACAAGTCTTAACATAAAGCACATAATTGAAGTTTCCTGTTTTCCCACGTATTATATAAAATCATCTATTCATATTTTTGATTGATCCCAAATAAAATAACTGTTTTATTATTTTAATAAATACTCGTAATACAATTGCGAACAATCTAATATATGTTTCGAGATAAATATTAACATTCTACTCTCTACAAAGACGTTATTCAATCGCCTGGTGCAGGATGAGGAGCAGATTAACAACACAAACACTTTTTCTGAAGCACATTGACATATATATTTCGATAACTGTACAATCTTCTGGCCCGGACCACAGCACTCAAGCCGGGCCAACCACAATGCGACCTCGCCGCCGTCGGCACACAACTGACTGACCACCGCGCCGAGATCGGTGACACCCAGCGACGAAAGTTGTGATCTCTATAACTAACATCACTCCAGTGACCGAACTTACCAAAATGCCAATATGGCGACACATACATGTACGACAAGCGAACAGAAATAAGAAACGAAAGATTGCATATCGAGGTTTTCAGTACAAGTCAGCAAGGGCTATATCATGTTGATGTCAATATAATATATGGATAGATTAATAAAAATTTAAGAAGTAAATCTAGTTATTCGATTCAGATCTCACGATGTGATATAGATTTCGATTTTATACTCTATGAAAGTTGAAAGAGTTTTAAATAAGTTGCGATTTGTGAGATTCAAGTGGCGCGAAAAATTCATTCAATAGACGATTTTCCGTGTTCTCCACGAGCTGCAAAGTATCATTTCTCTAAGGAATAACGAATATTCGCATCTCTCGCGAATCACAAGCTCCCTCTTTCTTATCTCGGCCGCGAGTCCTAACGGTTCGCCTAATAACCTATAAATTACCAGCCACTTGGCGGATAAACGGTTCTGGAATAAATGCAAACTCGGTCTCCTTCCAATGGCAGCGAACTCAAAAGCATTATCGCTGGAGCGATCTACGCTACCTTGAGCGCTTCGACACCGCATTATGAGATGTCTGAAGAGATCGATAGTGTAATTCAGGTTATCAAAAATAAAACACGATCACAAATATAAAAATATTTCAATAATAATAGAAAATATGTCGTATTATCATAATCAGCCTGTGTCTGTCCACGATTAAACTTGGGACTCCCGTATGAGTCTCCATCATTTTTTCGATCTTCCACAATCCGCATCCAGGATACTCTCGCTATTCTTCTGATGTAATCTGTCCATCTTGAAGGATATCGACAAACGCTCCATTTGCCAGTTCTTGGATGCTACTCCAATACTTTTTTCTCTCATTGACCGTCATGTCTTCGACAGATGTCTTGTCTATTTCCACTTGAGTGTGCCTATTCATTGGGTAGCTTTTACTACTTGAGTTATTATTCAGAAACCTTTTTTATAGATTTCTATCTTTTAGAGACACTACAAGTACGGAATCTCCGTGGGACGTTGGTTGACTAATTTTATGGGTAAAAAATGCTGTTTGATTCCACGTATCAAACAACACGTGACAAAAGTCAATACCGAGAGAATGCATTAGATTTATTTAAATACAGTAATATTTAATTTAAGGTATTTATTAAATTTGATATATTGTATTTATAAACGGTTTTATAATTTATACTGTGTTATTTTTAGAAAACAAATGCTTAAATATTGTTTGGATAAATGTTATTCATCATTCAATTTTAGATCCATTCCAAATTTATGAATAAATTTCCCAAATAAAACTATCTTAATAATTAGCAAATAAAATTGTATTTCTACTTTACTCCCTATAAAGTATTAAGTTTTGTATAATAAAATTTACCATCAAAATTAAATTTGATACAATTCAAATAAGTGGAATATAATGAATTGATAATAAATCTGAATTAATTTTTAAAAATCGTTAATATATTTACAAAACAATATTAATGATGTACCGACGATCAGTGATTTCTTAATAAGATACTTGAACTTGGTGTAATAGAGACAAAGCCTATATATTTGAGATGATACGTAGATAGTTAAATGAAAAACTAGCTTGTTTCATTAAAAATATAAGTTGAAATTTTACGCTATCTATATCATGTATTTATGGAACATGTACAATTGTACAATTGTACAATGTCACTTACAAAGTGATATGCTCAATTTTCTTCCTGCTATCGTTTGTTAAATAAAAATAATAACTGTATAGGTGCATGTATAATATTACATAAATATTTACTTTATAACAAAGCCTCAATGAGCTAGTGTTCATTGAAAACTGATAATACGACGTCTACCAAACACTACTTGGAAATCTTATGAAATATTTCAATAGAATATTCATTTCACTTAAACACACATTTGCACCACGCATATAATAATAATCCGTGGAAATAATTTCAGCATATAAGAGAAAAGGATGTAGATTGACACTGTTTAGACACGTGCTGTAAGATGAAAGACGTTTCAGATTTTCAAGTTACGTCAACAGCTTTTTATGGTAGCTTTATCACAAAAAATCGAGCACTGGTTCGAAAAACTATAAACTTTAAGAAAATCTATCAATTAAAGGATATTTTGATATTTCTTAAGGTTGTGGTTGAACATTTTTTTTTGTAAACACAACTTAGCGTTTACTCAAGTGAGCATAAAAAATTGCTGCTTTTTCGTTATTTCTCTGGGTTTATAAAGTATTTATTATAATTTTATTTATATATTTTAATAATTTATGATTTTAAATGATTGATTTTTGTATGTAATAGTTTAAAATAAACACAATATATATCACACGGTTAATGTATGTCGACCAAGAACTTCCAAAGTTCCTTCCTTAATGCCACCGGTAAGCTATGTAATGCTCTTCAAGCGTCTGTGTTTCCTCCTTCCTACAATCTGGATCTCTTCAAGAAACAGATAAATATATACTTGCAATCTCCCCAACCCACACACAAACACGAACACAACACACGTTTCCCGCATGCAGCGACCAGCCTCCGTGGCTGAGCGTCATAGAGTGCACTGGTCTTGACCGTGTGTGCTCTCCTGCATGGGTTTACATAAAAAAAAGAAGTATCCATTTTCAATAATTGTAATAATTGTTTTTAATTTACGAGTAAATAGAAAATTTATTTTAATTTTAACACAAAAATGAAATCACTACTAGACATTTCATTTGTGGATTTTTTAAAACCACTAACGTCAGTAGATTACATCCTTTAGTGGAAGAATAATATGAAATGATCTATGTTTGTATATATACGATCTAACTAGGAGTAAAATCTAAAGGATCTGGTTACGGTATTCGTTCGAATGTGAAGATAAAACAATTTTGTTTTATTTGAGATGAAGGAAGTTTATTTTATTAAGGCGCGCCTTGTAAAATGACAATGTTTTTGAAATTCAGGAAATCAACTGGAAAAGTCTTCTGAAAATCACGGCCTTTGTGACATACGAGATATTTTAGATGTGTTTACTCTTTTCTTGTAAGCATTATTAAACTACAAAGTAATATGATAAACAGTAGATGTACTGTAATACGTAATAAGAACAAAAATTTAAATTAAATTAAAATGTTAAGACATAAAAATAAAAAGAAATAAATAAAAATATATCTTCGGGAACTGAAAAAATTTATGTTTCAGGATATCAAATTATTTTTGAATACATTTTTAGTTACTGAAAAAAATTACAATACCAATCAACATTTAAAAAAATATTTTTCTTAATTGTTTTTAGAATTAATTATTTTTTATATCGAATAAAGTTGATAGTCTCTTTTTTCTTGGATTCTGCTTGAACCAAAATTTTTAACACCATATCTCAGAGAATTTTTATAAACAAACGATACATAAATTCATTAAATACATTTTTATCTCGTATATATCCAAATTTATATTAATTGACATCTTCCTCTCTCTTAAAAGGGTGTTATTCCGTGGCGTGAGGGCATGATCAGTAGCAGGTCAGCAAAACAAAGACTTTTTCAGAAGCACATTGACATATATTTACGATACAAATTGAAAAACTTCTGGCTCAACCTAGTCACAGCCGAGCCACAATACAATATGCTCTCGCCAACGTGCGGGGTACGACTGACTCCGCGCTCGAGATGGACGTTTGCCCGCGCAACCAGCGGCGTTGTATATAAACAACACACCCGTTAGCAGACTTCTCCAAAATGACAATATGGCAACACATAAATGTATGACAAGCGAACAGAAATAAGATACGAAAGATTGTTTATCGAGGTTTTCGGTACCAGTTAACAAGGGCTTCATCATGCTGATGTCAGAATAATACCTTATCAGCAGATATCTGTAGTTATGATATTAAAATCAATACTCAATATCATATAAATTCACGCTTTTAAAAATAATTTACATATTTATTTATCATATACTCTTTCAATTTGTAAAATTTAAAAATGTTAAAAAAATATTTCGATATAGCTATGGCTCTTTGGCACGAAATCCAACATCGTTATTATCGATAAACGTTGGCTTTAAAAGCGCGCGAATTAAATTAAAACATAAAAAAGTCTTACTGGAATATTTAATATGATAAGCGATGCGTGTTCATAAAAATCGCATTTGGCGTTTTTGTTCACAGGTGTCGCATCACAGATTATCGGATTACAAGCGCGGGATATTCAAACCTCGTGGAATTTTCAAATCCCTAGCTTAATATGAAATACACCTATACCCCGATTTGCGAGATATCTCTTAAGTCTACTACTGTACTTCAACCCATTAATACTGCCTTGACTGATCCATGATAGGATGTCATACAACAACCTCTATCTCAAAGCTGTACGCCGTGACTAGTATCACCCAACTGAACATAAGGCACAGTTATATTCAGCGAAAAAAAAAGTTAGACGGTTAACCGAACTTTTCTTTTCCTGCATAACTAATTTGAGCGCATTTTATCTCTTAATAATGGAAAAAAATATATCTGACGTTGCAAATGCAAATAAAAATAAATCGTGTTAAATCTTATTTTTTAAATCATACTTTTTTTCTTTAATACATATTTAAAAACATTCTTATTTAAAAAATCGTCAAAGATATATTATTGAACATATCAATGATTTCAACCATATATGGAAATACCTAAAAATCAATGTTATCTATGAATGAAATCAAATAATATGCATTATCTCGCTTCGTGAAAACCTTTCCTGTCCCGTACTGTTAAAAAAAACCTACTGGTTTTAGAGTGGCTGAAGGCTTCCTTGTCATTGTTGGAGCATCTGTTATATGTTTACTATTCGACTCGACGAAACGAGCTG
Source organism: Glossosoma conforme (assembly GCA_022606575.1). Lineage (NCBI taxonomy): Eukaryota > Metazoa > Arthropoda > Insecta > Trichoptera > Glossosomatidae > Glossosoma > Glossosoma conforme. The sequence continues at coordinate 620,420 of JAGTXR010000168.1, forward strand.
AATGGTTATCGTCTTGGGCAATTCTCTTAATATAATATATGGTATATGCTAGAATCTCCGCTTGCATCCTTTATTTGTCACGTATAAATGAATGAAAGAAATGTCAATAAATATGTTAATTGTTATACTTTTATACAAGTATTAATAGCTGAGATCTTATTTTGATTAATATAGGCATCACACTATTTAAATCCTGTGATGTTTTAGGCGTTCATCCCGTTTTTCTTTTAATATTCTATTAGAAACACATCACTAGCTCCAAACTCAATTAAGGTTTACTTCTTTACGGAATGTGACTCTCTCTTTTAACCAAAGAGAAATGTTTTAAGATCAACTTTATTGCTCTGCCTAAAAACTATTTCCTATCCAGAAATAAATATTAATAAAAATTTAATACGTTGAAGTGTTCATAGTTGTCAGAGATTGAAATATGCAGATAATTCGAGAAAAGTTCAGCTTTCCCAAGGCAGGAAACGAATTCAAAACCCGTAATAAGAAGTAATGCAGAGTTCACATCAAAACATATTTCTTCTCTCGCTTTTCGCATCCCATTAAAAAATAAAACTTTAAGAAAAGCCGCGCAGAAAAAAAGGCGCACAAATCGGGTTAGGGATGTAAGTCAAAAATGAACGCGCGAAAGGACATAAAAAATCCCATTAGGGGAAAAATGTTCCCGGGAACAATGGCGGCTGAATAATGAAACGAGAGTATTGTATCATGGGTGCATTCGCGTGTTTTTTGTCTTTCCTTCCGCATTATTTATGGCGTCCTGTTTGCGGCCCCAAGAGAGTGCACCCCAGCCTTAGAGAGTAAGATTCTCTGTGGTCATTGCTAATGAATAAGACTTTTCCAAAATAAGCATGCTCATTGAAAGCCGTAATTAAAAAACAATAAATATTATTTTTGAAGCATCAAGACATTCTGTATAATTTTTAAAAAATCCATCAGAAATGTTTAACGACGTATTATTTTAAATTAACAATGTTTTGGTATCAAATTAAATAAAAATATCCATCTTTTCTTGTAGTCATACAAAGCAACAACACTTGTTGTTGAATTTTTTTTATGTACACACATACAGGGGAATACCGACATATGGTGATAGTGATAGTGATGCCGAAATCTCACCTGTGAATTTTATGACACTTACTATGTTACATATGGTTCAGAGCGGCATGTGAAGTGTCGATCCACTAAAGTCATTCCCACATATCCTTCTTATCATTACAGGAATTTACTATGAATGGGTGGTCTTCACGGGACGACTTTCGTCTACCACTAATTTTTATAAATAGGCTATGACTGGCGTTTTACGAGTGAGGGATCAAATTAACACCAACCCCCCTCGGTTGGTGTTAATTTGGTATTTATAGAGCTCAGAAATCTATTACAAATCCTTTCTTTTAATCTCCGTCAGGATCGAACCGACGACTTTTGGCTTGTTAAATAAACGCTTTGACTATTGATCTATATATAATATGCAAAATAAATAGATTTATAGACGTTTTACATGAATCACATTGAAGACTGAAGTTTATTATCCTCTATTGTTTTTCAATGAATGCATCATATATTTTTTTTCATTATTAAATTATATTTACGAGTCTTAAATTTTTTTTATCATACATACTTATGAATTCTCAATATAACAGTAGAAGGGAACCACAACAGGTCTTAACACCTTCCTTAACTTCCACATGCTCTACCTAACTTTAATGTCCTACTTACACATATTCAATCATTTATCTACAATATTTCATCACCCATCAGTAGGTTTATAAAAGTGAAAATCTGAAAAAGCTCCCATTGAAAGCTAAACAGTAGGTCTTCTGTAAGCAGTATGTGATTAAAGAGTTTCTCAGCATTTTCATCATCATCAGTATGTGTCCGTCAACTATTAAACTAAGGCATACAGCATGAGTTTACGTCATCTTCGATCCTCCGCTTTCACATCTAGACTACTCTCGCTGTTCTTCTGATTTCATGAGTCCATCTAGAAGAGGGTCAGTGAACGCTCCATTTACCATTTCTTAGACGCCACTTTGCTTCCCTATTGACTATCATATCTTCGACAGATATGTCCTGCCAATTTTCCAAGAGGCAGTGCTCAGCATGGTCTATATTAAAACAAGCTAAAAAAGCTAAAAGTTTGGAAAGTTAAAATCGTCTTTAACGACCATTTTGAAGCCTTGACATGGTAGGTACTGTTTATGTTGTTAGTATTCCTTTAAGTCCTCCACAGGGACGTTGTTTCAAAAGACGGTAAACATCGCATTAGCCCTTACATTAGTCCGTTCAGCTCACGAGGTACAGGCAGCGTACAACTCACATCTGCGCACGTCTTACAGAGGTCGGGCTTTCTTAAGCGGTAAGCCACGTTCACTCGAGTAGATTACACTTAGAATCTCATCCACGTGAGAATCTGGCAGATTACGAAATGAAGGAAAATTTAGTGCTGTAAAATATATTTAATATGCCGTCTAATTCAACGATATTATTGAGTCATTTTATGATTAATTCAAAAACAGAATTATGTGCCAATTATTTTAATGTGACCGTATTTTAAAGGTATGATACGAATATATACTGTGGAATATTTAATATTTCCAGTAATTAAATATGCACGTACTATAACGCAACAAATTCTTTTTAAACGCATCAATTCGTTCAGAAAAAATATCAGCAGAGGCGGGATGCGAACCAGCGAACCTTGGAACCAACCTTTTTTCAAGTTCAATACCCTTGACCACACGACCATCGACTGCCCGAATCGATGCGTCGAAAATCTTACATTAATAACATTGTAACCAATGGTCAAATCAGTCAGTATTTATTCACAATTTTAATATTATTAATTCCGACAGTCTATTTATTTTAGTAAGTACCACTCGGGTCTCGAACCGAACTATAAATTGAATGGATGAGAACAACTTTGCGCATTGAACTTGTGCCCGGTAAAAACATTGATTTTTAATCGTATTTATTTGTTATTATTTAAACAAAAAATCGACGTCCTTTACCATTAAACAAAGTATGTATATCGAGTATGATTTTATGAATTGTTTGCGTAACTGAGGCGATTAAAATCAACAAACAACTTTTTTCGATTTATAGTCTTAATTTTTTATTCCATCTTAGATCGAGTGATTTTTATTATCCTGAAATCTTTCCGGATGCGTAATTAACTTATTTACAAAATTTCATTGTAACTGGATAAGGATTTAAAGCATCATATAAGTAATATTCAAACAAACATACATGCATACTTGAAAAAATATACATTTATATTTATAAAGATGACATGTTCGAACTTTTGTCGCAATTGAATCATAATATAATAATTCGCTTAACTCATCACGATGAGAACCTTACACCTTTGAACAAGAAGAATTGGTTCACTTTGTTCAACATCCAAAACTTCTATCACAAAGCTTTTGGACGGAAGAGTAATTGGAAAGGTCTCACATTCCGACTTACCTACATTCACTAGTGAAACACCCTCCTCCCCCTTTCCACTCGACATGGAAGCTTTCTTTACGGAGAGAATTATTCATTTATTATCCTCAAACGCGAAAATAAAAATATTGCTTAAAACCGCTGCACAAAAATACTCGTTTTTACACTTTTAGGAAGTTTTCAGGAATTTTCTGGCTGAGTAATTTCAGCAGAGTTATTCTCTGAATTAACTCTCATACAGTGAAAAAAAAATAACATTGCATAAACGCTGAACTATATTGTTTAGATGATCGCGTATCATTACTTCACATACAATCTCTATTCAGCCTCACAGAGATAATATCTTTTAATATTCGTAATACAAAAAAAATCTACATATGTATATGTAAAAATTATGTCATTATTTGTTTGAATCTTTCATATGATGAAATCAGGGTAAATTTTGTTTTTTTTTAATAAATCTTCGTAGTGAAATAATATTATCGGTTAATGCATTCTGATACTTAAAATATCCTTTGTGTTGTCACAATGAATAGTTTATGTATTCCAGGGTTTCAGATCATCGCATAAATTTTATATTCGCTTACTATTCACATTTCTATGCAAAATAAAAAACAAACTTTAAACGTACTGTTGAAAAAAATCCACATTTTTTTATTCATTTTTTTATTTAATATTATAACTTTATTGCTCGAGTATAAAATATAGTAGTCGTCAAGATCGATCTGGAAAATTACCATCCAAATGATATTTTGAGCATTGTTGCATGAATCATCATCAACCTTCGATGCTTTATGTTTGAGATTTATCATTAGGGTATTATGAATGTATGTGACACATCTTCCTCTATCAATGCCACATCTGGAACATATGATCACCACAAAATGCCGCCACTCAGTTATATCAATTGCTACTGTTAACGAAATCTCAGCACTGCCGATGATCTCCGAGGCAGGAGCCTGAGGACTTGACAAGACAGCAGCTATAGTATCTGGAGAGATCCATGCTTGGAGTGTCGCTAAAAGATAGAATCCTACACGAGGAAATACGCAGAAGAACTCAACTAGTGTAGGCTACCAACAGATAGGCACACCCAAGTGGCAATAGGCAGGAAAAATCTGTCGAAGAGACGACGGTCGATGGCGAAGAAAAGTATTACAATGGCACCCAAGAACTGGCAAACGAAGCATTGGCCCCTGCAAGATGGACTAATGACATGAGAAGAATAGCGGGAGTGACCTAGATGCAGAAGTCGAAGGATCGAAGAGGATGGAGACTCATACGGGAGGCTTACGTTCAACAGTGGATGAGATGATGAGATTGTATCTGAGGCATATTTTATTATAATTTTAATAATTTTATTGGTAATTTGTTTTTCGATATTTTAATGAGGTTGAATGATTAGCTTGGCGCTCCCATCCATGACATCACGTTACGTTTTACAAAAAAAAAAGGATCGCAAGCATTGCCTTGAAAACAATACGTACAATAATGAATGATGTGAATTATTTCTTTACTATTTATCAACCAAAATAAACTTATTTCAATCATATAACTACGAGAATACAATAAAAATATTTTTTTCTTACATTATAATGTATTTAATATTTGATCATCACAAATTATGAAATTTCAGTGATACATGGTTTTTTTTATGTACACATATACAGGAGAATACCGACAGATGGTGATAGTAATTCTGAAGTCTCATCTGTAGAATTCTATTACGCTTACCATGCTGCATATTATATGTCTAAGCGCTGCATGTGGAGCGATTGATCCGCCAACGTCATAAACTAGAGCCCGAGATTCACGCATAATCCTCTTTATTACAGGAATTTACTATGAATGGGTGGTCTTCACGGGACGACTTTCGTCTAGCGCCAATTTTAATTAATAGGCTATTACTGGCATTTTTAGAGGTGAGGGATCAAATTCACACCAACCGAGGGTGTTTTGGAGCTCAGAAATCTATTTAATCTCCATCGCGGATCAAACCCACGTTTTTAGCTTGCAAAGCAAACGCTTTGATCACTGAGCTATACCCGTCGGCGTGTAATAGAATAAAATGCAGCAAAATTTATTTTTGCTACCGAAGTAAATCCTAGACGCAATGGGTCTTCAGCAGTCCCGCCCACTTACCGCCCACCTATGGAATGGGCGGGAGGGCGCCTCAAGACAGAGTGCCGAGGCGCGCCCTGAATAAGGGCGGCAGTAATCCGCCCTAATATTGCCTTAATGTCCAGCGTTTGACTTGAGCGGCCCGGGGTCACGGTTTATTATTTGATTTTGATGAATGCTTACTTTTATACTATTCGCTTTGAGGAAACTGATGACTATGCATAGTAGCAGACGTACGTCGAGCATTTTTTTTAAATAAAATATATATACAAACTGAATTAATATTTTTAGTAATTAAATATACAAATACTATACGTCAAATTATTTATACGCATCAGTTCATTCAGAAAAATATCTGCAGAAGCAGGATGCGAACCGCGGGCCTTGGAACCAACCTCGTCAACAACGTCTTTCTATACCGCTTAGCACTCTCGGCTATTTCTCTGCCTGAGCTGACACGCGTTAGAACTTGTATTTATACCATTGTTATCATCGTATGACGATAGATGTCTCCATAGTATACATTAAGAGTAAGTAGATTATTATTTTTTTAATATTCAATCAGTCAACATATATTCACAAGATTTTTTTTGAAAATTATTACTTTCCGACAGTCTATTTATTTTAGTAAGTACCACTCGGGTTTTGAACTATAGATTGAATGAATGAGAAGCAGCATTTACCTGTGTTACTGATGAACAATTTGACCTTCCTGATATTGTCTCAAGGTGACATTATTATATGGATTAAATATTTAATAGAATATTATTTTATTTTTTCAATAATCTAATCTTCTTTTATAGATCATTGACTATTTTACAATATTATTAGAAATTAAATGTTCACATACTATACATCAAATTCTTTATACGCATCAATTCATTCAGAAAAATGTTGGCAGAAGCGGGTATAATAAATAATATTTATTCTACCCGCTTCGTCATGTTTTGAAACCAAGTATATATATTTTTTAATATATCACTTAGCATGGGTGTCTTGTCAGTATGGTATATACTCGTACTCTTATTCAAGCTACTATTTTTATTTTTATGTAAATACATACAGGAGAATACCGACAGATGGTGAAAGTGTTGCTTCAGTCTCATCTGTGGAATTCTATGATGCTTACCACGGTGCACATGGCTAAGCGCTGCATGCGAAGTGTTGATCCGCCAATGCCATAGACTACAGCCCGAGATTCACGCATCATGCTTATTATTACAGGAATTTACTATGAAAGGTTGGTCTTAACGGGACGACTTTCGTCTACCACCAATTTTAATTGATAGGCTATAACTGTCATTTTAAGGGTGATGGATCAAATTCACACCAACCGAGGTATTTTAGAGCTCAGAAATCGATATAAAATCCTTTTCTTATATCTCCGCCGGTGATCGAACTCACGACCATTGGCTTGCAAAGCAAACGCTTTGACCATTGAACTATACCCGCCGGCTATTTTATACCCCGGATAAATATAAGGCGTGTTAAACAATGTTCAAGTAATATAGTGTCTAACGGTCCTCGTCACCAACAGCATCAGAGCTCGATGATACTGACAGGCTAGAGCTAATGGGTTGCATTTAGTGATTCTTGGAAGATTTATGAAACTGTGACGCTTTCAACTACTGGAAGTGATTTATGCGCCTATTTTTAAATGCGTTGTAAACATCACAACGTAATATAACAAGGAAAGGCAGTAAATATTTAATGGATGAATAACTTTAAAATACTTACTAGCTCTTAATAGACACCATTTACTGAAATTAAATATATGGACAATTCAAATGTATGGACAATATCTATAGTTTATAAATAATTTCGGGGAATGGATTTCAACCCCAGAATTAAGTAACTTAAAATAAAGTCACTAATAATACCGATTACGGGTACACAGATAAGATATTATATTTCATTTTCAATTTGTTTTTTTCACATACAGAAAAATTACAAATCTTTACTGAAGTACAATCATAAATATATGTACTTATGATTAAGTACCAAGAACAAAGCAATAAAGACAAGCAACAGAAGGTCCCAACGCTCATCAAACAGACGACGCCAACAAATCATTCCTCCAAAGAAACTCGTGAAATTCATGCCTGAATTGGGCCTCCCTAACATGAAATATAACAACATCCAAAGCGATTTGGTTGAACAGCCTGATCTCTCTCCCAAGAGGCATACTCTCTGGTAGGTTAGTGTTATTCTTTGGGAGAGCGAAAAATCTATGCTTCCTTATTCTTAGATATTTATCGGTAACATACAGACCGATTTGCAACAAAATTTCAGGGTTCCCTAACACATATATTAAGCAATACAGATTTTCAAAAATTATATATGTTTCATGTTATTACAGAGTATATGAAATAGGCTACATTCACTACAAAGTCCGAATCTTAGAAGTATAGCGGTAATCGTATCGTCCAAATGTATTAAATATATGCACAAAACACTTTGACGAATAAAATAGGCTTCCCTTAAAAGAATAATCTTTTACAGATACTGGAAGGAAATGTGATTTGAATCCAAAACTTTTTGAATATTCAATGATAAATCAAATATTAGAAAAATGTATATTTATTCATGGTCATTTAAAAAGTCAATACATAAAAACTTGTCTAGTACTCGTATTATACAATAATACATCAAATTAACTAAATCCTAAAAATTCATTTATTGTGCACTATTTCAGAAGCATCGTCAATTCGTATACGCTTAGCGGGACGAGAATCAAACCACAAGACTTGTATCCTGGGCATAGAAAAACTGGGAAATGACATACAAACGAAAACTGGTTTCTTCGCAGCGCTGGTTTTCTTCTGCATCTTTGATTGCTCAGCCTTCCTCTTGTCGGCCTCCTCGATGATGTGTTTGTTCAGCGGATCTTGCCTGGCCAGGCGAACATGGCGCCGCAGCCTGGTCCTCAGGAGGCGGTCTCCCTTGATGGCATTCAGCCAAGTGGGGTCCACCAGCGATGCGGAGTACAACGATCGTCCATCAAGCTTTCTGTGGACAAGATAAAAGAAACCATTAGAAACGTACTCAAACATAATCAAATTTAAAAAAGATAAATGTAACAGAAAAATTGAACACAAAACATTATATATTAAAAAAAGATGCTTAGCTGTATATGATTGATACAATTTCTAAAGGCAGTTTAGAAATAAGATCTCGATCTGCCACCAGACAGAAGTTTCCAATAATACACAACACTGAGAAGATGAAATCCATTGTTTCGTAGAATAATTATAATTTTTGAATTATATGAATTATAAAGTTTGAAGTTTTTTAGTTTAATATTGTGAATAATTCATCTAGTTTATTGGATGCGAAGGCACCTCTTCGAGATAACATCTTCTTTTAAGGTGATATAGAATTTAACACACCTCATCGAAAGCACGTCTTTCTATTACCTCCACACAATTACCACAAATATGCATCGGTGAAAAAACCAAAATAATAATTTTATTATTGTGTAAAGTATATATTTTATTTAATACAATAATTTTCTGGGTCTTTTATATTTGATTAGACTTTTATATTGCTGTCTTTTTACTATTATCAGTATTATAGTTTTATTAAGAAACCTAGTTTTTATTCAATAATATAACTGAGAATAATAGCAAGTCTTCTAATATTATTTTTACCGTAACAGTCTAAGCATAAAATAATATCGGTAAAGTGAACTCTCGAAAAATAATATTATTTCGACTCCAAGTGGTGCGGTTTCTAAAGGGAGTACAGAGAAAAAGAAAATGGTATAAATTAGGCGTTTGCTGCAGAAGACGATCAAATGAAAACGGCTCCCAAGCTTAAACAATAAAACCAGAAAATTTTCTTATGTATTTTCTTACATGAACGCATACACGAAAATACCAAACGACAGTGAGAGCAAAAAATGTTATACATTTTCTTTGACGCACTCCATTTTAATAATGATATACGTGGAATATAAAGTTATTAGTGTACAGACACGTCAGATTCATTCAATCATCAATTTTAACGGAGAATTACGTAAATGGACAGTATTTACATTGCAATATTCATTTATTACAACTTTTCATTATTATAACAGACATTTTACAAATGCATAATTAGTGTCACACTAACTGGTGATATTAATAATAATCGCGTATGTTAAAAAATAGTAAATATTTTTTGAAAATATTTTTTTTGAGCTTTGGGATAATCAAAAACACAACCATTAACATAGTAAATATTCAACCCGTACACTTTATAACCATTTTTTTTATACTTCAGTTAATGGTATAAGTTTCTTTTATCAAAAAAAAAAAATTACGGGGGATGGAATGTTTTGGAATGGGGTAACCTAAGGGGGTAAGAACCGGTAAAAGCATGTAGTATTTCTTGTAGTTCACAAATATATGTAAATATAACCATTTTTTCACTGACGTTAAAATACGACACCATTCACATTACAGTTGAGTACTTTGACACTTGGTCACTCTCCATACTTTCATCCAAGTCAAGCAATTAAAACCTGTACTGGAAAAATTAAGAATTATACCTGAGTCCCAAAACTGCCTCTACAAAGGTAACTTGATAAAGGTTTTTTTAATGTGATTATATATGTTGCGAGGCGTACTTTTTATATTCACACACTTGTGTTTAGAACATAATTTAAAAATTGTAAATTTTATCTCGCTTAGTGTATTTAATACAGTGACCATGGTTTTGCATGCGATACTCACTTCACCATTAAAATAGTAATAATTATTCTTAAAAAATACAATTTTCATAAAAATTCCACATATAAAAATTGTTTTAGGAAAATAAGTATGACGGTGTAATTTACAAAGAATTTAAAACTACGAGATTTATTTCACCTTTTCATTCAGAGCTCCACGTAGTACATGCTTTGTATAGTTCTCAAAGGCCTCCAGAACAACAGTCGGTGAGATTTTAGAATAAGGCCACTGTATTACTATACTAGTATTCAACACCTGTTAAGGTCACTTCAGTATTATTAATGAAGAGGTGACTTCTTCTTCTCTGTGTCAGCGACATCAAATTGTTTTCGCCCAAAATCTGGCAACATCGATGGCCCGTGTGTTGCCCAGCATTAGGTCTTGGGATGAGCAGCTATTTGAGTACATGGGACAGGATCTTAGGTGTGAGGCGGTCTGCAGGTCTACATGGTCGCACAATAGTGACTCTACCTGCCTTAGCATTCCCTACCGCTCGAGGTTGTCCTTTTTTGTTCTACTAAATCCGATTCACAATCTGTTCAGGTATTTCCAGGTCTGCCAGTCAAGATTCTTGTCAGTTGGAAGGCTTTTCTTTGTGCTAATGAAATTTTCTGATGTGATTTGCTGCCAGAGCTTGAGTCTCTTAGTTTCAGGGCTGGATGTGAGAAATTCTGTGAATTTCAGACAGTCGTCAAATGCTTTCAATACTCAAACCAGTGACAAAAAAAGACGTTACTTAACTCGAGTATATACGGCTGTGAGACATGATGCTTATCTGAAAGTGATAAAAAAGACTACAGGCCTTTGAGATGTGGACATACAGAAGATGTCTTGGAATTTTCTGGAGAGACCACGTCAAGAACAATGAGGATCTCAGGATAATCAAGGAAGATAGGCACGTAGTAAGAAACATCTCAGAGAGGCAAGCCCGATGGATCGGTTACATCATGCGCCACGATGGTCTTTTCACGACATTGTGAAGGGGATGGTTGAGGGTTGAAACTGTAGAGGGTGCTTTAGACGGGAGTATTTGCAGCAAGTGTTCGAGGACATGAGTTGTAGCTCTTATGCTGAGCTGAAGAGGGTTGCGGAGGACCGAAAGGAGTGGAGATCGAGATGCAAGATTATGTTGCTGCAAACTAATCCACCGGATTGATACTACGAAGAAGATACCTTTAGGTTACATATACCAGATAGGTATATATATATCAAGTCCGACGCTCTACATATTATAAATTATTCAACAAGTATAACACGGTTATAGATAAAACTATAAATTATGAAAATAAGCAACATTGCTTAAAGCATGAGGTGTCTCATCTAACAATTCCTTCTACAATTTGCATCATGCATATTAATTCCCTCGTACGAAAAGTCACACAATACCAACAAGACTAGTGCGATGATAGCTTTCGTGTTATTCTCCCAAAACAATTCTATCCTCCGCATTCACACGCCTTAATCCTCCACGACGAGTCTAAAATTCAATTTCCCAGAATTTAATATCCACGCCCTCGCCCATTGACTGGCGATGGTCGAAATAATCACTCCAGATGCTGAAAGGGTGTGTATATCCCTTTTTCCATCTGTCGTCAAATGCCTTCCATACAAGCCGCCAAAACCCTTTAGAAAGGCAGCTTTTGACCCTTGAAAATTATCATAGTCGACATCACTTAGTGATTATTTTACTTGCATAATATTTACAAATCACAATAATCTCACGTTAAATTTAAACATTTATAAATATTATTTGATTTTACTAACAAACATAATAAATCGCTGAATATGTTTACCTCGGAAAACATAACTTCCTTCAGGTTCCGCTAATATTCATAGAACGAGTATGTAAACAACATAACTCCCAGTGCAGAGATGATTTTCAATGAGGCAATTGTAATGGTAGAACTTTGTTGAGCCAATTTATTACAATCTTATTTGTTATCATAACGTAATTTAAAAAAAAAACTTTTTTATTTTTTTTAATTTTTTATTTTAATGGTCTCTTAATTTTTATAAAGTGTTTTAATATAATATGTTAATTAATGTTTTCAAAAATCAATAACTACGTAATATGCGAGGCGTTTTTCATGATTTTTTTTATGAAAAACTCCTGAAATTGTATCTAATGTGATTCTAATTTTAAATTAATTTTAATAAAAGAAATAACCAATTAAAAATTTGACGATGGTCTCCAGGGAGGCCGAAACATGTAATCGCTTAAAATAAATGTGAATCAAAACGAAATATTTTTAATTTGTTATTTTTTTAATAACAATTAATTAATCAAATTATAACATGTAGTTTCACCAAGTATTGTCAGTTGATAACCTTAATGTTAATGTGATTCACCTCACAATGAAAAATATTGAATTAATAATGACAGTATATTAACTTATTCTGAATTTTTATTATTATAATTGAAGATTGAATATTGGCCTCATAAATGAACCCTTCCGATTTCTCAATACCTAGAAAATTAACACGTGCCAGCAATCAGGTAATAATTACAATATGAGGTATTTTAAATGAACTTAATAAACATAGTTAGACAATACAATCAAGGAATGCAACCTATTATAAAGTAAGTAAAAATAATTATGCAAAATCACTTTGATTATTTTTTGTACAAGAAACTTTTTTACTTTATAAGTTAAAAAAACTACTGCATGTGATTAAAATTATATATAAAATCTTTTTTAAATTACATTCGTGGCAATAAAGTATTAAACTCGTATATAGAGCATGATATTTAATGTCCTAACAATTTCTATAGATCGCGTATAAACGTGAAGATATTTGATCGAAAATGTATTTCATGTGCGTAAAGACTGATAATAATCAAAAGCGTCGCATAACTCGCCAATCTATTTTATGCGAAAAAAGACTTTCTACGCCCTCCTTCCGGAGATGACGATCACAAAGGAGGAGGCTCGGAAGTGCTCCATCCCGTGCGGAGAGATTTATGATTTTTTTGGCTTTTGATTCGCATTGTTTCCTCGGGGAGATACATTTCAATCTGCCAGGGCAGACTTCAATCATCGCCACGTGTCCCAGTTACTCCAGATTCGCATACGTATCGGTTGAAAGAGTATTGGGACATAAATATCCGAGCGAACAAGTCGCCTGAAAATATCGAACGGAGTGGCTTTTTTTTTTTTTGTCAGAGAAAAAGATTGAAAGCTTTGAATTTCTTCATGCATATTATAAATGAATTTTATTATATTATTATGAATAAAATAAATAATACATAAAATAACTTTTTTTTCAATGTTTTCAGCATTCACTTTGACATTAATAAAAAAAAAAAAATTAAAAAAACTTTGTTGTTACATGGATCACGTTGAGTTATCAGCTCTAACACACTCACTTGCAATAAATAAAAAGGTAGTATTTTAAAAATAATAGTAATTAAATATACACGTAATTTTTTAATATTATTTCATTCCGACAGACACAAAAAAAAAATCTTGTGAACAAATGTTGACTGATTGAATAATAAAAAATAATAATATACGTACTCTGAATATATACTATAGAGACACTTATCGTCATATGACGATAACCATGGTATAAATACAAGTTCTAACGCGTGTCAGCTCAGGCGGAAAATAGCCGAGGGGGTTAAGCGGTATATAAAGACCTGGGCAAAGGTTGGTTCCATAGCCTGCGGTTCGCATCCCACTTCTGCCGATATTTTTCTGAATGAATTGATGCGTATAAAAGAATTTGATGTATAGTATGTTTATATTTAATTACTAATAATATTGTAATATAGTCAATCTGCCAAAACACTTGTTTGGAGCATCTTAATGTACGGCTGTGAGACATGGTGCTTATCTGAAAGTGATAAAAAAAGACAAGAGGCCTTTGAGATGTGGTCGTACAGAAGAATTCTCGGAATTTCCTGAAGAGACCACGTTACGAACAATGAGGCTCTCAGGATAATCAAGGAAGATAGGCACCTAATAAGAACCATCTCAGAGAGGCGAACCCGTTGGATTGGTCACATCATGCGCAACGATGGTCTTCTTCACGATAATGTGGAGGGGATGGTTGAGGGTAGAAACTGTAGAGGGCGCCCTAGACGGGAGTATTTGCAAGTATTCGAAGACATGAATTGTAGCGCTTATGCTGAGCTGAAAAGGGTTGCGGAGGACCGAGAGAAATGGGAATCGAGATGCAAGATTCTGTTGCTGCAAACCAATCCACCGGATCGATACTACGAAGAAGATAGTCAATCATCTATAAAAAAAGATGAGAATATTTAAAAAATAAAAAATTAATATTCCAATAAATATTTAATCCATATATTAAAAATAATAACTAATTAGTCTTTCACCAATAAGCTGGATTCAAAGATATGTATTTGAAATAATATTTATTATTAAAATTTATGAGGATCGATCTGGTGACTTTGCACATCACAATTGATCATCTTGACCACTCATCAAAACTCTTCACTAAAAAGAGATTAAGTTAATTTTAAAGCTTCTTTATTCCGTATACTGAAAACGATATGAGCCTTAATATTTTCTCGTTAATCAAATAAATTTAAATGTGATTATTTTACGAAAACTCAAAGTATTCTTCTAACAAATGCACATATATTTATTTAATTTTCAATAAAAAACTAAACAAAATTTTACTTTTTTTTATAACTACATTTTTTATATTATTATATATCATAAAAAAATGTTCCGTTCAAAACTAGCAATAATGTGTTTTGTGACAGTTGCGTTTTCTGTCGAAGTGTCCGCTGAGTAGTGGAATCGCTTGAATGTGAAATTTGGGAGGGAAGGCCGCAGACAGCACCCGTGTTTTGAACTTTGATAACAGATGGACTCGTGAATCCTGTCCGCTATCTTGCTCTATTTCTTTTTCCAGTTGTTCTTAACCTCTGTGTGTCGTCTTTCAACAAAGTCTGACGTTTAGCAGTGTCCGCCATTTTCTGACGCGTCACGTGACCAAAGTGCATAGACAAAACACCATCTGTGTGATCACTTTGAAACTACTTAACTGTCATTTTTGTAATTGATATCTGTCTTCGAATCTGACGTTTAAAGTACTTTTATTATGTTGTTTACGTGTGAACTGTCATTGTTGGACTTGTGATGTGCAAACTTCTGCAGGCCGGCAGCAATAGATGTGATTACTGAGTGAACATGTCTTTGGCAATCGGGCTTTCAGCTACGCTGCACCAATGGCCTGGAACTCACTACCGGAAAGCATAAGAGAGCTTAAAGCTGAGGCATCCTTCAGAAGCAGACTCAAGACCCACCTTTTTGCTCAGAGAGGCAAAGAAGCGCTTTTGGAATGATCATTCGGTCATAAAAGAGCGCTATACAAATACTAATATAATAATAATAATATACGTTCTTATATTAACTAAGCATGTTATGTTTAATTCAGCATACATAATATGTTGCCTTTTCAATATTCTGATATTTTTATTTCGCCATTTTATGTTTTGTTTCGCGTTTGCTTAATGTTTAATTTAAAAACAGAATAAAATATTAGGCACCTTTTGAGTACGATACAACTCTCAATTCTAATATTTACTCTTTACACACATACGAGTAGAGTTAATAAAGAAATATCTTGATTATTATTTCCTGGTTTCCAAAATTCTATAATAAAAATGTTATACAGAGTATCCAAGACTTGCAATTATATTATTAAGTTTCTCCTTTTATATATTCTTTCTAGCTTAACCATATGATAGAATTAAACTGCCGCAACACTTGTTATGTTAGCTTCCAGAGCAAGAGCTTAGATACTTGTTATCAAAACAGCTTTAGTTATCAAGCGATATTTATTCGAGTGAAAATTTTCTTCGATTTATTCATGAATGAAATGTCATTCAAAATGTTGTTATAATCAACTCTCATCATAAATGGAATCTGTAAATTCACACATCAGGGATCAAAGCCCAAAATAACAAATATCGAGGAATTTGCGGTGTATGAAATTCTAAATGTATTAGTAATATTAATATTAATAAGGAATAACGCATCGATACGGAGCATGGACCATCCCTATAATATGCCACTCTATGTGGATTGAAGGGATCAAGGTTCAAAACCGTATCGAGGAATGTGCAGTGTATGACATTCAAATGTATTGATATTTTTTTAACTGCTTACTCATGTTGTAAATTAAGGTATAAAAGGGGGATTCGCATTAAATAAAGTAGTACCAACTCAACTCCGGTCTTTGGACTTATCCTCAGTGCCGGAACATTGGTATTCCGGTTAATTCATATAAGCTGATGCTGTAATTTCGGGACCACGACCTCGGTTCCGGAACAAAGATGATGTTTTCTGTGAATTTGTTTGTTCATATCAATTTGTTTCATATTTAATAATTTGTTTACCACCACTTTTTAGATATAAAATGGGACTAACGATATGCGGTATACTAAAGCAACCAGTCAATAACGTTCCGAGCCCAATGTTGGCTTACCTATATATTTATGGCGTATTTTTATTGACTTACAATATATAATATAAAATATGTAATACTTTCCGCCTTATATAGTTACTCTATAGTAAACGAGATAACAACCCGTGAATGCGATTCTAATCTCTTTCACAGGTTCTTTCTTCAAGCACACAATTGTTCAGAGGCGACTCCCACTGGACTTATCAGTTGCTAACTGATCATAATCTGAATGAGCGCATCATCAAGGAGACTTAACTGTCCTCCAGTGTGATGCGGGTGCGAGGCGTGTAAAGTCCAGTCCAGTAAACGAGATAAAAAAATATTTTTAAATTAGAAATGATATATAAACTAATATTCCACAACATTCTACAACCATATGTTTTAGTATATTTGAGGAGAACATATCTGCCGAAACGACAAAAGTCTAAGCTCGAAAAAATGTTTTGGAATGACGTCTATGAACTGGCAAAGAAGGTGTTGACCGTCTCTCTGCAAGATGGAATGACGACATAAGCAAAATAACAGGAGGTGACTGGATGCGGAAAACGAAAGATCGAGAGGAATAAAGTCATGCAGGAAGCCTACATTCAACAATGAACAGAAACAAGCTTATTATTATGGTTAGTATTATAAAAGCTTGACTTATCTATTGAATTAGCAGCTTCAACGAAACTTTGTTTTTTTTTTTTTGTGAAACAATCTCAAAAAGGACTTTTTCAGTATCGTTTATTTGAAGCCTTATGTAGAAGCTTTACGACCAACGTAATCCGTCTTCGGCCATAAAAAAAATCACGGGAGTTACTCTTTTTGGGTCAAGGATCTCGATTAACATCGGTTTTTTATACACTTCACTGATTGTATTGTTATGGCAGCAGGCCGTGGGAAGCTACAGCTTTATCATAGTCAAAAAGTATCCTATATTATCCATCAATGCGAGAAGAAAATAGATTACTTAATATATTTCGCTGGACGTAATTTATTGTTGAGTGTATTATTCATGACTATCGAAAAAAACTCCGATTCTGCGATTGTTATATGAAAAAAATACGTAAAATATTGCTGTAAAAAAACTTAATGTACAATATAATCAAAAAAATGGTGCCGAACAATTTAATATGTTTGAATTTATTTTTCTCTGTAGCCGATACCAGAGATCACCAAACTTTCTCGCCACAAAAGTGGGTTGAGAAAAACAAATTATTCTTGTCATTTAATAATTAATAGTAAAAGTATTTAAATATTTTACTACATTGACGTATTTGCATGAAATTTGTTTCCGGTTTTATTAATATTTTTTTATTTATTTTTCTATAATTAACGGATATTCGATTAATGATATAAATTTAATACGATGAAAGCAAATTTCCAATATTTCAGATTTTTTTTTGTGTACTACTACAATTTTACAACCAATACCGGAAGCGAATGATTTTACATTAAAAAGAAGCATTAATTAACATAAATTATAATATTATTTTCTTTGTTCGGAGACAGAACGCTGTAGTTATTTGTTTCAAGTTATGATTTTTAAAATTAATATTAAAGATTTTAGCCCGAAATGTTAAAAAGAATATCAATTATAAAATCATAATTTTTAATACATAAAAATGTGCGGTAATGGAGTAACTAAAATAGTAGTCTGACGTTTCCTTAGATTTTCATAGAATAATTATCTCATAAATAATTATTTAAAGGCGTTTTTAAGTTACCCCGGCACATTGTTCTTATCGAAATAAATCGCTTTGAAATCATGACGATCACGTTTCCGTTACCGCACGTGATTACACGTATGCAAACTAAATCACATACCAACCAGAGCATCACAACTGAATAAATCACACTCATATTTATGAACTTCCGCAAAATAGACCAAGAAGCCAACTACTATCTTTCCCAGTGAACGAATTTCAGGAACTTGTACCTTGTGATAAAAACAACATTAATTATTTTTAGGCCTAATTATCAATGGTTTTTAATAAGTATTTTTTAAGAAATCGACGCTCTGAAGACCTTGACCATTTGTACTTAACGGGCGGTCTAACTAAAGGTTTAATTGCATACTGAACTTTCAATTTATAAAAAGTGGTATGTTTAATACGAGATTCTTTTCATATTTCGATGATGGAATTATAGTCCAAGAAATTTATATTTTTTCTTTTATGTTAATTTTGATAGCATTGGCGTTGACAAGACTTGATTCGATTTATTATTGAATTCTTTTTTTTACCACACCACTACATATTTGGAACATATTAACACTGCAAATTGCTATTTCACAGTTATGTAAGCTCATATTATCTATGACATGTCTCAGAACACCTGTTTCTTGGAGGTCTACATAGGGCAAGAGCCCGCGAACTTGCATAGACTGCGGCTGTGGTACCAGATAAATTATTGTTCATTCATTAAAATACATGTTCATGGTTTCTTCTAGGATATCGATTGATAATCCCGTCGCTCCCGATGTTTGGACATTTTATTTGTTCTTAAGAGGTTGCTCAACCCTACGGGGATCATGTACAAAGCTTAGATTTGGATAACTCAATTTTAAAAAATCATTCTTTCAAGACTCAGACAAGCAAACGCATTTATCACTGAATTACACCGCCTAGCATAGTCCAATGGTAAATTACCAGTGCGTGTAATTTTATTTCTTATTTTTTAAATGAAACATGATTCTATCAATTAAAATACATCAATAAATCATGGTGTAACTAAATGAGAGTTATGACACGTCAAAAAAAGGACTAAAAAAATAAGTTATATTGACATTCTAAATGCGATCAACCCGACGCTCTACAAGCGAGTAGTAACAATGTAAATATCCTCTCATATTTATGGACACCAAAAATGGCCAAAATAAGCAACCTTATCTTTTCCTCTGAGCGCTTTCCTGTCTCTCTCTTTTTCTTTAAATATATCCCTCTCATTCTTTTTTGCTTTATTTCAGGCCCCCGTAAAGAAGATGGAGCTGAAAAAGTTTGCATCGTTAATGTTCCGGGTCTGAATAAAGCCTCGAGAAAATCTATAATTTGTTTTTTATTCTCCTCCGAGCTGTAATTATTTCGTTTTGTTTTCGTTCTCAGTATATTTTTTTATTGTGTCTTTTTTGCGTTGTTGTTATTAGGGCTGGGAAAACATAATTAAGAATACACGTTACTTACTTGCTTTAAAATGTTGTTTTTTATACGTATTCGTTAACAACGTTTTAATTGTTGTGTTTAACACATTTGTTTTTTTCAAGTCACTTTTTATGTTTCATAATATTGACCTACAGTTGAGGTAATTCATAAAGAGAGAAAAAAATTATACTGATTGAATATTATAGTTTTTTATTACTAAAGATTCATGAAGTATTCGTCCCATATAAAAATCGATGGTGAAAGTAATTTTTTGAAGTCTCATCTGTGGAATTCTATGACGCTTACCATGGTGTATATGGCTAAACGCTGCATGTGGAGTGTTGATCCGCCAACGTCATAGACTACAGCCTGAGATTCACGCATCATCCTTTATTATTACAAGAATCTACTATGAATGGGTGGTCTTCACGGGATGACTTTCGTCTACCACCAATTTTAATTATACATATAATCGTGTCGGAAGCAACAGGGTTAGATCCTGTCTGCCCAGAAGTGGGCGACGTCGATTGCGTTACTTCTGGCCATCATCAGGTCTTCCTGGGTGCAGCTATTCGGGCACAGCGCACACTCCAGAAGGTGTGACAGGGTCTGCTCTACGCCGCAGTCACATTCAGTTGGTCCGCTGTAAAACTGCCAGGCCCTCATTTGTGTCCTCGTCTTGCATACTCCGGTCCGAAGTCTGTTAAGGGACCTCCATATATTCCACCCTTGGTCATATCCAGGGACTAGGACTACTATGGAAACAACATCAACAATTTTAATTGATAGGCTATGACCGACATATTACGGGTGATGGATCGAATTCACACCAACCGGGGTATTTTAGAGTTTAGAAATCGATTAAAAATCCAATTTTTTCTTAATCTCCGTCGGGGATCGAACCCACGACCTTTGGCTTGCAAAGCAAACGCTTTACCATTGAGCTATGACCGCCGGAGAAATATTTATTATAATGAACACGTATGTTTTATAAACTCTTAGTATTAAAAACGTAAAATAATATAATTATAATATATTTTTTAAATAGTTTATTAAAAGAAACATAGATTTTCTAGGTCTATATATATATGTTTATATTTTTTATTCCTAAAAATTATAATTTTATTGTTAAATGAAGGACTGCAGCATATTTGTAAATTAAATAGTTCTTAAAGTTTGTTTAATATTATTCTATAATATTCCATTAAATTATTACGGAACAGTTAAATCTCTACGACAGTACGTTTCCCTTGGATATTATATCAAAACTAAAATACGATATAAAATAATTAAGGCTTTTGTTCTGAGATTACAATCGTAATGTGTTTATCCTGAGTATTCTCGGCATTTGAAACCATTCAATTGTGTTAAGTCATCATTAGTGCCGCACTTCAGGTCTAATATTGTACCAGCGTCCATTCAAATAATTCACCATGGAAGCCTTTGTTACCAGTAACAAAGATTCTATGCAGCTCTCATATCGAGCAATTTACTTAGAAAAGCATATTCAGCCGTACAATGCCTGAGACGTCATCTCCATACAATGCCGCATACAAAGATTTGTAATCTGATTTGCTGCAATACCAGCTATTATATTAATATCAGAGTCTTGCAGATTGTAGATTGCGAAAGACTCTGCAATTCTTTCCCCGTTTAAGTGTTTCCAGAACGTTCTATTGTTGTGCACAACTTTCATGTCTTTACCCCATTAAATGTTTTATTGCTTGTAAGCTCACTATTTATGAAATGTATTTTCAGCGATGCTGTGCTGCTGAAAGGAAAAAGTTCAACGACTTAATCTTTTTTAAGATTTATGATATCTAGTTTCAGTTTATTTAAAAAAATATATAAATAGACAATCAGTAAAATAACGTACAATATAAAACATACACCTTTTATTTAAAAACGGTGAAAAAATGACTAAGCACTACATACTGCATGGAATGTAAACGTATTTTCTAAAAATAAATAATGAAAATTGATACCATACCATTGATTACTTATAAGCAATTTACGTGATTGAAAATTGATGATTGAAAATTAGTGAGATAAAATAAAAGTTCAAAATTACAAACACTAGGCTTTTCGATAATATATGTCTTGTTAATATGGTTTTTATTACACTGGTATCTACCAATAAACTTAATAATTTATTTTTAATTCTCAAATTGTAAATTAAGAGCAGATTTATTTGAATTAGTAAATTTATTATGTTAATAAATTCTACAAAAACTTTTATTTATATCTGATATTATGGAATTCCACCAAGAAATATTGATCGAAAAAATCGAAATATTTTTAAGTTAAGACATAAATATTACCTATTCATTTACGTTATAAATTAAAAGGTTTCATAAAATGCAAAAAAGCGTCTGGAAACGATAATTAAATGCATCAGTTCGTGAAAGATAAAATAAAATCGTTTGATGCCCTAAATATTGATGCAAGAAAAAAACATCTTCCTAAATTCAAAAGACGATTTAGAAGTCACATTTTTCTCTAACTGGCAGTTTTATCTATATTAGCTTATATTTGTGAATTTTCCCGGTTAAAATATGTTAAATCGAGATTCGATCGATAAAACAAAACCTCTGAAAAAATAACGCAACCCGCATGGATTTTACAGGATCGTATTAAGTATTTCACATGATATTGATTTAATTTTGAAAAACGTGTTTTTAATATATACCTGTATATTTTTACTTCACATTATATGTGTTATTAAAAATTATAAATACTCGTATTAATTTTTTTGGTGTTTTTATTTTAAATTTTTTATTTTTCAAAAAATTAACGACATTAAATCGAGAAGTATGCGTGTGATATTTATTACTGATATAACAAAATTAACATAGAAAATATACATTTTTTAATTCAAATAATTCATTCATTTAAAAAGAAAAAACTAGTTATACGATACACCATAAATATTCTGAACTCACTGTCTAGCTGCCCTCGATGGTAATCGTAAAGTCAAGTCATTTCAACCAGTGCTTTTCTGCTTAAGAATTTAAAAAAAAAAATGTAAAACAAATATTGCTTTAATTAGAAATGTTAATTTCGTTTTCTCTACTATCAATGAATCGCACTTACATAATCTCACATAAAATACCTCATTGAATGTTTTAGTCAGACTATTTTTAAACAAAATTGTTGGATATTTTTTGATGATCAGTCATTTGCGATACAAATGAGGATTACATTTAATTTTATTTCGAGTTATATGCTCGTTGTTCTACTCTGTGGTACTGAGACGATCACGGGGCATTACCAAAAACTTACCTGAAGGGTGAGTTCAAATAGGGATTGGCCAATTCCATCCTTGGGCAGGTACCAGACCCTTGTAATATCCTGGCTTCCATAAAGCACTACTCTTTGCAAAGCCACTTACAAAAATGAACTGTTTCAAACCAATTTTTCCTGAACCAAAGATTTTTATATAATACATTTTTCCCTTTTCGCATAGACGAGGATCGTTTTAAAAAACGAAAAAGTTTTTACCAAGTCTTAAATAAACAGTTTTAATATATGATTTTTAAAGTCTTTTATAAAATATATAAAAAACTATTATAAGTATTTAAAAACAATTTCAGAAAATATTTATTTATAGCAAGGAACATTTTTTATACAAATGACAATATTATGTAAGTCTTCGTCGATAATTTTTTTCTTCCAATGTTTTATAAGTCAGTATATATATTTAAAGGAAACAATATATTACAGTTATATTTTTGAGTACATAAAAACAACTTAACAAACCATTTAACATCGGAAAACTTAAAACCATTCATTTATATTCAAATAAGATATTTACGAACAATGAGGTTCTCAGGATAATCAAGGATAATAGGCACCTAATAAGAACCATCTCAGAGAGGCGAGCCCGATGGATTGGTCACATCATGCGCCACGATGGTCTTCTTCACGATATTGTGAAGGGGATGGTTGAGGGTAGAAACTGTAGAGGGCGCCCTAGACGGGAGTATTTGCAGCAAGTATTCGAGGACATGAATTGTTGCTCTTATGCCTGAGCTGAAAAGGGTTGCGGAGGACCGAGAGGAATGGAGATCGAGATCCAAGATTCTGTTGCTGCAAACAAATCCACCGGATTGATACTACAAAGAAGAAGATAGTGCAGACTTTTACATTATATAAAAATAGAAGTTGTTTTTCAGTAAGGTACAAAAAAATTCAAAGAGACCATTTTAGGTTTTAGATACGAGACAAGTCTTAACCGCTTAACCGTCTCGAAATATTTTATCTAAGCTGAGGTTGATGCTCAAATGATATTGATGAACCATATTTTCTGTATCATTGAATAATTGAAAGATACCCAGTAAATATAAAGTAAGAATTAAGAGAAGCTTCATACAATTACAATGACTGAATTTCTGCAAAAATGAAAACAAATTACTAGTTAGCCTTACTGTAGATACTTATATAAAAACAATTCTCTTTTTTGTAGGAGAAGTCAGGAAAAGTACTGAAAATTAAGAACATTTTACATATTTTCAGCAGTTTTCAGTACATTAGTACAATGAAAGCTTTATTGTTTTAAAATAACTTAACAATCACAACCGTGAAGGTGGATGAGCTTTCAAATTTCCGGTGGCCATTCGGAAACCGGTGAATTAATTTTCTAGCGTTGATAAAAATTTGCATAAAGCTTTACTTCATAAATTATTCATTAATGAAAACTAAACATCGCGATGAAGAGAAAGCCAAACTACTCGCGAAATAATTCATCTTTGTTGAGTTAAAAACGCTCTGGGCCGTAAGTTTTCCAAGGCCGGCACTTGATGTTTCCCTGGCAAACAAGAAATATAAAATTTCCTCAAATAGTTTAATTAATTCAAAGAAACAAAGATAAAAATAAACATAAATTAACAATAAACTTAAACGTATTTATATTTAGTAAAGGTATATTATATACAGCTTAAGATGTTTAATTTTGTATTCTGATTTGCTTGACAAAGCTTTTTTTTTTTCAAAGAAATAAATCAATTCAAAACCATCAATTACAGCAACTTTACTTTTTCTCAAATACCTGTCATTTCAATTAAGTTGATTCTTGAGTATGATTTCCAAAAAACACCTATGATGAACGTTTGATAATGATTTAGACAAGCATCCTTACTGTTGGCGGAACTTTCTTGTGGTTTTTTGTGGTGACTTTTTACTCTAGGAACTTAACATAGAATAATAATAACTTTATTTTTTATATATATTATAATATTTAACTGTTTGCAAATATTACTTGTTGAATTCATTTTCAAATTGCGACATTTAATAGTATTATATTTTTGAATACTATTCAGTGCGCATTTAAAAAAAACTTTTCCAAATATCGTATTTCAACTCCTTGTATTGTAAAAAAAGCCTTACTGGAACAGCATTTCACTTCGAGACCGCCAAGCAGTTTAAGCGTCCATTACAATAATTTAATTTCTCATTTCTCTCTCCGTTAACAAGTACTATTTCTGTGGGCTTAATTTTATAATTACTTTTGATGCTTGAATTCATATCAAACCGTAGAGAAGAATATTATACTTATTATAATAAAGATATTTTCACTTTGTAATGGAGAGATTTATTTCAAATAACATAAAATATAATGTTATTTCTAAAGTTCTCCTAAAAATTTGAATTATAAACCCACTACAAGCTACCGAAAGGTTCCGCAACTAGAATATCCTTATTTACTTCATTAGTTCCACATCCATATTAATACGTTTATATGTAATATATGTAATTAACGTTACTATATGATATCCAAAACGAAGGAATTATTAAATATAAAATTATTGTTCTCTTAACAATGATAATAATGTATGTAAATAATTATTTTTATATCGCTTTTATCAGACTTTTTCAATATTTTCTAAGCATCCGTATACAGTTAACTCCAAAAAATAATAAATATATAATCCTAGACTTAAAATTATTCTAGTTTCTTCCTTCAAAAAGCTTAAATTTTTCGAAATCACGTTTTTTTAATAAATTCCATCATTATCATTTTTTTACATACAGCTTCAAACTGACTCAGTTGAGCATCATAGATTCCACTAAAAAATCAAACTCATCTGATCAAATAATTTTTTAAGGTGATTTTTGATAAACTTTTTCAAATTCATGTAATATAATACCTTGGATTCATAACCCATTAGTTTTTTTGTCTCAAGGGCATATGAAAACGCAACATTATCTTACATCCAAAAAAAAATTCATGTTTTAAAATGTTTATTTGTGATCATAGTAATGAAAATTTAATATATATTTCCTCGTATTTCACAAATTATATTTCCACTACGTCACTTTAAGTTTTTCCTGTTAATTCAAATCCCGTTGTAGCGTGCAAATTTTTATTCGAGGGTAAAATATTTTTTATAATTGTTTCTTGATGTCTACTTTTATTGTGCGCAGGTTTCCTAGTGTCATATCAAGCAAAGCTTCGGTTTAATAATACTAACAGTACATTGAATAAAAAATGAGAATTAAAGAGTGAGCTTTCAAAGAACTGCGAGAATCCCTCTTGACATTTTGCCAAGTAAATAGTTAATCCTACATTATGCCTTAGGGAGCTTTTTAGTGAAATACGTGAATGTAAATTACGTAACCATTTTATGTTATATGTTTCAATTCACCTAGTGCAGAATATTTTAAAATTCAAATCAAATATTCTTATAATCATCTAATTGTTATTTTGTAGAAATATTAAGACATATTTGTTTGATGTGTGTACAATAATATTTTAATATATTTAGAAATTATGTGTTCCAAATAATCTTGACAATTTTTTGTCAAGCTTCATTGAAATATACGAAGAAAATTTATAAAAATAAATGATTTAGAATTCCGCAAAATAAATACTTCATTTTATTTTGTAAAAGCCATGCATATAAAGGAATCATAAAAAAGCTGATGACTTAGAAATAACTATTGTCAAACATTAAAATGTGCCAGCGGTCATAGCTTGTGCCGGCGGTCATAGCTCAATGGTAGAGCGTTTGCTTTGCAAGCCAAAGGTCGTGGGTTCGATCCCCGACGGAGATTAAAAAAAAATGAATTTTTAATCGATTTCTGAGTTCTAAATTACCCCGGTTGGTGTGAATTTGATCCATCACCCGTAAAATGTCAGTTCAATAAAATCAGCCTATCAATTAAAATTGGTGGTAGACGAAAGTCGTCCCGTGAAGACCACCGGGTGTATTCATAGTAGATTCCTGTAATAATAAAGGATGATGCGTGAATCTCGGGCTGTAGGCGATGACGTTGGCGGATCAACACTCCACATGCAGCGTGTAGCCATATACACCATGGTAAGCGTCATAGAATTCCACAGATGACACTTCAAAAAAAAAAAAAAATACTATCACCATCTGTCGGTATTCTCCTGTATGTGTTTACATAAAAAAAAAATATATGAAAATTGCCAGAAGGTAAGTACACATTTTTTTTATTCAAGCAATTGAAATTATTTGTTAAACATTCACATCTTTATGGTAATTTCATATAGAATTGTTTAAAAAAAACATTTATAAAATGTCCCACAACAATATACATATAATGTTGCAGATAATGATTTTGTTGATGTGTAGGAAAAACAAAGACCTTTTTTTTTCTTGTTAAGTATATCAAAATATGTTGCAATAAACTTCTTTGAAAATTTGCAACCTTCT
This sequence comes from Glossosoma conforme, assembly GCA_022606575.1. Classification (NCBI taxonomy): domain Eukaryota; kingdom Metazoa; phylum Arthropoda; class Insecta; order Trichoptera; family Glossosomatidae; genus Glossosoma; species Glossosoma conforme. Next base: position 647,951 of record JAGTXR010000168.1, read on the forward strand.
GTGAATTTTTGTAATACGTTTAGCAGAAATTTTTTAAAATAAACTTAACCAAAAATTGCAGTTTTGCATCGATTACCAGGAACAACGTCTACTGGCAAAGCATTTATTTAAATTTACGAGGGGGTTTCCAATACAAGGCAAACCCATAAATACAACCCTTTTACTAGCGCCACCCACACCTCTCCTTGCGGCAGGAGCAGCATTTGTGAACAAACCGTCGGTGAATTTGTATTTTTGTACCAGATTCTAGAGAAAAGGTATACACGAGACAAAAAGGAAACATTTAACATGATTCCATGCATAAAAAGATTTGTTTCCTTATTTTAATAAAAAAAAAATGTGTTCTTGTATCATCACAAATATGAAAGACAATCAACATTAATATATCACACATAATAAGCAGAAAAACAATTTGCGTTGTGGTTGATGATAATTTGAAAGATCAGATTTTTTGGACCGAATGTTGGCCGGAATAAGCTAACACCCAGCTAACCTCATCAGGTCAAGCTGGTTACTTATTGTCCTGGAGGTAGTAAATGCCTCCTAAGGCGAATGATTAAAGGTCTTGAAGACATCCCACGTATCAGCAAAAATGATTGCATCTCAAGTAAAATTTTCCGGAGATAAATAGTCCCCAATCGGATCTCCGGGTGGGGACTGCTCGAATAAAACAACCAAGACAAATAAGAAAAACCTTCAGCCAACAAGATATGCTACCTGGAATGTTCGAACATAACGAAATATTTAGCAAGTAACAAATTGTATTATGCTGATCTGAAAAGGGTTGCGGAGGACCGAGAGGAATGGAGATCGAGATGCAAGATTCTGTTCTGCAAAAATTAATTTACTACGAAGAAAAGTTACAAAAATATACTACGTTAAATTAGTGTTAAGAAAACGCCTGAAATATTGACTACTCCGAATCTACTAACATTCGACAACCCATGAATTCGTAATGACTATAATTTTATACAGTTTCTTGGTAACGAAATATTGTTTTAGCGTAACAAATATTATGAGATTCGTATATGTTTGTCTGTAGAATTTAATTTTTTCCAGAAAGATATACTATAAATATTTTAAATTGTACATACACAAGACAAGCATGAAATATTTAATATAATTGTGGTTATATACCTACAGGCTCTAATAATGTTATGCATATTTATAAATAGTGTATATTAATGTTATATTTCATAATTTATCACTTCAAATTAGGATTCGAAAACATTAATTTCGTAAGTGAATTAAAAAGAAAAAAAAAATGTTCCTCGGTAGCAACAAAATGTTATTATATGTGAATTTTAAATTTCGTTTGATGATACAAGAACACAATACTTATAAATCAAAACAGTACAATATATGAGTATATGCACAGATAATGAATTTTTATCTAACGACAATTCATTATGCATTATACATATGCATACATTATGATTTTCTATTGACATTTGTGTTGACAATAATTGCAATCTTTAAATATTTAGTGCGTTTTCTTAACGTAATATAGTTATTAACGAGAACTGCGTATGCAGTAGTATTGTTTTGTTAACAGAATTGCAACAGATAAAATATCACGAGTTTTTAATAGAATCGTAATGAAATAAGTTACGCGTATCACGTAGATATTTAATTTTATTCCATTAAGTATATGTTGATTAAATTTTTTGATGAGAAAATCATACAACCCTATACTATTAATTAAATATCAATTTTATATCAAATTTTATTTCACTATCATCGGTAGATCTTGAGTTCTGAAGAAAAATAAAAAAAAAATCTTTATTATTTAATTTATTTGAAATGTTATAAAAAAATCATACATAATAAATGTAGGTACAAATTTAAAATGCACATATCCTTTTATTCTCAATACGTGAAACTTTAACTAAAGCTCAGTAATTCAAAGAAAGCTCCGTGATCAGAATACATTTTCGTAGTAAAGAATGTAGAAAAAAGTTACTTAGTGACAAAACTTTATTTCATAAGATTGAAAGTCAGAAAGCCTTAATAATTTGGAAAGGTCTCTGAAAATCTCAAAACACGAATCGACACAGAAAAACGCCACGTCAGCAAATAACTTTCCATCATTTAATATTCAGGTTTGAACAAAATTTCATTTCAAAAGCGAAATAAATTTCTTCAAAGATTTTCTCTGGTTTGTATTTCAATATTCTTTATTGGCAAACTTTTCCGGGCGCTTGGGAAAAAATTTCACTCACTGTAATTCCATAAATAGCGCATTTGTTCATTTGCTGTATATCTTCTTGGCAGATGAAAAAAGAGGCCCAAATTCGCCCGAAAATCCCAAAGTCCGGTTTACGATCATAATAATATATGATTTTTAAGTCCAGATGGTGCGCCGGGAAAGCCATTCGCAGGGACGTTACAATTTCCAATCGGAAAAATCCCCACCAACCTCCACGTACTTTTAAACTATTTTTACATTTTCCCGTGAGCTTATTTTACTATCGGGTATAAATCATACTTCACCTACGTGCCCGTGCAGGTGGAATGGGCTGTTTCAGGCCGTTTCAGGATCTTCTTTCAGGCCTCTGAGAAGAATGGAAAATGCCCAGTACATTCTGTAATAAAATTTCTCGCTGAAAAGATACTAAATAGTAAAATCTTGGAGCTCAAATCGCAACGCGGTTCTGTTGAATAAGTCGAGGTTGTGTAAAAAATGCATCCGTATGATATATTTCAATAAAAAAAATGTGAAGATCTTATTTTGTATTTACCTTACAGCTTATTGACTTATAATTTTATATCTCAATTAATTAGAAAAATATTGTTATTTTCCATTAAATTTTGTTCATAATTATTTTAATTTGAAATTAAATTAATTATATTACTCGTAAATATAGATCTAAATATTAAACCATATTAGTTAAGTCAAAATTGTAAGAGGCCCCGAATGCATAAGGTTCATTCCAAAGATATTAAATATGCCTGGAATACAACTGACATCTCTTTAAGATCCTGGCCGGAAGGTCAATAGAAACCATATATGCACCCAAGTGAGACTCCGCGTGAAGAGTTATCTAAGAATAAGGCATGGACAATGTCAAATATATATGCAGTAGATATTGAAAGAAAAGAAGAAAAAAAAAACATTAAAAACGTAAAAAAAATATAAATATATTCGTTCTGAAAAAATGCACCTTTACATATTGTTATATTTATATTTGATTTACGTTTTTGTGGAATTATTGTATGTTCACGTAAATGATATTTTTATTTGCATATTTAATATTTTTTAAGAATTCTACTTACTCCTTTAAGCCTTTTAGTTTATAAATTTCCAATTAAATATCTTCTTAGGTTTACACGGCAAGATTTGATATTGTGGCTTTTGGGCACACGGCTAAAACCCAAAAGCCACAATAAAAAAAATCCACTTGTTTACATTACTCAGCTGCGTAATTAACTCTGTGTTTAAAAAAGTCTTATCAATGGATATGTGATAGGTGACCTAAGCTCCGTTAGGCGACTCCTTAAAATAACATTCTTCCATTCCTTTTGCTTAAGTTACGCGTACACGAATTTCCTTGTTTATCTCTATTCATGCCCCGTATATCCCTTAAATCCTCGTTTCTTTCTCTACAAAGTGCGGTAACTTTTCAAGATGAATGCGTGAGACTAGATACGAAAAATGAACACTCAAGTAAGGAATAAATTTCATTTTAAAATATATTAATGAAGGCAATATTTTATCATAAAGTCTATCTAACAAAGCTTTACAATTATTTAAAATAATACGACATCTATTTTTTTAATATTGCTCTGGAGAGACATATATCGTTATATGATGGTAACAATGGTATAAATACAACGTATTCCGCGCATCAGTTCGGGCAGGAGATAGTCGAGTGGATTAGGGTAATGAACAAGAGCAACGGTTGGTTCCAAGGTTCGCAGGTACGCATCGCGCTTCTGCCGATATTTTTTCTGAATGAATTGATGCGTATAAAAAATTTGATGCATAGTATGTGTATATTTATTTACTCATAATATTTTATATTCCATTTCTTACACTTATTTACAATAACACTTTCTTATCGGACAATATATTTCAATTCATATAGCTAATTATCTTTTCTTGTGATACAAAAACAGCGGCTTATTGCGATCAAAAGATACACAAAAAGCTCCTTACTCGTATTTTTCCGTGTTTAATCGAAAGGGGCGAGAATAAAAAAATCCATTTATTCTGCGTCCAAATAGCCACAAAGGTCCGGGATAAATGAACAAATCCTCTCCCCATAGTTAAGGTTCCCACATTTAGGTCAAGTGGAGCTTTCTGGTCATACGCCCTTCGCTCTGATGCAGCGCGTCACCGTCACTTAGGGCGGGTCCATAGCCGCCCATCTCCACATATCTGACTACATCACAAGACCGCCCACCGCCAAACAAACATATCTGGCCTTAAAGCTCTCCTTCTAGGACTTTTTTCTCACCCTCCTTCCGTGATCGCAGTATAATACTGAACGAAAAATACCGAGATTAACTTTTTCTATTTTTACATTGTTATTCTTTAATATCCGCTTAGTAACTGAACATGGCCGCCACAAACAACTGGTACATTGTCACATACAAATTGATACTTTTTCAGTTACAATTATCCTCGCACCATTTCAAGTAATCTTTGAACCCTAAGCTTACATAAGTATTCTAAGCATATTTACCAAAATCCATAAGGAGACTGGAGATGTAAAAAAGAACAGCATTAGTATTCGAAGCATATTTTTTTTGTAATGTGTGTTTTTGAGATAAGCAATCACAAAGTAAAAAATGAAATTTTGTGATTATTTTTATGGAGAATCTATGATATTATAAATAATAAAATGGTGTATTATGATTCATGTAATATCTAATAAACGCGTGTTTAAATGATAATTTAACGTAATAACATATTAATGCTTACGTAATTTCAATATTAAGTAATAACGTGGTATGAGTTTTTTTAATTAAATTTTGAAAAAAGTGATTAATTCTCATTTATGAAAAACAACTAAAAAAATTATGTTGAAATATTGGATATGATTTAACTCGGTTATATATGTAGGTGATCCGTAAAATAAGCTTCTCATCGCGCTACAGTCCTGAATAGCGCTGTTATATTGGATCTCACAATTCTGTAGTGTACCTTGGTTCCCTCACTCTAAATCCCTTCCCTAGCGAGCTGCCTACGGAGCTCAGTCTTGGTTTGGTAGCCGTACATGATGCATATATAAATGAAAGTAAAAACATGTAAAGGCTTAAGAAATAAAATTCTATACAATCTAAGACAATATTATTGTCCGGTCTATTCAAGATAAATTTATGAATCAATCAATGTTTCCATGTTCTCCTAAATATGATAAATTCAATGTGTGTTAACTTAATTAATATTTACAATAAATATTATTGCATTCATTTTTGAGATTAATAATTACTTTACAATTAGGTGATTAAAAAAATAGTGATTCCAAAATTTAGTTGAATGAAATTTATTACATTCGTTACATCAGTTTAAAATTAAAATAAAACCTCCTTTTCAATAACAAAATCTAAAAAAAAAAAAAAATTTGCATATAAATCGAATTCAACAAGAAATTATAGCTATATCAATTGCATATAAAAAATATATGATTTTATATTTTCGTTAAACTATTTTCCGAAATAATATCATCTAACAGATGCCTGATGTCACAATTCTTGAATCATTGTTTAATACAAATAATAAATGTTTTAAGAACTAGATACGAATCAATATCTTTCACACAGTTTTTAATGGCGCGAAAAAAAATAGGTGAGAGAATAAAGAGAGCGATGACTTGGATTAACGATCAATTGGACGAGTCTGAAAAGCTCAATTCCGGCTGAAAGTGGTAAAAGTTTCCCGCGAATTGTCGTCAATTAAAGCTCGGCAAAGTGGTCTGCCACAAACTCCGGAGATATCTGCGGAACAGAGACTCCCAAGGTGATGAAAATACTTTCAATCGGGAGCTTTAAAGCGTAACGGAGGCAGTTGGATTGACACACATTGAAGCGACACTTGATATCTCAATTTGATCTTTCTTTTATTATTTTGTTACCAAGAAGTATCGCTTCTTATTATTTCAAGACTTTTCCGATTTTGTAACATATTCTCATGAGAATTGTTATTATACAAAAATATTTTTTGTATGTTTTTCTGTAGCTACGTAAACACAACATAATTTAATTTATATAAAAACTATTCTATAAAAACTCTCATATTACACTTTTTCATCGCATTTTATTTCATAATCATTATTTCAAACATTTTAAGCATATTTTTTAATAAGTTATACAGATATATAGGGTCCGACATCTAATGCTTTTTTTTTTCAACTAGTGCTCATTTCGTGAATGGTAACACTTAGCTCATGTCTGATTTGACAGATAATTAGTTTTGTCTTTCCGTTAAATTAATATGGTTGTGTATACGCTTGAACAATGCTGGAAAATATATTTTTTTTTATGTAAACGCATGCAGGAGAGCACAACCGGTCAAGACCAGTGCACTCTATGACACTCAGTTGCGACATTACTTTGAAAATCATGGTAATGTTGCAAAATGTGTGCGAAAATTGCGTACGGATTTTGGAAGAAGAGAATCACCGTCAGCTCCGTATGTTTGTTATCTTGTGAAAAAAGTGAAAGAAACTGGCATCCTCATCGATAAACCAAAGCGTGAAAAGCCAAAAACAGTACGTACACCCGAGAATATTGCTGCTGTGGCAGAAAGTGAGCGTGAAGCGCCATCAATGGCGCTTCCATGCGGCGCGGCCATTTTGAACGAATTTTCGTTCACAAAAATTGAAGAAGAGGATATTGGCAACATTTGGTTTCAACAGGATGGCGCTACGTGCCACACAGCCGAAGCTACACTCGTTGTTTTGCGCCCTGTTTTAAAAAAAAAAAAAAGTTATATGGCGGACCCTTTACATTAGATATCATCTTTTGTGACATTTTTCCCATCAATATCGAAGAAAAAAAAACATCACACAATGGGATTCGAATCGTTATTCTATACACAGCATGGTCCACTATGATCATTTCATTCACCTACTTGAAAATTTTGAGACGTATTTATATTATTAATAAAAACTAATAATAACAGATGGCACTTTGTTGTTAGTTGCGTGTAAATATTTCATTGTTTATAAAATACTATAATTTTAAAATATATTTTTTAAATAATAATAATAGTTAAAAGTATATTTCACCGAAAGAGACCTCAAAAATGTGTAACATGTAAAAGTTATAACAAAATATTTAATTTAAAATTCATATTTCAATTCTTAGTTCAAGCAACAATATAAATATGAGTTTAAAAAACTCACTTTTCAACAGAGAACTTTATAATAACAAATAAACTGTAATTCATCATATCAAGGTGTAAAGGTCACTGAAAGCGGTGACCTGCAAAAGGATCTCACCACCCGCCTTAGAAAAACGTTTTTTCCAACTCTATGGAAAATTTCTATGATTAGTCGCTTTACTATATCGAAATAGAGCTCCACCCTAACACTGACTCTATTTTATGTATTTTTTATTTGACTTTGACTCCTGGCATTATACGTAGAAAAACCAATGCAAATAAACGAATTTATGATAATAGGCTTTGATAAAAAATTAAAACTATTAACAATAGTGTGCTGTTGAATTTTGTGAGGAATGGCGAGGCAAAGCAGCCAACAAGTCTTCCTTTTATTCGTACAAGAGTACATTCGTAGTTGTATTAGTAGTACATCCTAAGTCACAGTATTACAACCACACGCATAGTCGTATTATTACGAGACAGTTCAACCTACAGTTAGTAAAAACGCTACATGCGTGAGACGTGTTTTAAGGAGATTGAAAGTGTATATTTATATATTTATTGAAGAGTTCCAGATATTTTGAAGGAGGATACATAATTACGCGTACACGTGTTCTCACCGTCTTGAAAACTCATCATGAGTTTTACATAAAATGTAGCCAGTAATAAAAAGACAATTTTCTTGACTTTTTGATGGAATTTTTTGACGACCTTATAATAAATCACTGGAGGTAAGGTTAATAAATAACACAACAGCGATAATAAATATAGTTTTGTAAATTAATTTTAAAATTTTGAACCCGCGAGTTTGGAATCTCTGTTCGCTCTTCTCAAGGCTCCGTCCAGTGAGCGTCCATCGACGGGCCTGCATGCGCCATGCGTTCATTAGGGCCCTTATCGTCTGCAGATAACGTAATGGTCCTGCAAATGGATTTCGGATGGGCATAATTACGTCTCCCAGCCAGAAGCGAGTCGTCCCTGAGTTAATGGATAACAAGCGAGAGATGATTTAAAACAAAAGGGCCGTCCGACTGCTTGGAGAAGCTTCCGGAAGCTTCGCGATCTCTCCACTCAGTTGAGGACGAGCTTTCGAGCTTTTCCGGAAACGTCCACGGTGATTAATTCATTCTTGTTACACGAATGGAGTCGTGATAATAAAATTACACCCTTATAATATAATATATATTATGTGCTTAATTATGATAGTAATGCTTTGTTAAATGAATTTCCTATAATTTAACGTGAATAATTATATGAAAGCAGCTTATAATATCTACTACGACTACATAGTATGATTTATACTCGTACAATGTTACAAACATTTTTGCGGATTTTAAAGAGATCACTTTCATGGTATTTTGAGTTATATAAATTATGTAAAGGACATTTAATTGTAAGCGGGACTCACATATGAATTATGATGTTGCTGGAAATAAGAGTAGAAAATATCTGCGACTTAGTACAAGTATAATTTATAGACTAAGATATTTCCGTTTTAAAGGATCAGTGTCACAGCATTTGAATTTATTAAATTAATTTTCCGGGATAAATGAAATGATATTTTTTGTTTGCACGGTATTTGCAATCTCCAAATCAATTGTAGTCAAAAATGATACTGCATTAACAGATTTTAATAACAAAATGCAATATAACTAAACATAATATACTATATAAGATAAAATATCAATAGATTTTCTTAGATTATTCGAGTGTTCCATATTCCACTGAAGTACTAAGAGCCGGCGGGTATAGCTCGATGGTCAAAGCGTTTGCTTTGCAAGCCAAAGGTCGCGGGTTCAATCGGGGATTAAAAAAAATATTTTTATTCGATTTCTGAGCTCTAAAAAGTGGATTTGAAAGAGCTGTGAATTTGATCCCTGACCAGTAAAAGTCCAGTCATAGCCTATTAATTAAAATTGGTGGTAGACGAAAGTTGTCTCGTGTAGACCACCCGTTCATAGTAAATTCCTGTATTAATAAGGATGATGCGTGAATCTCGGGCTGTAGTCAATGATGTTGACGGATCAACACTCCACATGCAGCCCTTAACCATATGCACCATGTTAAGTGTCATAGAATTCCACAGATGAGAATGTATTCTCCTGTAAGTGATAACATAAAAAAAAAAATAGCTTCTTTCAATCCAAATATAAAGCATGAATTAAAATGAATACTGAGAATAGATAATTAATATAACAAATTCATATAATTTATCTTTGCTTTGAGAACCTACAAAATTAAACTTTATGTCCAACTGCCTTTGAGACTTGTAAGAATATCATCCGTTCTATAATAATTTTAAAATATTTTAAGCCACACATTTTATTTCACTATACTTAATTTATTAAAAAATTAAAGCTACAATATAAGAATAAAGGATTGCCTTTGAGTAGACTAAATTAACTCAAAAGAATATACTTTAATAATATTCATGTTGCTTAAGGCTACTAACTTAACTAAAAAAAAAATTATTACTTAAATATACATATACTATACATAAAATTCTTTTTTCAACGCGTCAATCCAAGCACAAAAATAACGGCAGAAGCGGGATGCGAACCGCGGACCTTGGAAACCAACTATGCCCAGGTATTCATACCGCTCGGCGAACTGCGCCATTGCTATGCCTAAACCGACTCGCGTTGAAACTAGTATTTATATCATTGTTATCATCGTACGATAGATGTCGCTATAGTATATATTCAAAGTATGTATATTTTTATTATTATTCAATCAGTCTTCATTTATTCACAAGCTTAATATTATTACTTTCACTTACTTAAAAAATTCATATAAAAAAAAAGTCTTTGGCAGGCAACGATGCTCTGAAACGCATTTGTGTTTGATCTGAGCAACTTTTAAAGATGATTTTTTTTTCTTGCAGTATGCTTTTTAACTATTAAAGTTCTTTTATAATGTCTACCATAATATTCATCCTCGGTTCTTTTTGAAGATTTGAATGCTTTTATTATATTTGTATTGCAAAAACTATTTAGAAATCTCTGAAATTGTAAACATTTTTCTAACAATACTATTTATTCTTATATTAGAACAAATAAAACTGCTTTAAATATTTTTTAACTAATATTTTAAGCTTTTCAGGTTTTGTTACTTAAAATTAATTTTGACTTAAGAATTCATCGCGAACTTTCTTCTATTTTTTACAGTTGTGGCGCTTATGATTAACCATTGTAAAACCAATAACCTCAAATGGTCTTTTTTTCTTGTTTTTCGTTAATAATTAAGCACACATAAAACGGTTAAGTTTTGCTTACTATATAATTTTTATCGGTATATTTTAGTATTCCACGAAAAAAAACCACATAAATCCCTATTTAAAATAAGATCAACTTGTTAATATTTAATCATATTCAGAAGCTCTTATGTTGATGAATTTTTATTATTTTTTAAAATTATTTCATCATATTTTTTTCCAAAATATTAAAAAAAAGCAAAAAAAGGTGTAGCTGACATTAGTACTGATTAAGGCGTATGTGTATTTTTCTGGGAAAAATAATAACTGTGTGCTTTAGTAGAAAGGCCAGTGAAAATCGATTACATCACGTTATTCTTTTCTATTGAAATGCTTAATGAAAAATATTTGTATAAATCAAAACATAACCTAGAATGACAAGATTATTAATGAACTTATTTGTTTAATAACGTCTATAAATTATTTATAGCAAATAATGTTGTTATTTTAGGTAACTATATATTAAAGGTTTTATACGAATATGTGAAGAAAAAATTAATTAATATTTTTTAAATTATTATTTGACGTAATTACCATATTATGGAAAAAACCCTTGATTTTTTTTTTTAACGAAGATTTAAGTTTTATTATATTATTTGAACTTTTATTGTTTTATTTTTCAATACCAACATCAAAATAATCAAAACCTTAGAAAAGTCTTCAAAATTCATCTAAATTGATCAAATGTACTTGTGAATGTAATGATATATATATAAATTTTTAAATGATTCAAGATATTGATTTCATTTTTATACAACTATATATGTTTAATCGTGCTTCAATATTGTATGATATTTGTTATTAATTACTGTCTTACACATTATATTTATGAAAAGAAGAATATTTCTTTCGAAAAAAAACATTTTTGAGCGACAAAATGGACAGGTGGAGAGCACGTAAAAGAAAATATTACGACGTTAACGATACTATCAGTTGAGGGCTTGGAAAACGACTTACCGGGAAAATCACGCTCCGAGAAGAAAAGAAAACGGACAAAGAATAAATTGAGAGATCGGATAAGAGGGGAAACTATATGAAAAATATAAGATCAACATCTTGAGGATTTCTCCTTTCATTCTTATGGTTGATAGAATCACGAAGGATGATTTTATATAAGATTTTCCGCCTACGGTAAATAGAAGACCCTTGAAGGATTTCTTACTTCGAGGAGTCTTTATTTAACTCGGTTTGCCGTTCGGATAAATAGATATGAGACAATTTTGTTAATATTATTTTTTGTGTTTTGTCAATCATTATTGAAGGAAAAGATAATGAAGTCAATAGCAAATTCGTTATTGTATACAATTCTCATGATACGATACATTATTTAGTATAATTTATCGAACAAATAACTCGTTGTGTGGATTTATGAAGACAAAATTTAATTTTTATTCAGGTAATGCTGAATTCTCATAATTTCCTCGAGAGACCACGGCACTAACAATGAGGCTCTAAACATAATCAAGGAAGATAGGCACCTTGTAAGAACCATCTCAGAGAGGCGAGCTCGATAGATCGGTCACATCATGCGCCACGATGATCTTCTTCACGATATTGTGGAAGGGATGGTTGAGGGTAGAAACTGCAGAAGGCGCCCTTGACGGGAGTGTTTGCAGCAAATGTTCGAGGACATGAGTTGTAGCTCTTATGCTGAGCTAAAGAGGATTGCATAGGATTGAAAAGAGTGGAAATAGAGATGCAAATTTTGTTGCTGCAAACCAATCCACCGCATTGATACCACGAAGAAGAAGTGCTTAGCGGCAGGTAATTGACCTATACATATTGGAAACATTATTTTCACCACAGTAGTGTTTTAATTTAAAGTAACTTATCAATTATTATTTCAAACTGAGTTTAATTTCAAGCAGACCATTTACTCGTATTTCTTTTATTATTAATAATAATAAAAATAAACTGAAAAAAACTTGGGTTGCGACGCCCTTTAGAACAAAATGGTTCAGGCCTCGAGAATAAAATATCCAATAAACAAATTGTAAAAAAATAACAGGTACCCCCTATTTAAGTATTGGAACTTCTGCTCTGGAGGTTGTTAGAAACCATAGATTCCCAAGTAGACCTTGAGATATGTCCTATAACGAGAAATAGACATTGGCAGCTGAAAGAAATAAGTGGCGGCAATTTGTGATGACAATATGTTCCAGATTTGAAACTGATATGGAAAGAAGAACAAGTAGAAGAAAAATATTTTATTAAGATGATAAATGCAAAACGGCGTGTCTTGCACAATTTTCCTCCTTATGTCTGTTTTCGTCGCTGACGTAAATTATTACTTTATTTAAATTTTATTATAATGCTCAAGCATGAATTTTCAGTCGGGTTGCATTTTTCTTAAGAGCCTGACAAGAATATTCATGTAAGACATGTTATTGCCGCCCTTGTCACCAGGTGGGTTGGCTGTATCTCGTGATGTAAGCCTATAAAATTTATAGACTCTAGGTCTTTGCTGGAAGAAGTACAGTCAATGAAATGGAATTTTTTTTAAATAATGTTTTAATCCAAAACATAAATATTTTTATGCACACAGAATTTATAATTATATTTATTTGTAATTAAATTTATGAAAACATGAATTTATACTATTAGTTTTATAAAATGTTTATTCGTTTACGTTGTCCTCCTCTTAGTCTCTTATTATATATAAAAAAAAAAAAATTTAGTATTTCACAATATTCGATAATAATAAAAAATATATATATTCATTCACTCTGGGGTTCATTTAGAATATTTATTATATTATAAATTTAACGTTGTTTTAACCTCACATACTTGAATACTCTTCTAGGTATACTTGAATAGCTCTTTAATTATATAAACTTTTTTATCGATTAAAATAAATTATGAGATGTCACAAAATGTAAATGTGAAGAGAATGATGGTGTATGGAAGTTTAGAAAGAGATTTAAAGGTTTGCAAAACGACAGTTAAATATTTTTTAAATTTAAATTATTTAAATTTATTTATCTTTTTTGTTAATTATTCGTTCAACATTTTTTTTTATATTTACATAAATAAAATATTTATTTTTCATCTTCATTCGACCTCAAGGTAGATGAATATTTTTGTCAAAAAGTGTCGATGAACAGGTTTGTCAGCTGCCAAGATAGTTTTCTTATCACATGTAATCTTACGGGTGAGGATCAAGGCAGCTAGCAGAGCTTTGTGGCGGTTGCTCATGATTTTCACATGCTGCAATTAAGGGAGCGCATGTACTCGTAAATGGTTATATATTTATATTAACAAACAAATTTTACAGATAACATGATTACATCCCCGTCCTTAAAAAGAACGATAAGCTGCAGGCTCGTCACGTGGCCGCGTGGAGGAAGGATGCAGGAGCAGATTAACAACACCAAGAACTTGTTTTTGAAGCACAATTCGTATTTATTTTTAATAAATACTTGATTTCGTCGTCTGACCGGTCTGGCGTTTTGCCGGCCATACTAGAGTTAACTGACAACTGCCGGAACACTGTGACATGCAGCGCCGCCAAGATGATCACGGCAAAAAAGTAGATTAAAGAGACAGTTGCACCAACATGAAATGGAGCAACTGTCATAACAAATAAAATGATGTATGCAAACGCCGTGTAATATTATTAATTAAAGCTAACATTATTGGTGTGCATGTCAGGCGAGCGAACAAAAATAAGAGACAAAATATCGTTACGCATCAGTCTAAAAGAGCGCGAGAGAGAGAGAAAACGCGGTTTTAAGAATCAAAATGTAGAGAAATATTAAATAGTTTTTTTGATACTCTCCGTTGGGAGCGTGTTACTAGTGCCTCCTACCGGACGTCAGACAAATCAGATTTTCCAATAAAAGCTGTCGTCAGGGCGTAACTCTGCATGTTCAGGAACTGAAGCTGATGCTGAAGAATCTTGTGCATGAAGGCTTCCTTCGCTGAATGAAGTTCCTTCTTCGCCAGACGATATTCGTCTTAAATCAATTTTCGACGACGTATTCACTCACCATATAAAGGTGAAATACTTTCACGTTTGGATAAAAAATATTTTATTTTTTTAAATCACATTATTGCTGTATAATCAATAAAATAAAACTTTATTTTGTTTTATTGCACATTTCACTTATTATATAAAAATAAGTTAATGGTGGATAAACAAAATGAGAGGGATTTTATTTTAAAATAAATGTTTTTTTTATTAAACGTAGTTAATGTTTTTTTGGGTCAAGTAATTATACGGAGCAAAGAAAGTAATGTGATTTCGATGCAGTGCGATAAATTCTCTACCACTTTAAAAGTGGATGTTATCTCGAACAGATGCGTTCGATTCCATGAGACGAATAATACTGAGCATCTCGAAGAGGTGCGCCTGCATCCAATGGACTAGATCAATTATTCAAAATATTAAACTGATAAATATCAACAATTATAATATTTGTAAAAGTTAATTATCCTACGAAACAATGGATTCTTACTTCTCACTGTTGTGTGTTATTGGAAGTTCCCGGCTGGTGGCAGATCGTGATCTGATTTCTAAGCTGCCTTTAGAAATCTTGATTGTAGATTTAAATTTTGTGTGTGTTTCTAATTATGTTTTTTTCTCTTGTCCACAGAAAACTTGATGGACGATGGCTGTACTCCGCTTCGCTGGTGGACCACACTTGGCTGAATGCCATCAAGGGAGACGGCCTCCAGAGGACCAGGCTGCGGCGCCATGTTCGCCTGGCCAGGCAAGATCCGCTAAACAAACACATCATCGAGAAGGCCGGCAAGAGGAAGGCTGAGCAATCAAAGATGCAGAAGAAGACTAGCGCTGCGAAGAAACCAGTTCAAAAGAGCATAATTGAATTATCTATACCAAGTTTTTCTATGCCTAGGAGTCAAGCTTTGTCGTCTGATTCTCGTCCCGCTAAGCGAATGCGAGTTGATGATGCTTTTGAATCAGTACAGAAAAAGGGTGTTTTTAGATTTCAGTAAATTTTTATATTCGAAATTGACAAAAATTAATGCGTTTACCTTTTATATGACTTTAATTAAATATATTAGTTCCTTGTACATGATGTTTTCATTTATTTTAATTTATACTTACTTACTCACTAATAACGCACACGGTGAGTACCATATTGTCTTTCATTCTAATAAAACACATTTATTGGACAACTTTAATCTGCTCAAATAATATGTGATACAATGCATTTCAAATTTAAATAATTTTTCATAAATTAAGAAAGCACGGCCAAGTGACACAGCATGTACCTGCACGCAGATCTACAGTTTACTTCGAGGTTATTATTACTAATTAAATTTGTGCATTACTTAAAAAAAAAGATTTATCATGTATGGGTCAATCTTACCGATATGATATGATATATTGAGATTATATTTAAGTTATTCATATTATTTTTTTTACGATTTAATTGAGTTGTTGATACGATCAAATAATTATAGCATCTCAATTAGTCAAAACTATTATTTCTTCTCTTTTTATGTTCGGAATGTTCGTGTTCCATCTGATCATTTCCTAATACGCAGCACAATTCCCTTCTCACAAATCCGATCACACCACATACACACACCCTAAATTCCGCCACTCATATATATAAAATAAAATTTATAAAAAACTATTCAAATAATATTTTTGATAATTATATTTTACTTCAGGATAGAATTTTTTCCAGCAGCATGTTCAAGCAAGTGCGTTCATAAGATAACGAGTGCACTTCTCCAAGACTGAAAAAAACGTGATTTCTCGTGAAACAAAAGTTGGACATTGATACGCCATATAAATGAGGCTGGAGCGAGATTAAGCCCTGCATTTATAAATATTTATTGCTAGTTGCCGGAAAAACTTCCGGAAAGCTTTTAACTAGATTTCTTCCGTCTGTTTTTGTTTGCCGCCTTAGTTAAATTCTACTTGAAATGCAAGGGCGGGACGTTTCCTTAGGCTGCAGCATTGTTTTTTTTTTGCTTAGTCATTGTTACTTTTCTGAGTTTATTTATATCCGAAGAAACGTATGGATCTGAATAATTGTTTTAATCAAACTAGAATGCTTGAATTCTATTAGTAGATTGCCAGTGATAATAAACCCTGTAATATCGTCCATGAGTAACGATTACCAACTCATCAAAAATAAAATATTGATTTTATAGGCAAAGCTTGACGGTATATGTATTGTTGATTATATATGCTCAGACATATTCATACATTTTTGGTACGTGTAAACAGGCAAGTATTAATCTATATTTATAAATCAGTAGAAGTTGCTTAATATTTTTGAATTTCAAGACTCACTACAAAGTAAACATGGTTTTATTTGTGATTTCTAGGAATAATAATGTTCATTTCCTTTCCGAATTGTGATAAATTATTAACATATATATTTTATCATAAAAAAGTTTGTTGAAATAGTTTAACTTATAACCCTAATAATAAATAATAAGTATGACTCTTTTGTTAATATTTTTTCATCAGGTTTTCATCTTATTGCTGCTGTTTTTTTTATTGTTTCAATTAACGAACATTATGATTTGGTTGCGTCTTCGATCCCTGAAGTAGGTCACCATTTAATAATAAAATAAATATAAAATGTACTTAGTGCATCTCCGGTAGGCATAATTGATGAGTCACTGACTACGACCGACATTTATTGCGTAATCATTTGATGACTATATATACCACGCTTACATTATAAACTTATTTACTTTTTTTTTTTAATAACATTATCATCACGTAAAATTCGTAAAATTATCTTCACAATGTATATATATATTTAATTAAGCTAAAGCAATAAAATATCAACCTCGAATTATAGTGCACACTATCCTTATATGCGTTCGTAGAAAGGTTCGCTCTATTTTAAGGAGAAAGACGTAAATTTAACTATATAGTCTTTAGTTAAAGAGAACCTGCGTTCTAAATAAACCAAGTCCCAAGTAACATTATAATGGGTACATAATAATATTATTATTAAGATCATATGCGGAAGACATAAATCTTTCTAATATCTTACGGCTAATGGTTTATTCAAAATACATGCAAGCTAAATAAAGGTAGATAAGTAAGACAAATTGGTACACTAATTGCAGCTTCTTTAATATTAAACATGATAATTTGATTAAAAAAATCTTACTAGAAATTAAACACGAACAAAGTGTTAAATAACGAATAAATGGTTGTTTTTATTTTGTTTTATTAACGTTCTCTAACGCCTTAATAATTTAAGAATTAAATTAAAAATAATGATCAGCAAATTATGGTTAACTATAATATAAAAAGTTCATGTAGCTTTTTTTAATGTTCTCTAAATGTGCAATACTAATTTTAATTAAACTGTTTACAAACTAAAAAAACAATAAAATTCATTTTAAAGTAAAGATAATCTATAAGATTTGAATAAATAATATTTATCTACGAGTATAATAACAATCATCGTCAGTTTGTGACCGCTCACTATTTAATGTTGCCATCACATAGCAATCTACTCTCAATTCTCCACTTTTACCATTCCACTTCCTCTTGCTTTTTTATATAATGTCGTCAGTTCATCTTGTAGGAATATATAAAAAGAATATATATAATAATCAATAATCTATTTGAGAGTTCTAGGACACCACAATAACACATCAGACTGCTTAACCAAATCGCCTCAGATGTTAATATATATTTCACGTAAGAGAGGCCCAATTCAGACATGAACTCCAAGAGTGACTTTAGAGGAATAATTGGTTGGCGTCGTCTGTTTGATGAGCATTGAGACCTTCTGTTGCTTGTTTTTATTGCATTGTTCTTAGTACTTAATCATAAGTACCTATGTTTGTATATATTGTATTTTTTATTTAATTATTATTGTATTTAAGAAATTAATTGAGTTGATAAAATTTGTAATTTTTCAGCCAGGAAAAAAATTAAATTAAATTATTTTCCGTGTTCTTTTCATAAACGTCCAGCAATTGAAGAGAAATTAAAACATTTATTAAATTTCTACTCTCAACAGAATGTGCTTCATAAATAACTTTTGAATGTTTTGAAAAAATAATGTAAAAAAATATATAGATAATAATTTGCTTGCACCGCATACAGAGAATTATCTTCAATGAGTGAACAAAAACGCGGAGGTTACTCATTTTTAAATAACGTGTAATATTATGCAAAGCTTTTAAACAAAAAATGCTTCACTTCACCTGCAGCATCGTCTCTCCTATCTTGACCAAACTACTACGGTACTAAATGATATTTTATTGTTTTATTTTAAAATATAAAAAAAATATCCATAATGATCCATATTTGCTGAGTAGGTTCATATTTATTAAATACAAAAAATTACAATATATTAATATTAACTGAGGTATTTACTGACTTATATGTATTTGTGTACTATATATTACACTACTGAGGGT
Source organism: Glossosoma conforme (assembly GCA_022606575.1). Classification (NCBI taxonomy): domain Eukaryota; kingdom Metazoa; phylum Arthropoda; class Insecta; order Trichoptera; family Glossosomatidae; genus Glossosoma; species Glossosoma conforme. The sequence continues at coordinate 666,913 of JAGTXR010000168.1, forward strand.
CGTGATCTTTTGGAATGTCACTTCCAGTATTAGGTTAGGCTGATTTGCACCCCCAAAAGAAGACGATAGTATCCTTTATCAGATAAGTTCATCTTCTGGAAGGTCATACTCATTTAAGCATCTTTGTAACCGACTTTTCTTTTTAAATAGATAATTGATTCTTATAACTATCTGATCTGCTGATTAAAAAAAACTAATTATCAAACAAACAAATGTACTTTAAGATGCCTTCTCTTCATATCCCCGACTTACCCCTTTGAGGTCGGCAGAAATCATAAAGAAGTATATTCTTAGGTTGACTTCTGAATCCAAATATGCTAACACCCCTTTTAGAAGGAAAGACGACTTCGCGTCGCCGGGATCGATATTAGGACACGTGGTGGCCAAATGAAGAGTAGATGAGTAACACACAGTCTTTTTTAGAAGCACATTGACATATTTATTTCGGTAACTTGACAAACATTCGGTTCGGGGCAGAGCGTATGCTTTCAGACCCCAGCCGAATCACAACACACTAATGTTTGCGGTCGGCACAACTGAACTGGCCACCAGGCGCCCGTGATCGGTGACACCCAGCGCCGCATGTGGCGATCTATAGTACTAGTCCTATTAACGGCCTGTCAAATAATTACAAAATGACAACACATGCGTGTCCGACGAACGAACAAACATAATAAATGAAATATCGCATATCGAGGTTTTCGGCACCAGCCTGCAAGGGCTATATCATGCTGATATCAATACCCTGGGAAAAATTATGCCTAATGACACCTATAAACAAAAAAAGTATGCTAATTCATGGTGACTGTATATTTTATATTTGGAACGCATATGGGAAGAAATTCCTAAGCTTAATTTTTTTTTTCAAAAAACAGTCCACGTACTTAATTAAGCATGGATATGTCAATAACATGGTAATGAGAAAAATATATTAATATAAATAACCTCATTAAAAAATAAATTACTATTTTCAGAAAAGGAGATTTTCCAGTTTAAATTCGTTTTTAATATAAAACAAGTTATCAAATTTCCAAGGGCGTATGAATTTTGCGACGCATAAAGAAGTTGCTACAAATTGCAAAGTTTTGTTTCATGGCCACCCGTGGACAGATAATTTCTTTTAAAGGAATTTTCAAGGCTATAATAAGTTTTTAACTACATCATCTAATGGTGTTTTTGAATTATTGAGAATAGTGTGGAAAACGTATTAAATTAATCTCTTTAATTATATCATTACAAGCTTTTATCATACTAACTACTTAACTTAATCCATTTGTTCCTCCTAGTATAAGCAATAATAAGATAAAGTAAAACAGAATGTATCATTAGATTTAAGATGACTCAAGTATTGGCTTCATGTTAAGACTTAACAGTTAAGTCATGCTATTGTTTAAGTAGGTCAATTAAAAGTTTTATTTAACATAAAATAATCAATCAAATCTAATAATTATATTTTAAAACGTTGATATTTTTTCATCTAATACATTTGGTATTTTTTTAAATGATTTTTTTTTATTCTATTTTGTTTCAATATGAACCATATTAGTAACTATCGTTTTGATATTTGTAACCATGGTTTTGTCCACTCTATTTAAACTTCTTAGTCTTTTTTTTAAGTAACATTTTTAAATAGATAATATTTTTTACCGCCGATTTAACATGGATCACGTTGAATACTGCCGCGTCATAGACATAAAGACGGTGGTTTTGCTCACAAAACTAAAAAATCTCAAAACTCTTATAATCTACCCCTATTCGCTCATTTTTACACCCTTAAAACTTATTTTAGCCGGCGGATATAGCTCAATGGTCAAAGCGCTTGCTTTGCAAGACAAAGGTCGTTGGTTTGATCCCCGACGGAGATTTAAAAAAAGAAAGGTATTTATGTTAAAGGTCTTTTAAGTAATCGTATAATTTATTAATGAAAAAAAATGAACATGCATTCATTGAAAAAACAATAGAGGATAATAAACTTCAGTTTTCAATGTGATTCATGTAAGACGTCTATAAATATATTTATTTTTCATTTTATGAATAGATCAATGGTCAAAGCGTTTGCCTAGCAAGCCAAAAGTCGTGGGTTCGATCCTGACGGAGATTAAAAGAAAGGATTTTTAATCGATTTCTGAGCTCTAAAATACCCCGGCTGGTGTAAATTTGATCCCTCACCCGTAAAATGCCAGTCGTAGCCTATTAATCAAAATTGGTGGTAGATGAAAGCCGCCCCGTGAAGACCGCTCATTCATAGTAAATTCCTGTAATAATAAAGTATGATGCGTGAATCTCAGGCAGTCTATGACATTGGCGGATCGACACTCCACATGCAGCGCTTAGCCATGTGCACCGTGGTGAGCGTCATAGAATTCCACAGATGACTTCAGCATCACTATCACCATCTGTTAGTATTCTCTTATATGTGTTTACATAAAAATAAAAATGAATTAAGCAGCATACTACACTTACCTAATACGAGTATGATAAAATACTATATAGTTCTTCAATCAGACACTAATTATAATGAAAAAAAGTTACGATCATAACATTGACTCGGAAAATAAATCTCGATGGAAAAAATACGCTCTTTTGACCTAGAAGAGTCGTTAATGTAACAAATCAGACTCAATGAAAAATAAGCCACGAAAAAAAATATACCATTCCAGATGCCATAAAAGTGTACTAAACCCACTTTCCTTCATATTGCGAGTTTATTTTTCCATAAATTCGATATCGGATGGGCGCTGCAAATATTTGCCGAGTCGTTTCGATCGAAGACTAACGTAAAGTCGGCGTCCCAGTGATTTACTGTCATCTCTCAAATTCGCAAATAATGCTGATGATTATGACTTATTCATTTCTGTACGAAGCGAAACTTACAAACTGCTGGAGTATTAACGATCAATCATAGAGCCTTCAAATGATACACTCTGTAAATAATATTAATATTTCTACAGTTTTTCTTTCGAACTAAACTTTGTGATATGCAGGGCTACCTTGCTTTACTTAAATATTGAAGTTTATATGAATGAAGATGTTGTCAGTTAATATTGAGATTTTCACTGAGAATTATTCTTCTTCGTAGTATAAATCCGGTGGATTGGTTTGCAGCAACAGAATCTTGCATCTCGATTTCCACTCCATTCGATCCTCTGCAATCTTTTTCAGCTCAGCATAAGAGCTACAACTCAAACTTACTGCAAATACTCTCGTCTAGGACGCTATTTACAGTTTCCACCCTCAACCAGACATCCACAATGTCGTGAAGAAGACCATCGTGGCACATGATGTGACCGATCCATTGGGCTCGCCTCTCTGAGATGGTTCTTTCTAGGTGCCTATCTTCCTTGATTATGATGAGAACCTCATCGTTCGTGACGTGGTCTCTCCAGGAAATTCCAAGAATTCTTCTGTATGACCACATCTCAAAGGCCTCTAGTCTTTTTTTATCACTTTCAGATAAGTACCATGTCTCACAGCCGTACATCAAGATGCTCCAAATAAATGTTTTGGCAAGTTTCGTGCGGAGCTTTAAATTAAAAATTAATACTGAAACTGAATAAACAGTATTTGGCAATGTCTTACTTATAAAAAAAACTAATATCATTTTTGTCTGAATGCGTAAAGTCTGCTTTTCATTGTCTGAAGGCCAATAAAAAAAACAATGCTTTTGTAAAATAGAGTTTAAAAACAAATCCTTGTGAGTACTTTAGGCGTTGGATGTTTGATTTTGTAAAATATTACGATATAAAGTACAAGACAAGGCAGCCGTCTAACAGTCAATAGAAAGTGAATTTAAAAGCGTAAATTACAACTAAATTTATCTCAGGTTCTTGGTTCCTCGTTGCTTAGTAAGACTATCAATAACTTTATATGGCATCTAATCGGCGAGGCTTCGGTACGCTGAGCTTAAATTTTACGAGGTGAGAGCATATTTTATGGTTAATAAAAGCAGCTTGAAAAAATGTCAACTTGGATATGTTTCTTTGAAGTTGATTTTGAAAAGTATTCCATCATACTTCAACATATTATGTTACATATAATAGTTTCTTACTTTTCCGCATATAAATCATTTTTAACTAACTTTGTGACAAAATTTTGATTTAAAACTTAATGTAATTAATATTAACTTAATATATAAATATATAATTCATTAAATAAGTAAAGATTAAGAGAAAAATACCTGACCTTTTAAGGCTTAAAAACACTATGAATTGAGAAAACTTTTAACGATTTAATTGTGGAATATTAGCTTTCGTTTACTAGTTTTTTTGAAAAATATTTATCTTTAGCACTTTATTATGTTATTCCAAATCGGGACAAATTATTATATGTTATTTTAATATTGATGTTTTTTGCCAGCCCTATAAAAATGTTTGTTTTCTGTCGTGCTTAACATTGACATGACGAGAGATAAAAAGACGCCCTTTCAAGAACGTTAGGCACTTTTTGTGTTTTATTTGAGCCTTTTCTTTACGAGGAGAGGCCGAATCTTTACCCTTTGTTTCTCCACACTAAATTCCTTCCGTCTCTGAAATGCTTTACAACCCTACATATTTAAGAGACACCTCCTTATTATAAAGTGAGATAACAACTTTATTTATTTATTTAACAGAACCGCAGTTCCAAGGTACAAAGAATAAGAAACATAGAGTATACATAAACATTCAATACATACAAAAGAAAAAAAAAACATAAAATAAGAAGAAGAAGATGACACGTGTCCAAGATCACAGAGATCTACGAGAACAATACCATCGACAAAAGAGGAAAAGGATGTAAGAAAAGGATCGAGGTGTGCTGGTAGGCCATTTAGGAGCGTCTCGACAATGGCTTCCCGACGCAGTCTAAACATGACATCTTCCAATAAAGAATTTTCGAATAATTTGTGCAGAATATTTTATTTATTTTTGAAATTGTGGAATGCCACTAAAAATCATCGATAGAAAAAAAATCCAATGAATTATTAATCTGTAGATAAAATCGAACTTTTTAACAAGCAAATAAAAATATATCACTTTTCAAAATCTATAATGATAATGCGGCTTACGTGTAATGTTTGTTTTGAAAAAATATAATTCATTCTTCTGTTAAAGAACGTATATACTTTTCATACGTGATATATTCACGGTACGCGTGAGTTTAATACAACAGGCTTTCATATGATTATTAAGCTGTTGATGAGAGCATTAAGTACTATATAGCTAATAATATAAACTATAATTATTATACGTTAGTTGCAGATAAAATTAGGATAATGGCTAAGTATAATGGGCGGAGAATATTATAGTGGCTGTGTCACGAGGACTTTAAATGTCTACAAGCTCGAAGCCTTTGTGTGAAGTTGAATGCTAATTTGGATTGGAGTTAAAACAATGAGCTGAAAGAGAATAATGAAGTGGCTTACTAAGGGACCCGAAACGAAGAGAAACGCGCCAACTAATTTCGAACAAATCTCTATTCGGAGTGTTTTTAAAAAGTCTCTTCAAAAATAATACCACAAATTTTTACCTGTAAAAGATTAGAAGTTTTGTACGATTTTCAGATACATAGAGACCTACTACGCAGATATTTCCAATAGCATTGCTATTTTTTCATTAATTGGTCACTGAAACTGTGATTTATTATTAAAGATGTCGCGAGTACAATTCTTTAGTTCTGTTTAATTATCTTGCGTATAAATTATGTAATATTTCATTCATTGGCAAACTTAATTGACTCAGTTCAAAGAAGAGCAATTCGTTTGATAAACAATGACACTCTTACGTCTAACCAACAATCAATAGAGCACAGGCGTAAGAATGGTTCACTTAGTCTATTCTACCGTTATTACCACGATCGCTGCTCTTCGGAACTTAAAGAACTAATTCTTCCTGCACCCACCCACAACCGACAAACTCGTATTTCACTTGCCGAACATACACGGTTAATATCTGTCGAACAAGAACTGTCAGTTACCAAAGTTCCTTCCTTAATGCTACCGGTAAGCTATAGAATGCTCTTCCAGCGTCTGTGTTTCCTTCTTCCTGCAATCTGGATCTCTTCAAAACCAGATAAATAAAAAATAAAACACTTGCAATCTCCCCAACCCACACACAAACACGAACATAACACACATTTTCCCGCATGCAGCATCCAGCCTCCCTGGCTGAGCGTCATAGAGTGCACTGGTCGTGACAAGCTTTGCTCTACTGCATTAAAAAAAAACATATCACATTTTTTTTACATTTACTTAAGTTCTTTGTGAACATTTTGAGATTTTTTACATTCAAAATCATGTTTGAATATTTCATACATTTAATAAACCATTCGGTTAAGCTTTCGTTTATGTGTAAAAGAAGTACATTCGACCGTACCTGTATGTTTTATAAGATATTTTCTTGTATTTTAGTTGGCATTATTGTAAATCTATTGAGGAACAGTATTTTAAAATAAAACGTCAGTGCTTATATCCAACTTTCATTTCATATTTCGTGTTTATCAGTAAATATAATTAATTTTGATGTACATTATCAATTATAATTATAAATTAATTTTTGTTAAAAGAGTGTAATTATGTTCAGTCTTGGATGATAAAGTCATGAAAATAGAAAATCTGTGGTAGTATTTCATTATTTTTCTTAGTAAATAAATAAACCAATTTATTGTCATCATAAAAATAAAATTATTAAAGAAAATACGATAGGAAACCGTGATTTATTGGTTTATAAATAATACGTCACATATAGTTTATTATCCTCCACGGAAAAGCATACGACATCTGTGTATTGCGATTCTCTTTAATTTATTGATCAAGTTGTGGAATAAAGGAGATGAAACATTATCCAGATGAATTGTTCCGGGGAGATCTATGCGAGTATGACAGTTTTCTTATATCTTGATTCCAGCAGATTGTCCCAAATATACTTTATTACTGAGACTAAGACTACTATAAAAAGAGCCAATGATATAAATATCTTCAACAGTTCACTGAGACTTGTTTTATTTTCGAAAGTATTTTATTTTCTGACGGATTATATGAAATAAACTAAGCGACAGTTAGGCAAAGACAGTAAATAATACAAGTATTTAAGTCATAAATTAAATGTTCATTATTAAAATACTTTTTATTCCGTATTTTATAGTAGTTTAAGCAATAAATTCATTATAAAATATTTTTTTACCGATCCTATACTTATTTTGTCTGCCTCCAGGATGTTGTCCAAAATAATTTATATATAAATAAGTTACTGCTTAGCTTAAGTTGATAAGGTACCATTAAGATTATCAACTAACAATATTTGGTGAAACTGCATAATTATGATTTTACATTAATTTTAATTTAAAAAATAACAAATTTAAAATATTTACTTTTAATTCACATTTATTTTAAGCGATTACATGTTTCGGCCTCCCTGGAGAGCATCTTCAATAATTATTAAATTAAAAACTGGCAGTGGCTTATATAGGAATGTATAAGTATTAATTTTTTAATATTTTTAATTTGTTATTTTTATAATTAAAATTAATTTAAAATTATACTAATTGGTTTAATTTGATCGTCACCAATATCATATCAATTTAACTGTCGTCACATGGATAATTCACTCGTCACTGGTATAAGAGATAAATAAGATCATGCGGGTTCATCTCTCGACACATGTTTAGTCCTCATCATTCCCAAGGGACAAGTTTCCAAGCTCCGCAGTCAGGGATCTTCCCACAATTACAGTCAAGGCCCGCGATCAAAAGGAGGCCCTTTGCTGAAAATAGTCCTCGTGCATAGATCATAAACTTGGGCCCGCATTGCAGAGCACTGACCTTGGGGAGAGATTTTGGCTGAATAAGTCCTTTTAGTGCTGCTAAAATATCTTACTTTTCAAGAAGAAAATCGCTACAATGCAGCATGATTTTCTAAATTAAAGTTTTTTTAAGTTTATTTTTCTAACGGGTGTTTAGTATCTGGACAGTTGAACATTTGAACTACAAAAAGCTGAAGAATATTTAGTAAAATGACCATGAAGGTGAAATAATATATGTTAAATGTTATGTTTTTCATCAAAAAAGTGTCCAGAGCCCACATCCCCAGGGGATGTCGAACAAAATATATGCCCAATTTACAACCAGACGCTGTAACTTTGCTCGAGAAATACACCGACTGATTTGACACATGTCCATTTGCAGAGGAAACTATGCAGTTGGTCAAGAAGGTGTCAGCTGCAGTGGAGCAGAGCAGACGGGAACGCTGGATTTCGATGGTGGAAAGCCTTGACCTTACTACAAATAGCCACAAGGCCTGGAGACTCCTGCGAAAAATGGATAACGATCTAACAGCTCCTGTTAAGCTCGCAGACACAACTGTCAATAAAATTTCTCATCAGCTCCTCCTCAACTCAGCTGAACAGTAAATAAAAAAAGCGAAAATTGGACAGAGACCCTCAAATTGAACATTGCGATCTGTCAAAACCATTTTCAATGACTGGGCAATACACAAGCTATCGATATTGCCAGATATTAGGCAAAAATAATTTAACGTCGCTGACACGAAGAAGAATAAGAAGTTATGTTTATTTCAGAAGAAGGATTGTCCCATAATATTTTTAAAATTTACATTTGATTTTAATGACTATTATTTATTCTCCAAAAGAGGCCTTTTTAATAATGATATAATATTTTTTGGATTTTTTTAGCTTTTGATGATGCTTATTAAAACGCTTGTTAATTGACATTACCAAATCGTTCAAGTCAATACGAGACTCTTTTAAACTTCTTGACGGTAACATTGAAGTTAAATTAAATTAATATGCCTTAAATAGAACAATCTATTTAACAAGATGTTCAAAATATACTTTATCAAAAGAAAATACTATATAGTTAAATTATTGCAAGTGGTTTTTTTGGACTTGGAAGACTCAGCTATTGTTTTACAATTATTAATCATAATTTTAGAAGATCGGATTATTGATGAATTTTCGATCCTTAAATGCGGCTAACCCCAACATACGATACATGGAAAGCAACATGCGTTAACTCCAAGTTTAGGTCCGCGTCCAATGTTGCTTAAATTTGATCTAACGAGAGCCGTGCTTACAAGGCAGAGAATGCTCGTGTGGACACGCGGTGTATACGGCGAAGGCAAGTTGCAACGCTCAATATTCGAATCCCGCGTCTGCCGATATTTTTTCTGATTGAATTGATGCGTAGAATTTGATGTTGAATTTTATGTGTGTATTTAATTATTGATATAAAAGCCCTTAAAAATTAAAAGAAAATATATGTTCTGGGCTTAACCGAAAACATGTTCACAACACTGGCATCAGCTCTCGAGCGTAATCGATACTTCATCTACATTTTACAGTCAAATGGAAGTACAGTGTGTGGGCATTGCGGTGCATCGGAGCCCTCGCCGGTGAATGCTGGAGTCTCCATAAATTTTCTTCAGATGCCTTAATCCAAAACTGGCTGGGCGCCAGAAAGTTTTGTAACGTTTTGCAACTGACGCTGACCCACTCGTCTCCAACTCTCGACTCTCAAAAAATTGGATATCTCAGTCGGTACTGAAATCATCAGGCAATGGATGTTTCGGAGGTGACAAAATTTAATATTTGAAGAAAAAAAAAATGTTTATATATGCAGAGTGATATAAGCCCTTTCGCATAGGTTGTCGGGATATGCCGTCAAAGATTCCCGACCGTTTATATCGGTTGACGTGATATATTGTTTTGCTACTAACAGTACTCATTGTGACATATACGTTAGGAAATTGGAAGTGCAGTCATTCCCTTTATCAATCTACATGTATTCTTTACAGGAATCTGTAAGGCATGTAAATAAATATCGTTAGGTTTCGTCACAGGAGCGATTTTTCTGTACAGTACATGTGTCAATGCCACCACATGTATGGAGTTACATAATGAACTTTTGTTAAATATAATAGTTTTTTATGCATCATCTGATAACTAAAATATAGAAGAACCAATGTGATATATGAAAATAGGTCAGATAAGTACATTTATGCTTCAAATACTAGTTTTAAGCAAATAAAATGGTTTGAAAAATTCACGCCGTATTGACAGTATAATTTGTATTCCGCCGAGCCGTAACGCAAGGGTTATGGATGTTTTTTAGTATACATTAATATTTTCTTATTGAAAAATATGTTTTGTACAATTATGATATTATTAAATATATAATTTAATAATTGAATATATAATTTGTAAAATATATTATTGAATCAATCACAGTATAATTATGAAATTCCACTAAAACAATCAAAAACAAATGGAACAATTTATATCAATAGTACCCTTTTCCTTCTATTCGGCTGCGAATCATGAGACTTTCATGAAAATCCAAAGCATACATAAAATAAAATGAGTTTTGAGAAAAGATTATTTTGTCCTATTAGTTAACATTAAGTAATTAATTCAAGTAATTACCGGGATGAGCTGCCCTTAAGGACAAATGGTCAAGCCTCACTATCGTCTGGCTTATCGTCCGATTTTCATAAAATAATGATTAACAAATCATGGAATAATATGACTCAGTTACTATAGCTACCCGTCTTCAAGTTTAGCCTCGTTGATAGTCCAGACTGCCCATGCGGCAGCCCCTTGCAGGACGCTGAACACGTTCTGTGGCATTCCCCAATATTAGATTTAAGTAGGCAAAGGCTATTTAGCGTTATCCAACAGAAGCCTGGACCGGTTGGATATATCGACCTGATATCTACGGAGCCCAACTACAATGCATTTTCTGTATACGCGGCGACCTTCGGCGAAGAAGTCAAAAAGTCCAAATTGTACCGCCTGAACTACTAATTTTTACACCTACGTTTGGTGTTGCTCACCAAAGTTTTGTACAACGAGAAGGTACTCTGAAAACCATGCCTTGGTAAGTGCTCCCAAGGAGCGCAGGTACTAGGCGACCGGCCTAGGGGTTTTTGGCCCCAAAAAAAAAAAAAAACAAAAAAAAATACCCGTCTTAAAGTACTCAGACTTCTGCTACGGAGGTTTTTGGGAACCTTGTATGTTCCCAAGTAGACTTTTAGGTACAGATTTATCCTAGAATGAGGAATGGACTATATAAACAGACAGAACTAAGTGACAGCAATTTGTGTTGACTATATGCTCCAGACATGGGAAGAATGAATCTAATGATAAGGTGATTAGAGGACTGGAATACCTTTTATTCCACCACATCATCATCATCAATCGGTTAATATTTTTATTAAATATTACTCTCTTGGTAAGCAAAACATAAAATAAAGAAATATTTTCTTCAAACCCCAGAGCTCTCACCCTCCTAGACGGTCTTTGCTAACTATGTTTAGTTCATACTTAGCAAAAGCAGAGCTAACATGGGTGGATCGTTAAGATCGTAGAGGTTGACACAGCTTTGTTACGGCAATATACACCATATGCTCTACCTAGGAAGCGGATTTGGACAAAGTTAAAGAAGAAGCGAATACTCGTACGTTCATCATATTTTAAAACTCAAATAAAACTATAAAGTTTTAATCCTTCTACGCTGAACTTACTCCATCTCTGGAGCAAATCAAACAAAATATTGGTTATTTTTCTGCAGAATATCATTGCAGTGTCCGAAGAAAATCCGCGAAAATCCCAGCCAGTTTTTCCAGTGATGGTAAAATGTGATATATTATTGAAATTGAAATAAAAGTTGGACGGATCTTTCGAGATGCAAGTCATATATAAATATATATGTATGTTTTCAAATAATACGCTGCGTCAACACTTACAGGTTTTCAAATAAATTTTGTCAACATCATATGAAATATTTTTCCGAGCATTTTTCATTGCTTTTGAAAATGAATTTTGAAATAAATTTAAGGCGAGGTACTATAAGAGTTACCTTCTTTAAAACCTTATTATCATTTCATGGAAAGAAAAAATATTTACAACTACATAAGGTCCCTGACTTACTTCTTCAATTATTTTCGAAGTATTTCAATTTAGTCAAAAAATATCTACCAAACCTCAAAAAATAAATAGCTTTGTCGCGGAATAGACTTGTCCAAAATGCCAATATGGCAACACATATATGTACGACAAGCGAACAGAAATAAGAGACGAAAGATTGTAGATCGAGGCTTTCGGTACCAGTCAGCTAGGGCTATATCATGCTGATTTCAGTCATATTTATAATAACATAATGCGCAATCGGATTTCACATTAATATCAAAAACATTAATTGAGAGTTATATATCAGAAACTAATTGGTGGTAGACGAAAGTTGTTCTGTGAACACCACCTATTCAGTGTGTTATTTCCGCTTAAAAATGTATGATGCGTCATTCCCAAGCATATACGGATTCTATTGCGTTGGAAAATCATTTTGTGTGCAATATTTAGGCTATAAAATTATAAGTGTTATAGAATACACAAATAAAAAATGTCTTTTTTTATGTAAACGCATGCAGGAGAGCACAACCGGTCAAGACCAGTGCACTCTATGACGCTCAGCCGGGGAGGCTGGACGCTGCATGCGGGAAACGTGTGTTGTGTTCGTATTTGTGTGTGGGTTGGGGAGATTGCAAGTGTACATTTATCTGTTTCTTGAAGAGATCCAGATTGTAGGAAGGAGGAAACACAGACGCTGGAAGAGCATTCCATAGCTTACCGGTGGCATTAAGGAAGTAACTTTGGAAGCTGCCAGTTCTTGGTCGACATATATTAACCGTGTATGGATGTTCGGCAAGTGTAAGACGAGTTTGTCGGCTGTGAGTGGATGCAGGAGGAATTAGTTCTTTAAGTTCCGCAACCGTGGTAATAACGGTAGAAAAGACTAAGAGAACCAATCTTACGTCTGTGTTCCATTGATTGTAGATTAGACGTAAGGGTGTCATTGTTTATCAAACGAATTGTTCTTCTTTGAGTCAATTAAGTTTAGATGATATTTTAGGGCTCCAATCCAAAGGTGACTGCCGTATTCAAGGATAGGTCGGATTTGTCCTTTATATAGAAGAAGAAGTTATTTATCGTTGAAATACCGACGTGATCTATATAATACACCTAGTTTTTGTTGTCACTTTTGTGTGCCGAAGAAATGCGTAAGGCAATCAACCAACCGTCCCACTGCTTGTATAATCAGATACCCCCAACACCAAGATTGAAGTCTCGAAGCAGCTTTCTGAAATCCACACAACCTCTCACATCCGGCTCTGAAAATGAGAGACTTCAACTCTGGCAACAAATCGCACCAGAGGATTTCATTACTCCAAAGGAAGGCCTCCCAACTGGCAAGAGCCTTGACTGGCCGACCTGGAAATCCCTAAACAGATTAAGAACCGGAGTTGGTAGAACAAAAGACAACCTCGAGCGGTGGGGAATGCTTCGGCAGGGAGAGACACTATTGTGCGACTGTGGAGACCTGCAGACCGCCTCACACCTACGATGCTGCTCCATGTGCCCAACAAGTTGCACATCTCAGGACCTAATGCTGGGCAACACACGAGCTATCGATGTTGCCAGATATTGGGAAAAAATAATTTGACGTCGCTGACACGAAGAAGAAGACCTAGTTTTTTGGAAGCGAGACCGGCTTTACACTTAATTGACTCGTAATATTTGGCATTATTCGATATTGATATTCCAAGCATGTTGATGGAGCTTGCTTTCGGAAGAGAACAACCGTTGAAAGATACAGGATCCATAGCAGTTTTTTGGGTGGAGAAAGTACATGATTGGGTTTTTGAAATGTTGAAACTGACGAGGTTGAGGTCGCCCCATCGTGAAACCCTTTCAAGAGACATGTTCATCTTCTCCACCAGAGATTCCCTAGCAGCAGATAGTTCCGAATGTTTCGGAGGTTTATGGAAGATTATATCTATAATATATATATATAAGTCTATAATCATCTGTCTGTATTCTCCTGTATGTGATTACGTATATTTTTTAAATACATTAAAAAAATACTTCGATGACATCATTCTTAAGTAACCATAGCGTCAGCGTCGCATCCGGCATCCGTAAAAAAGCAATTTCACATCGAACAGGTCAGGTTGGTTCGGCGAAAGGAACAAGGCAAATATAAGGGAAACCAATCTCGTTGAATAGCACCCCTGGCTCCCGTAAGCTGATCTCCTGGGCGGTGGGTGGCGGGAGGTTCCCGGGGAAGGAGCTCCTCACCTGGCCTTCACCTGCCACCAAGGTAATAACGACATCTACCTGAAGCAATGGACACTCACCATAGTCACCACCTCGTGTACTCGAGGATAGTTAAATCTTCTTAGTGACGTGCTGACTTGAACTATTAATCGTTTTTTAAATATTTTACCGTTTTGATGTTTCTCTTCTTTTTATTCATCATATATATTGCAGTATTTCCTATTGATATCAGCTTTCTCCTTAAGGCCGATGCCGTAAAGCCTCGACAAGCGATCTTTTGTCTATTATTTTTGTCCGCTTGCCTGACATCTACATCGAATGTTTATTTTAATTATATAATGTTGCACGGCGCTTGCATACGCCATCTTGTTTGTTATGACAGTTGGCCTATTGCCGGTTGGTAGGACTGATATATTGGCAGTTGGTACCGCGGAGATGTGAGATCGCGCCGTGGGCTGGCAGTTGAAGTTTGACTCGCGCCCGTCACAGTGCGCGCGTTCTGTGCGTTCGCTGTGGCGGGCGACGTTTGTGACAATAAACAAATAATATGTGAAACAAGTGTTTATATTGTAAACCTGATCATGCATCCTTCATCCAGTAAACCGATGTCATAAATGGAAGAGGAGGATATCAATATCTTCGAAAGAGTAAGGATGGTATATAAAGCACCTATTCATCAAACCACAATTCGCATGTTAAGCTCCATAAATTTGTGTGAAATTGCTCCTTCAATCAAAAAAAATAAGATCCTTCAAATAACCAATCAAAGCCAAAGAATCAAAGCTATTATGTTTTATATATACACATACAGGAAAATATCGAGAGACGGAAAAGGAGAATTTTAATATGTGTATTCTATGACGCTTGTCATTTTTAAGTATGCTGGCGGGTATGGGTCGTGGGTTCGATTCCCGGCGGAGATTAAAAAAATGGGTTTTTTAATCGATTTCTGAGCTCTAAAATACCCCCGGTCGGTGTGAATTTTATCCCTCACCCGTAAAATGCCAGGCATAGGCTATTTATTAAAATTGGTGGTAGATGAAATTTGTCCCGTAAAGACCGCCCATTTATAGTAAATTTCTGTAATAATAAGGATGATGCGTGAATCTCCGGCTGTAGTCTATGATGTTGGCGGATCAACGCTCCACATGCAGTGCCATAGACATATGCACCATGGTAATCGTCATATAATTTCACAGAAGAGACTTCAGAATTACTATCACCATCTGTTGGTATTCTCATGAATGTGTTTACATAAAAAAAAAGTATGTCTAAGTGGTGCATTAAAGTTTTGATCCACCAACGTCATAAACTAAAGCTACCAATAAATATTTTAACATCGTCGTCAGCGTTTGTCCGTTCACTTTAGAATGTAATCCTCCCGCATGATTCTTCATCCTCTTCGATCCCTCTGCCTTTCGCATCCAAGCTACTTCAATTAATTCACATGATTTCCCGATTTCTGTATTATAATCAAAAAAATTGAGCATAAAATTTTGATTTTTAACTAAATTCAGTTATACGGAGCAAATATGTGAAGCATTAAAATAATGTACATTATCTTGAGTATAGTTTTTAATCATCAATCAGGAAACGGATCACTGAGTCCAGCTCACACCTGGCAGGCGAAGAGAAGGAGAGACCCATCACGGACGGCTGCCAAGCCAAGACTGAGCTCCGCAAGCAGCTCGCTAGGGAAAAAATTTGGAGTGGGGGAACCAAGAAGAATACAGAATCGTGGGATCCACCATAACAGCACTTTTCAGGATTGAAGCGCCATCGTAAACTTATTTTACGGATAACCCTCGTACCTACACTCAGTTCATTGTTTACGCGATTTATTTGGTACTTTTTAAAGCGATAATATGATTCATGAAATCGATTAATTGAATCGTATGAAAATCTAGTATTTTTACGTGACACTTTCTAGGACCAATGTATCATGTAAAAAATAATAGGTTTACTAAAATAATTAGTAATTTCGCTTACGACTGAATATATAGACTCAAAATATTATTTTACACACCTATTTCACTTTTATTGATTAATGATCTCTATTTTTCAAGCCTTGCGGATGATATTCCTTGTATTCATCATCGCAGTAAATACTAACCTCGTTTGAATATGTATACTCGACTGCGAAACCATAATAGCTTACTATTCAAATATTTGCACCTCAAACAATCAATTTCTCCGCTTTCTCCTCGATCATAACTGACTCATCAAATCCCAAGTTTCCACTCGTCCTTCCCACCAGATTCTCAGGATATTTGTTTGCCCAGGACTCTAATGTCAGTTGATATCACACCATTATGACCCCTGATCGTCTTTATATATTATGGCCAAGCATCTATTTCCTCTAAAGCCGGAACTATTCATACTAATTGGTACCTTAATGAGTCACATTATACTATTATGGTAAGCTGAGCGCCTGCATATAGCACGATAGTATTACCAATATTTTAGTTATTTTTTGCGTTAATAAAAAAAACTCTTTGTTATAATGAGTACGGCTCACATTAAAAAAGCTTATTTAAATTAACAAATGGATAATACTGACAAAATCAGCAAACTTATTATATATATAATCGTGTCGGAAACAACAGGGTCAGATCCTGTCTGCCCAGAAGTGGGCGACGTCGATGGCGTTACTTCTGGCCATCATCAGGTCTTCCTGGGTGCAGCTATTCGGGCACAGCGCACACTCCAGAAGGTGTGACAGGGTCTGCTCCACGCCGCAGTCACATTCAGTCGGTCCGCTGTAAAACTGCCAGGCCCTCATTTGTGTCCTCGTCTTGCATTCTCCGGTCCGAAGTCTGTTAAGGGACCTCCATATATTCTACCCTTGGTCATGTCCAGGGGCTAGGTCCTCTTTCAGGGTCATCCAAGTATTCCCCTCAGTTGCGCTTCTCCACATGTTCCCGCAGGGTGGCCTCAGGTATCACCAGTTCCGTTGTCGACTGTAGGAAACTTCTTGATTTGAGCCGTGTGGTTATCTTTTGGTACCCAAACAAAACTTATTGTTCTTTAATGATTGTCATTTTTTATAAAGGGAAAACACTAAACGTATTTTGATCCGCTGCCTTTATTAGATTGGGGCCTGGCATTACTGCATCGTGAATTTTTACTACGAAGTCACATTACATGGATGGTATTCAACGACTTTTCTCTACCAACAATTTTATAATAATTTATAAGTTAAAGTAGATATTTTAAAAGTAAAAGGTTAACTTCACACCAATAGCAGATAATTATAGAAGCTATAGAATGATTAAGAAACCATGTTTAGCCTTTTTCGATGATCGAATCTGTGACCTCTGGCATGGTAAGAAAATATTTTACCTCTGAGCCAAACTTTTTGGTGTAGTCATAGCTTCCATCTTGGGAGTAAATATGGAGATCAGGAAAATATGTTTTATTTTATGTACTTCTTTGTCTCATATCTGGAGCATATGGTCACCAAAATTGACGCAACACGATTGTCACTTGCTTTTCATTGCTTGTACCAAGTCATATCTGCACCCGGAGTTTGTGCGATTATTATTTTACTTAATATTTAATTCAGTCAATTATATTGTGATATCAGCTTGATATAGCTCCTTTAGGCTGATGCCGTAAAGCCTTAAAAAAACTATCTTTTGTCTCTTATTTTTGTCCATTCGCCTGACATGCACAACTAATGTTAGTTTTAATTGTATTGTTACACGGTGTTTGCATACGCCAAATAATTTGTTATGACAGTTGGCATATTTCCTGTTGGTACCACTGTCATCTTGAATTCGCTTTTTCTGCAGCGACGATTGGCAATGCTGAAATGTCAGAGCGCGCCGTCAGTTGACAGTTGGAGCTAGCTCGCGACCGTTATGGCGCGCGCCTAATAGCGTGTGCCACAACGGTCTTTTGGTTGCAAATGTTTGACACATAAACCGTGATAACATGTGAAGCGAAAACAAGTTTTTTGTATTATCAACCTGATCCTGCATCTTGTCATCCAGTAAATCGATATCGAAATAAGAGAAGAGGATATCAATTGGTTATTTTTGTTGATAATAAATACCTGTAATTAAATATGAAACTCAATATTTCCTGTACTTAACAACGTCAGGTACAATGCGCTAGTAATAAATATTTACTTAAAAAAAAAACATAAATGTCTACAGCAATGTCACCCTTGGTCGTAATAGCTTGATAATCACTCTCAACACTTGTGCAGTAGCCAGCACGTGGGTCCCAAGCAGCCAAATTAAGCTGACCGTGTATGCACAATCTTGGCGAGAAGTACGGCTGACCATCAGCAGTTGAGGGTTCCTGAGAATTCGAGCAAAACGTCTAATGGCGGTTGAACCGACTATACACACTACTCTAATCATTAATAATATATATTTTTAATTGAAACCTATAATTTTAATTATGTCTATGATAGAATGAACCAAAGTTTCGTACTCGATAAAGGCTTCATCAGTTTCTCGTTTGTAAGCAATACTATTGTTTAAACCATTCAATAAGCTAATATGATGTAAAAACAGAAAAATGGACACCTACTTTACTCTTGATGATTAACTATTAAGATATTTAGGACTTCAACTCATCACACATTCTAAATTTTAGTGACAATTCACCAGAACAAGTAGCTTATAGAATTCTTTCTTAAACGTACGTTTTTAATTTAAGCACTTGATAAAAAAATATCGATCAAACAAGTCGAACAAATATCAATGTTTATTCTAACAATCTTCCACAACCCTTATTTAAATAGCATTACTACATCTAGTGTCCAACTGCTCGGTTGAAGCGTCATAGAGCCTATTGATTTCAATTTTTATAATCTAATACACGAATTTACCACGATTACTAAAAAAAAACTAAAAACATCTATATTCGTTACTTCTTCTTCGTAGTATCAATCCGGTGGAATGGTTTGCAGCAACAAAATCTCGATCTCTACTCTTTAGCTCAGCATAAGAGCTACAACTCATTCTTAACTAATTAAGATGAAAAGCTCAGCGTTACTAAATAAAAATCACATAAAAAAATCGTGTTTTTGTGTTTTTTTAACGTCTAATAAAAAATAGATGTAATGCGATATATTATATTCCTCCCAATTTTCTTAACTGATATTTTACATTATACATTTATATAAAACCATTACGTTGCCTGATTTCGTAATAATGACCCGTTGTAAGCATCAAACCGAAAACTACCTACGGACCTTACCTGGAAATGGTAATTGGCCCCCAACTATAACAATTTTCATTGAGCATGCACAACGCTCTTATCTACAATAATTACATCCGCGATGAGAGACCTATTTTAATATTATAATGGGGAGAAAGCTTTTGGTGGAAAAGGAGCTTTCTTGGAAAGACTTCCTCGACTTGCAATATGTTTTAAAGGTTATGGTGAATTTCATTACTTAAGATACATTTTCAGGTCAACAGAGATTGTTAATGAGGTCACCTCTAATTACTTTGTTAGCGAAACATTACAACAACAATATACTTAATGTATCATTTAATATTTGGTTTAATTCTACAAAAAATATTCAACTAATTTATTATTATATTGTTCAATTTATAGATATAAAATACATTTGTTTGAAAACAAAAACAAAATACTCGTAGTATGAATAATACTCCATCTTCTTCTTCTTCGTGTCAGCGACGTCAAATTATTTTTTCCCAATATCTGGCAACATCGATAGCTCGTGTGTTGCCCAGCATTAGGTCCTGAGATGTGCAACTTGTTGGGCACATGGAGCAGCATCGTAGGTGTGAGGCGGTCTGCAGGTCTCCACAGTCGCACAATAGTGTCTCTCCCTGCCGAAGCATTCCCCACCGCTCGAGGTTGTCCTTTGTTCTACCAACTCCAGTTCTTAATCTGTTTAGGGATTTCCAGGTCGGCCAGTCAAGGCTCTTGCCAGTTGGGAGGCCTTCCTTTGGAGTAATGAAATCTTCTGGTGCGATTTGTTGCCAGAGTTGGAGTCTCTCATTTTCAGGGCCGGATGTGAGAGGTTGTGTGGATTTCAGAAAGCTGCTTCGAGACTTCAATCTTGGTGTTGGGGGTATCTGATTATACAAGCAGTGGGACGGTTGGTTGATTGCCTTACGCATTTCTTCGGCGCATATGACTTTGCGTCTTATGTTCAATACTTAATACTCCATCGAAAGTCATCCATTGATCTTTATTTTAAGTAAATAGATATATGCTTTATAGTTGGAGCATATGGTTACCACAAAATTCTACTATACAGTTATGTCGGCTGTCATTATCTTTATTTTGTTCCATATCATCTCGGCAACGAAATCTCTGCAAAATATAGTGCATACAAAAATAATAAAGGTCCTACAAGATACAGAAGTCTGGGAGTTTAATGAGACGGTAAAAGTAGCTCTAATACGAGGCATGATTCATCATCATCATCAGCCTGTGTCCGTCCACTGTTGAACGTAGGCTTCCCGCATAAATATTCAGCCTTCTCAATCGTCCGCTCACTGTATTCAGGCTACTCCTGATATTCTTCTTATGCTGTCAGTTCATCTTGCAGGAGGTCAGCCAACGCTCCGAAAGGTAGTTTTTGGATGCCACTCAGACACTTATCTTCCGCATCGCATGTCGTCTCTTCGACAGAAATATCCTGTCCATTTTCACATGTGCCTATTTGTTGGCTAGCCTCTAATATTGAAGTTTTTTTTCAGATATCCTCGTTTCTTATTATATATTTTAGAGTCACTCTGAGACCCAATAACCGTTTACTAATTAGCGCTTTACAATTATAAGATTTATTAAAAATATTTTTTTAAGAAATGTTATAAAATATACAATTAATGTTGAAGTGCAGAGATAACTTGGAATAAAGTAAGGATCATAGCAGCCAAGCTATACGAGTATGTATTGTGGGAAATTATGGTGGCTACACGCTTTAGCTTGCAAGCGGATACTGAAGAATAATATTACCAGCATATTCCTTTACAAATTACACTGAGCTGACGGACGAAACCACGCTAGGTTTCTTAGAAGTTTACTCTGTGCAACATAAAGTTCAAGAGTAAACCAAGTCTTGAACTTCAAATATACAGGATCTCTGCAAACTCTGCTTAACTATTTAGGAGCATCAAACTCTAGGTTCAGCCTATATATATCTATAGTACTTATATATATATTTAACTAAAAAGTACAAGAATGCATATTAACCAGTAATCTGACATAAATATGTATTACAGCGGGTTAAAAAAAGCCAAAATTCTTGAGTCAAAGAATATTTCTTTAAGGCTCCGCAAGGAACTTGCCAAAACACTTGTTTGGAGCATCTTAATGAACGGCTGTGAGATATGGTGCTTATCTGAAAGTGATAAAAAAAGACTAGAGGCTTTTGAGATGTGGTCGTACAGAAGAATTCTCGGAATTTCCTGGAAAGACCACGTCACGAACAATGAGGTTCTCAGAAAAATCAAGGAAGATAGGCAACTAATAAGAACCATCTCAGAGAGGCGAGCCCGATGGATTGGTCACATCATGCGCCACGATGGACTTCTTCACGATATTGTGGAGGGAATGGTTGAGGGTAGAAACTGTAGAGGGCGCCCTACACGGGAGTATTTGCAGCAAGTATTCGAGGACATGAACTGTAGCGCTTATGCTGAGCTGAAAAGGGTTGCGGAGGACCGAGAGGAATGGAGATCGAGATGCAAGATTATGTTGCTGCAAACCAATCCACCGGATTGATACTACAAAGAAGAAGACAGCGGGTTAGATTATGTGCCACAGGCAATCCCCTTAATCCTTACACAAGCCTCACATATCTTAGCTGCATGCAACATCCTGGTAAGGCAACATAGAGCTTCGTAGCACTTTGATTCTGGAAAATGTTTTTTTGAATTTACTTTATCTGTTCACTATCTGGAACATATGGTTTCCACAAATTTCCACCACTAAAATCTGTCAGGTGTCATTTTACATGCCTCATTCCGAGATATCTCTTTACCTGAAGTGTCAGCTGGGATTATATATAGTTTCCGACAACCTGCAGGGCAATATTCGAGGCATATTTTAGGAGTTTATTTTAATTAGGATTTTCAAAAACATCGAATAATTAACCGAACGCCATCAACGACTGTACTATTTGGTTCTAAGAGGTGCACCAAAGGTAACCAAAAAAATTAATTATTAATATACATCAACGGACTGTCAACTTCACATCAAAATTTATTACTCTTATATGATATTGTCTTCATTCCGATTATTTTCAAATTACAACCCATAAGTTTTGGGTTTAACCGCATATTAGAACCAGTGACTTAGGCGTCGTAATCTTCATTTAAAAATAATTTAAAATATACATACATTAAAAAATATATATTAAAAGGATCATTCAAAAGCTGCAGTTTATTTAGCTGGTTAACGTTTTGGATATCCTTCGGTGACTATACTTTTTCATTAATGTAATCAGTAGAGCCTTGCTCGCAGAGCTGTTTGAGGATGAAATATAAATATGGCAGTTGCTTAACTGTCTTACACAATAAATAACGGTTTATATATTGGTTATAACAATATTCACAATAATGAAAGTGTTATAAAACAAGTTATCTTTATTGGCTTTGTTGGGAAATTACGCAAAAATTCCTCGTCTCTGATGCAATTTCTGAAGTCATGTTGTCCGACGCTGTGGACAGAATGCATAGCAATTAACACGTGGCCTGGGAGCCTTGTTACCGGCACAGCGATAATTATCATGCACTCCAAGCCTCGGACACTGCATCTAACTGCATTCAACACGACACACATAACAGTCAAGTAGGCAAAACCCATGAACTTCAAACATTCTACGCAACTGATCTAAAAGAAGAATAGTATTCATCAATCAATGAAGAAAACCTACATAAAAAACACTTAAGCTATAAAAACCAAAATCTAAATTTTTGACTGTTCATTTTAACACATGCAAAATTATTTAATATAAAAAAAACACTTCGTCTAAGTCTAATAAACAATGACAAACTTACGTCTAATCTTCCATCTTTAGAACACATAATTAAGATTTATTCACTCAGTTTTTTCTACTGTTATTTATACGGCCGCTGCTCTTATTTAAATTAATAATTAATCATTTCTACATCAACCCACTTAGACTATTATTTTTTAAGCTCGTCTTATATTCAATAATTGATAGGTACATGCAATTCACAAAAAATTATGACATTCTTAAATCAATAAATTGGAAAAAATTAACAGCGGACACTGGGATTCGAAACAAGAAGCATTGAATGTTCAGGATGTACTCATCATGGGCCCGCAGGCACTTGACCCTGCTGACTGAATCGAGAAATTACCACGTGTTGTATTATTGATCACATTATACAGAGTTCGTTGTTAATATTATGTATTGACATCAGCATGATGTAGTCCTTGCTGACTGTTACCGAAAACCTCGATATACAATCTTTCGTCTCTTATTTCTGGTCGCTTTTCGTGCATTTAGGTGCGCCGTCTTGTCATTTTGGACGGTTCCGCTAACGGGTGTGTTAGTTAAAAATACCACCGCTCTTGGCGCGAGCGAAAGCCGAGACAGCGTGGAGATCGCCAGTCGGTCTCCACCCTTTAGAGAGACAAGGTTCCATTTCAGCCGCGCGGCATGTCATCCCGCGTGGTCGGAAGCTTGTAATGTTTTTACGGTAAATATAATCAATGCGCTTCTAAAAGAAAGTGTTTGTTTGCTGACCTTCTCCACAGCCTGCCCTCACGCGACGTAATAATACCTTTTTGAGAGAGGAAGATGTTAGTTTATTTATTTTAATTTAACAATCAATCAATTTTATTCAAAAGTACAACAATTTTTTACAGACAATATATTTATTTAGTGTACCATCTGGGTCACTTTTTAACTATAAATCAAAAAGATAAAACATTTTTGTTAATTCCACATTGAATAGTCAGTTATTTACTTGTGTTACTGATTAACCTTTACGTTTTATTTTTTAATTCACTTCAAATTGTTTTTGGTTGATTTTTTAGAATATATTTCATTACTCTTGTAAAATAATTTATAAAGTAGATAATTATAGATCTTTAAGAATAGATAATACGCACATACAAATTTAAAGCAAACATTATTTAATGAACAGAACCGCAGTTCCAAGGTGCATAGAAAAATAAAGAATAAGAAACATGGGGTATACATAAACATACAATACATACAACAACAAAAAACATAAAAGAAGAAGAAGATAACACGTGTCAAAGATCACAGAGATCTAGGAGATAAAGGATGTAAAAAAAGATCGAGGTGTGCTAGGCCATTTAGGAGCGCCATTGTCGTTGTACTAAACTGAGTGCTCGAAGCTCCACAAGTATCAACTGGGATCAAAAACAATGGATGGCTACGAGTACGGGTGTGCTTATCTGGAACGTAGAAATTAAGACATTCAAGAATCCCAGGATTGAGAATTGTAAATACTTCATACCCCATAGTTTGATAGTCCTTATGGCTATTGTACAAAACACAGAGCACCTTATTACTGTGACTAGCCATTAGTCGGCTTGTTCCAGCCAACTCCATCATCAAATGTGAACACAACTCGTCCAATCGCCGTGACATTAGCAACAATAATATTTCCTTGGCGCACCTGAATTCCATTGAATATTAAATTGCAAGAGGAGCTTCGCAGCGTTGACAGGTGAAACGACTCAAACGACAAAAGAGCAATGTACATCGAGAAATGTCCGACACATGCGAAACCTTTACGCATTTCAACTTAAGGTAATTTTTCAAGATAATAAGTAACATATGTTGTGTATTTTTTAATATACAACATATATTAGTAATATTGTAAATAATAAAAGTTGTAAGGAGTTTTTTGTTTTATAATATTGTTTACGTTTCTTAACCTGTTTACATCGGCACCCAATTTATGCCGTGTAAGATTCTCCTACCGTTGACATCGGAATCCGTGACATATCGTTTTGCTACTTTCTTAGAAAAGTTTTTTATGCATCATCTGATAGCTAAAGGATACAAGAATCGATGTGATATATGAAAATAGTCCAGATAAGTACATTTATGCTTAAAATACTAGTTTTATAATTGACGGTATTATTTGTATTCCCGTAATTAAAGGGTCACAAATGAAATATTTTTTAATGGATTTTTTTAAATCCACCAAAAATATTTTAATACTCCAATATTTACGGAGCATCTAAAATCTGTGATATTTTACAATAGATACATACATTCAAACTCACAAGAAACATCATCTTATGACATCTCTGTCATATATCGGGAAAAATAAACAGCAGACGCAGGGATGAATATTTTTCTTCAATATTGATGAAATAATGTATTTGCTACAAATTTGTATATCCGTATCTAAAGTAGCTTTTATTTTCTGCGTAAGTTACAGAAAATCCTCCTTTATCGTTTTCATAGTATTGGATAATTAAGAAACTCCCAAAGCCTGAACCATTTAAGAAAAAAAAAAAATTATTTCTTTCAGAAACATTACAAATTTTATTTAAAACGATCCTGAAGTAAGATATAATACAACAGAAACATTTTATAAATATAGATATTTATAATTATTAACAACAATTATCTAAAAGTCCCGAAGCTCATGAAATAGAAGACTCCACGAAATTAATTTGATACATAAATTCATGGAGCTCATGTCGAAACTGGGCTTCTTTCAAGTGGAAAATATTGAGGCGATATGGTTGAATAGTCTGATCACTCTCCCAAGAGGCATAGTCTCTGGCACGTTAGTTTTACCTCTAGGAAGAACAAACCATTTGTGCCTCCTTTTCCTTGAATAATTATATCATAACGGACGGTTCAACTCAATATATTTACTATGAAAGAGATCACTAAGAGTATATAAAACCACCGAAAATACTATTGGATTATTTTTAAAAGTAAACGCTATATAATGATTGACTTTATATACAAAAATATATATTTCATACATTAGTATTTACAAGTTGAAAATTTACAAACCATTCACATATTATTACCGCGTTGCTTGTATTAGACTTACTTAATTATTCAATAGTATTATTTGTTTAATGCAAAACTTTTATTAATTGCTAACATTTCATTTAATAATACTCGTAATATTATACAAGCAAGCTTGGCTAGAAATGCGTTAGTAGTGTTACGTAGTGCGCTATATAAGAAGAAATTAACGTATTCGGTCACTTCTGGGCAGACAGGATCTGACCCTGTTGCTTCCGACACGATTATATAGAACGTATTCGGTGATTTTTTCGTTGTTTTACTTCCCGGTTTTTATTACAAAGTCAAATTACCAAATAATGTTTTAATACTACGTATATTAAGTTTTTTATGTAAACACATACAGGAGAATACCGACAGATGGTAATAGTAATTTTGATGTCTCATCTGTGGAATTCTATGGCGCTTACCACGCTGCTCATGGCTAAGTGCTGCATGTGGAGTGATCCGCCAATGTCATGGACTACAGCCCGAGATTCACGCATCATCCTTATTATTACAGGAATTTATTATGAATGGGTGGTCTTTACGGGACGACTTTCGTCTACCACCATTTCGAATTAATAGGCTATGACTGGCCTTTTACGGGTGAAGGATCAAATTCACAGCAATCAATTAAAAATATTTATTTTCTTAATCTCCGTCGGGTCTTTCAAGACTTTTGACTTGCAAAGCAAACGCTTTGACCATTCAGCTATACCCGCCGGGTAAAAATATGCGTAAGTATTGATATTTAGTCCGCTAAATAAGAAGAAATTAACGTATTTGGTGATTTTTTTATTGTTTTACTTCCCGCTGTCTATAAAACTTCATTTAAAAATTAAAAAGTCAAATTACCAAATAATGTTTAAATACTAAATATATTAAATTAATAAAATTGAGTTTTACACGTTAATTATAACGTGATGTAAAAACACGACTTCCTAGTATTAAAAAACAAATGAATACTCTTTGAGCAGTTTTTCAGTTTTGTGTGTTCGGTCAACTTCTCAGAAATTACAATCAAGAGCATATTTTCATTAAAAATTCAGTTTAAGTTGTAACATTTTCTTAACTTAAAGGTTAAAACACGCGTCAAAGTTTCCCCTTTGCAGGAGCCGAGAACAAACGAAGAAACAATAATTACTTTAACTGCAGTTAACTCACACAGTGCAGTTAGAGCTGCGAAGTGAATTCCACGTATAATAATTATTTTACGATGTTTCTTTAACTTTTTAAATAACATCATAACTGCGATTTCCAGGCAAAAAGTTTTCTTGGAAAAGTTTTACTTTTCCCGTTTGACTTTTTTGTTTTCTCTACTTTCCACCGCGCCAGGGAAGGTTTAACAATCTAACTTTGGGTAGTTTAAATTTTACGTCAGCGGAGAAAATCAATGTTCGGGAAACTGTATTTAATTTCCATGTTGATTTGCTTTTATTCCAACGCATTACATAAAAATATAAATACACGTTTGACATGGAATTAATATATTTTTTTAGTCAGGTTAATATGTATACATGTATCGTAATTATTAATAAATTTATTTTACTTAAAAAAATCTTGTTTTTATTTCATCATCATTATCATCATCAGCCTGTGTCCGTCCACTGTTGACCGTAGGCCTCCCGCATGAGTCTCCATCCTCTTCGATCCTCCGCCTTCCGCATCCAGGTCACTCCCGCTATTCTTCTAATAGCGTCAGTCCATCTTGTAGGGGGTCAGCCAATGCTTCGCTTGCCAGTTCTTGAGCGCCATTCCAGTACTTTTCTTCCCCATCGACCGTCGTCTCTTCGACAGATATGTCCTGCCCATTGCCACTTGAGTGTGCCTATTCGTTGGGTAGCATCCACTACTTGAGTTCTTCTGCATATTTCCTCGTTTCGGATTCTATGTTTTATCGACACTCCGAGCATGGATCTCTCCATAGCACGCTGGGTGACTTTTATTTTATGGGTAAGACTTGCTGTCAGATTCCACGTCTCTGCGCCATAAGTTAATACAGGGAGGATGCATTGGTTACACGCCTTAGTTTTAAGGCATTGCGGAATTTTTGCTTTAAAAACGTATTTTAGCTTTCCAAATGCTCTTTTTATTTAATGTTATGTATTTCTTACAATATTTATTATTATTATCTAAAAAAGGGAGACACTTTTTGATCGAAAATTTACCTTCAAGCATCAGTCTTCGATGAACTCAATGACACTCAACTGGGTTAAGTGGATGATTTTGAGAGAATTGGCAGCGTCAATTAATATTAAATTTATACAAATTATTAATGAAAGGAAACACAAATAATGGGACAGATTTCAAAAACCTGCTTTTAGTAATAAGAAAAAGTTGAATTTGATCTTGGCTTTAGTCAACATACAGAATAGAAATGCTAAGAAAATGTATGCAACGTATTGCAGATTAATATATGCAGGTGTAATCAATTAAAAAATATCGTAATATACGTGTCCCTGATAGTAACAATAAAATTGGTTTTATAGACTAGCTGAATATTCGTGCACCATACTCGTAGATTGGATATCATTCAGAGATGCTTTTGTTCATCAGACGTATCGATCTTTCTTTATTAAATCTATCAAATTCACTCATATGCTTACCGGTTTGATACATTGTATGCAATGTTTATTTTTAAATAAAGTCTGAACATTTTTTTATGCTAAAAACTGCAATATCCTATTTCACTGAAAAATATCTTGATAAAGTTCCTAAATTTTACTTCATTTATTTGCGCTGAAGTTATAAAGAAGATTGAATGTGTTCTGCTCTGTACAAAAATGTATGTGCATAAGAACGTGGTTAAGGTCACAGTCACGCCTCGCGACATGTTTACAACTCGGAAGTATATAAAAGTTTATTTGAAATGGCAAATCGAAAGTAGCGTGAGGAGATAATAAAACCTATAGGGAGACGACATGTCTCGCTGGAAAGTCGAGTTTCGTCGACATGAATTTACTGTGTACAAACACTATGTTCTACTATTGAGTTACTCAAAGTTCAAATTGTATTGTGTAATAAATTTTCAAGTACCTAAAATATTTTATATCATAAGAGTGTCATCAATGAGACCTCTCACAGCTTAGACACAGTTAAAAATGTACATTGGAAGAGAAATGTCATTTTTACCATGTAAAGTTACGTGTGTTAATCATTTAATCAATACACATTGCTGCCAAAAAGTTATGTTACCTGACATGGTTATTGTTTTGTCCCAAATTACTTGTGCAAGAGTAAATCATAAGACTTATAAGTTCCTGATGGTCCACAAGAAAGATAACACTACGATTTGAACGTTGATAGCATTTGTAAACGATATGAAGGGATTATTTTGACGTTCTTCAAGTAAAAACAAAGGGCCTACTCAATCCTTTATCTAAAATTAAAGGTAGGAGGTCTATGTTCAGCTCTTGAAAGTTTTTTTTATCTTAACTTAATAATTAACTGTAACATCATCATGATATAGCCCTTGCTGACTGGTAACGAAAACCTCAATATACAATCTTTCGTCTCTTATTTTCCTTCGCTCATCGGATACGCATGTGTTATCATTTTGTAATGCCGTTAGGAGGACTAGTTATATATATCGCCGCAGCGCTGGGTGTCACCGACCACCGTATTATGGCCGGCCCGACATGTTATTCCGCTAGGGCCAGAAGTTTGTAAAGTTTATCGTTCTGAAAAAGTCTTTGTGTTGTTAATCTGCTCCTCATCCTACCACCACGCAATTCAATAACAAACTTAGAGAGCAGGATGTCAACTGATAATATTATAATCATTGTACACGTTTTTATAAAGTTGATTTAAACAAACGCATTACACATTCAAACCATCAAAATTACTTATTGAGTTTTTATATTTACTTCCGACAGCATTCTCATCATCTCTTTCATTATCTTACTGAATCCTAGTGATATAAAATATTAATATCTCGATTATTTAATTATAACATTCATCTTAGAATAGTCACATACGTAAATAAGTCTGAAGTTTATGAAGTGAAGAGTTGTATTCAATAGCAAATAAGAGTAATTGAAGGATCGTTCATCTTTCAAACATACATATTACACTACGGTGCAGGGTTCATCGCTTATATTTAGTTAACATTCTTATCAACGATCTCGACATTAGAGTTACCCAAGGTAATAGTTTCTCTTTGTATCCAAATATTCTGGAAACTTAATATCGGCAAATATAATTGACTAGTATCGTTCGAGCAGAGTACCGACGCTGTCTATGCAGGCTCTCATAAGGAAAATAATTATTACAACCGAAGACTTAACCCTTTCCGAATAGAAATTAATATTTTATGTAACATGAAAGAAAAGATATGTTCAAGGAGTACATGGTAAATTAAATTATATTTATATGTTATGCTACAACTATAAGAAAATGCATTATTAAATAAAAACAATGATTTTCGATTGATAATTTTTCGTAAAATTTATCAAATACAATATAATTCGAAAACATACATTCGTAAATATAGAATTGTCACCTTAACTCAATATAATATAACACGATCGCTGATTATAAACCTACAAATAGTTTTTTTTAATTAAAACGGTTTTTTTGATCAATTAAAATATATATACATAAATATATTAATCATTTAGGACCCATACTAATATTCTATATTTGATACACATCAACAACATCACAGCAAGTATTATCTTATAAAGATATTTATGTAACGACAATGTCGACAAATGTAAACAATAAATAAATTGATTGTCGAAAAAAAAACTTGTGAATAAATTATAAATAAACTAAATCTTGATAAAAATAAACACACTTTACAACAAACGCCGGACAAGTTGTCGGCGGTCATAGCTCAATGGTAAAGCGTTTGCTTTGCAAGCCAAAGGTCGTGGGTTCGATCCCCGACGGAGATTAAAAAAAAAAAAGGATTTTTAATCGATTTCTGAGCTCTAAAATACCCCGGTTGGTGTGAATTTGATCCGTCACCCGTAAAATGTCAGTCATAGCCTATCAATTAAAATTGGTGGTAGACGAAAGTCGTCCCGTGAAGACCACCCGTTCATAGTAGATTCCTGTAATAATAAAGGATGATGCGTGAATCTCGGGCTGTAGTCTGTGACGTTGGCGGATCAACACTCCACATGCAGCGTTTAGCCATATACACCATGGTAAGCGTCATAGAATTCCACAGATGAGACAATTAAATTATAAATAAAATTAATTAATAAAAATTACTATCACCATCTGTCGGTATTCTCCTGTATGTGTTTACATAAAAAAAAAATATATATATATATATAATGCGTATCAATAATTTAATACGTGTTAATTTTTCGACGAGAACATCCTAGGAACTTCCATTTTTTTTCTTCGATTAATTTATGAGAGAAATATCATATAATATAAGACAAATTGGCTGTAAATTTTTTCGTGTGTATCAAAAATCATTACATTTATTTTTATTTTCCTCATGTGCGCCCTAATTAACAAACAGATTTTACCTACAAGCAGAGAATTCAAGTATATAATTAAGCCTTTACGAGCGTACATTATAATTAAAACAATAAAATATTAATTTCTAAAGAATTGTGTTTACTATTAACGAATTATATTTGAAATTTACTTAAAGCTTTTAGTTAGAAGTCATCGTACTTATAAAAAATCAATGGTCAGTGAACTGCGGTTGGGTGCATGGAGGTACTGCAGGGGGCGCGGAATAATCACAGCTAAATGGGTAACATCCGGAGCAGACAATTCGGTTCGAGCCAAAGCATCGAGACTCTCGTGTAATAAATACCTGACATAAGTAGACGAATTTCAACAGTAGATTAAAGCAAGTTGCATGAACACAACGTTCAAATTAGTATTAATGGAACATCCATTCTACAAAGTGCGGTGGCTTCTTCCTAAGTAGGAGTAGTCCTTTTTGAAATAGGGTGATTATTTTTCAAGGTGGGGCAGTTTCACTTCAAAAATGGTAAAGTTACTTCCACAAGGTGAAATAGTTTCATTTATAGATGTGATGGTTCCATATCAAGATGGGGTTGATAATTTTCAATGGATTATAAGTCTTTTTCATGTTAAAACAGTTCATTATCGAGGTGGGATATGTTTTTAGCAATATTTGTTATTTAATTTTCAAGCTACATGTTTGTAAAGAAGATTTAAACTAAAAATTCTGATTATAAAGTGGTTAATTCTTAGAAATATAGTTTGCGAGTAACATTCCCTGAATTATAATAATTCATTGTTAACCACCTGACCTGGCAAACTTCGTAACGCCTCTGAATTACTGAAACTAACAAACTCGTACAATACGATGCTCATTTTTGTCCGTGATTTCATCACAAATGATGTGTGCAAAATGATAATGCATAAAACGCTTTCTATTGGCATTTACTGTAACTGAAATTCAATTTCATACAAAATTCATTATATTGTTTTTGTGTTTTTTTTTTAAATATTTTAATAGTTTTTATTTTATTTGGTACCATGACAAATCTAAAAAATGATAAATCATAAAAATCGATTCAGCCGTTCTTGATTTATAAATGGTGTAACTAACACGACTTTCTTTTATATATATACTTGTAGATATAATTACATTTTTTTTTTATATTTTAATTAATTAATATATCATTAAACAATTATATACATTCAACAATTCAGTCATGTACAATAATAATAAATGCCATCATATAATTGAATGGAAGCTTGCAATGAATCTGTACATATTTTTATAACAATTGCTGTCGAATGATTTCAAAAGATTTTGGAAATATAAACATATGGTATGTATCAATTCGTCAACGCGTTTTAATATTAAAATAGCTTAATGGTCAGTATTACGTATGTAGAATTTATTTATGAAAAATATGTATTTTGATATTGTGGCTTTTAGGTTTAGCCGTGTGTGGCCAATTACTAATTTCCAATATTTCGACCGCCATTGCTGAGATCTTCTTCAGGGTTGATGAATTAGTGGTCACACTAAGTCACTAAGTACACTAAGTTATCAACCCTGAAGAAGACCCCTGCAATGGCGGTCGAAAAATTGTGAAATAGTATTTCGCCACACACGGCTATGTCCAAAAGCCACAAAATCAAATCTGGCCGTAAAAACCTAAGAAGTTATTGAAATGTCCTTTGATGTTTCCATTATAAAACTGTAAAATAACATAGATGAATCCCACGCCACACACAAGATCTTATCTTTGTAATGTAAATTACTGTGTAAAAAATGTATCTTTTTATATTTGATTAAATAAAAATAAATAAAAATAAAATGTGCGCTATAAATCTGTACATCAATTTTTATGTACTATAATTTCTGCCTTTAGAAGAACTAGATCCCCTTTCATACTCGTAAGTCAAAGCATTTACGAGTATTGAAGGTTATTGACCAGTGGTTCATGGCAACATCCCTTAAGGGTGCGGCTGACCAATCACTGCTTAATGGCAACTGTCTGGTGTAGGCGTGTCAACTGCCTGTCTACCCCTTAACTAAGGACGAGAATGTCTCCATATAAGTGTCGTAAAATCAACCTTACCCATTAAGCATGATGCACCGCATTCTAACTATTGTATTATACAAAAAAATAAAACCATTCCATTAGGCGTTTAATCAATTATTTTATTATGTTAGAAATCAGTTTAATCAACAAGATTCTTCATATTATTTATCTGTTACCAATCATAATTTTTACGTATTAACGTTATAATTATGAAGTATTTTCGATAAATTGAACCACTCTTTAATCCCATTATTGAAATATTTAAGCATTGAGAACTTAAGATTTTTTTTTTAATGATAAAAAACACTTAAATATACCCGGGACTACACTGCCTGTTTATTTTTTGATACACAGAAAGATATTGTCGTTCTATAAAATGCGACTTAAAATGTTCATTTAATACACTTGGTGGAGTTTTTTGGTGCATATCTGACGACATCAAAACCACTATAAAAACGTTGCACCTGAAAGAACTTAAAAGCGTAAATTTGTAACGATCATAACGGATATGTGAGCTATTACAAGTATGCTTTATACGTTATACTTAACATTTCATAATGCTATGCTTTATATGCCTCTCTGCAATTTATGTTCTTCAACTGGAGTATAGGTTGACATAAACTGTCCCCAGAAAGGTCTATGTAAAACGGATCGTTGCTTTCTTTTTCAATTCTGTATTCTAAAACCATTAATTTCGTCGCTTGTTGTCTTGAAGGATGAGAGTGCAAGGTTATGCAAACAACGCAGTTTTGATTTCAGTTCTCCTTCACTAAAATTATCTCGATTTGGAATATATATTATGTTATAGCGTGTGTAAGAAAATACAGTGAAAATTGCATGAAATTCAAGAAGGAATGTTTGTCCCAGTTATTATTCCTAGAATCATATTACGTGAGGTGTACATTATTTTAAATATATTTTTCTTAATTCATGATATAAACATTTTCATAATAACCTTCGTATCATTTAACATATAAAACAAGTTAATGGACATAAGACATAACACTATACCAAGTTTGGATACAAAAAACTTACTCTCATCAAAAATGCAATAAAACCCTGATATGATGTGATGAAAATTAATGGTCTTACATAAAATGATATGCACTTAGCAAAATGGAGAGATATATTCAAACGATGTAACGACTCGTTTATGAACCCTCCGTAAGGTTTATTGAATGCTTTTAAACAGAAGTCAGGTCCGCAAGAAATCCTATTTTTCTTTTTTAAATATCCACTACACATCAGTTAACAACATCCTCATTTTGTGCAAAGTTACTGACTGAAACTCCATCGAATATAAACTGACTATGTATTCATTGTTCACAAAGACTTTCCAAATGAGAGCCCGGAGTCTGGAAGAGAAGACCTAACATGAAACAAACCTCTTTTAGACTATTTTTTGTCACTGTCGACAATGTCTTTGTCAAAAGACAAAACGTGTTCATCTTTTTAATCAATTATAATTATAGATATTTGCGCATTTTTCATTAAGCGTTTTAAGCTACATTGGATGATTGTCTTCATGATTCTTTCAGCTGCGAAAACTTTAAGTTGATTATAATTTAGTCTCTGCTACGGATCGAAGTGTTGAACCCCACTGAAACGCGACTTGGATAGGATTCATGTGGCAGAAATGATGATGCTGAGATGGGCGGGTGGTGGGACTAGAGAGGACAGAGTTCAAAATGAGCATATTCGGGGCTCATTTCGGGTGGCCGCCATACCTGAAAAATAAGGCAAATCCGCCTAAGATGGTATGGGCATGTGACACGGAGAGAGGAGGACCACATGGTGAAGAAAGCCCTCAAAATACGTAAGCTGAGAAGAAGACCTGGATGACCACAGGCAACCTGGACTGCAACTGTAAACAAGGATCTGAAAACTCTGGGCTTGACCGAAAATGCAACGCAGGACAGACGTTCAGACGAATGTTCACAAGGAGATCCGACCCCAGATGATGGGAAATGGCGAGACTAAAGATGAAGATATTTTAGTCTTTTTCTAAACTTTATCAGTACACTGTGGCTATGATTAGTACTCGTATAATATTATTATTAACGTAATTGCTGGTATATAAGTATTTTATACAAACATAATGATAACCTACTAACAATAGTATCTAAAAATATATATTGTAAAAAAAAAACCTATATAATATTTAATAACAAACACACACATATTGAATATTACATATCAATAGATTATATAAATAAAACGTACATTAAAATATAATTTATAATATGACGTGTGATTATTGCGATCAAAGTGATTTATTTCCTTTCAAATGACGTGCACAGAAAGTACTTAGTTCAGCATTCCGTTTTCCTTAAAAGTTCCATTGAATTCCGTCACCATATGAGACATTATTGAATTTATGGACTAAGCCATTTCAAAAGTAATATATCCGCCCATAATTTTTAATGATTTTTTGGTTATGACGATACTTAAGGATACGGAAAAATAATAACTGAGATCTTAAGATTTTATACAGAATGAACTTATGACTTAAATGCGCATCCCTTAATTTTTAATATATTTTTACTATTTTATTTTTTTTGATAGATGCATATTATTTTCTTGTCTTTAGTTTACTTTGATTTATTTTCCCGATGAGTAATTGTTGTATGATTAGCTATGTAGAAGTAAGGCGATTACCTATTTTGTGACAGGTCGTGTATTTTAGTATTCACGAAATTAAAAATAAAATACTGGAAATTATTTTGTGCACAACATTCTTCTAGAAAGGTTATAATTTTTGAAGATACTACTGACATTATACTGTATTTACTGTGTAAACTATTCCTGGAATATATTATCTAATAACTTTTATTTTAGTTCTAAATCAATTTAATTATAAGGTCAAAAGACTGTCATGTCGTCATTACAAACTTAAGTACTTTTTGATGTTATTACTTAACGTTCTTATATGTATAATAAAACCTAGTTAAATTTAAAGAGTAGGTGCATTTAAAATATGTTCATACAATCAATAATCCTTTGGCTACAGGTGAACGGTTTCAAAGAAAAATTAGCGAAACATTTTCTCGGAAGAATTTTAATATTAATATCCGCTCGAATGAACTTTAATTAAGTTTACACGAACAGTAAACCCATATTTTAATAATTATGAAAAATAAAAGACCTCGCTTCTGATACGGGCACACGAGTTTCTCGGGTCCCGCATAACTTTACCCGGCAAGGTGAACTTCTATCAAAATCAAAATGATAACGTTGATCTCAAAGAAAAACAATGTTCTCGTACCAGAAAGGACAATAAAAAGATAACTTGCTCAACTTTGCCTATTCACAGGCTGTTGTATGAAAATCGTTATTTTTGTAAGTCATCCAACGCACATGGGCGTACCCAGAAAAAAAAACATATTATTGTATTTTTCTTTCCATATACTTGCACCTGGAAGTCCACCTAAAAACATGTATGGATTTTGACTGCCTGAAAGATGAGAACCATAGGACATGAAGAGCCGCCAGATATAATATCCAAAAGATATTAAGTTAATTATATAACAGAATTTTTAAGAAAGTTTATGATTAGCCCGACACTCCCGAGGGCTCTCAACCATATTATAATTGAGCTTTGTGCTGAAATTAAGAGAAATTTGTAATAACAAACTCATTTCTATAAACTATGTCAACAAATTAAAATTTCATTAATAATAAGTGATTAAATTAAGAATTAAAACGATTAATTACGATCCAATATTTAGCTGCTTAAGCTTGTACGAGTTCTATATTTTACCGTTTTTTGTTAACATGGATTTCATTGAACAACTTATTATTACAGAAATGTAGATTGCAATTTCGTAATCACGGAGTTCTTTGTAAATGTTACCAACATCATCACGATCAAACCAATGACTGATGAAGCCATCAGTGAGTGTAATATTGTCGTTTTCATTAATATTATTAAGTGTGTGTATTAGGTCTCAACATGACACATGTTTTTTTTTTATGTAAACATACAGAAGAATACCGACATATGGTAGTAATTCTGGAGTCACACCTGTGAAATTAAATTACCATATTACATATGGCTAAGCACTGCATGTGGAGTGTTTGATCCACCAACGTCATAGACTACAGCCCGAGATTCACACATCATCCTTATTATTACAGGAATTTACTATGAATGGGTAGTCTTCACAGGACGACTTTCGTCTGCCACCGATTTTAATGAATATGGTATGACTGGCATTTTACGGGAGAGGTATCACATTCACATCAACCGGAGGTATTTTAGAGCTCATAAATCGATAAAAATCTTTTTTTTTTAATCTCCGTCGGGGATTGAACTCTCAACCCTTGGCTTGTAAATCAAACGCTTTGACCACTGAGCTATACCCGCCTGCTAAAAGTGTTAGAAAGGAAAAAAGTGTAATATATGTAATATAACTTATAGTGAATGCTTAAATATTTTAACAGTGGATTTATTTTACAAATATACACAATATTTGTGAAACTATTTTTTCTACGTCACTGCCTTTCATCTGTTTAGATCCAACTCTCTCTCTCTCTCATTACCTGACGTGTAAATGCGTGTTTATTGTCCAGGGGAGGAGAAAAATTATTAATTGCGGCGTTTCCACCAGAAAATTTACGCAAATTTGTGCAAAACGGTATGCTAATATTTATATTAAAAAAAGTAAAGTGCGTCGGAGCGCCGGCGCCGATAGCCGGAATTAAACAAAACGCGCGAATTAATTGGCATACCTTTTTCAATTTTGAAAAGAGGTTTTCGCCGGCGGCGAAAACTTTGCCCAGTAAAAAAAAGTTGCTGTTGATAAAATGTGAAAAAAAAATTGAAGAGAGCAAATAATTGGAAAACTGTACGGAAAAGGCCGTCCGTCTGATATTGGGAATCTAATTGCGAGCTTTTCGCTACACTTTTAAAGTTATTAAAGGTATTGAGAGTGGATTTTTTAATTTTCAAAACTGATTTATTTAAAAAATATATATGTATACAAAGCTACAAAAATGAGTGTAGGATTTTTTGATACCGCTTTCGATCGATCAGTTGTGCTTCGGCAATCGAACTGTAACACCATGTCTTGTATTTTTTCCTTGACTACATATATAATACCTGAAGTATACTAGACTGAACATTACCCGACTCACACCCGCATCACACCGGAGGACAGTTTAGTCTCCTTGATGATGCGCTCATTCAGATTATGATCAGTTATCAACTGATAAGTACAGTGGGAGTCCCCTCTGAACAATTGTGACCACTGCACAAAAGTGCTAAAAGAAAGAAACCGTGAAAGAGATAAGAATCGGATTCACGGGTTGTAAAGAGATGGAGACGTAAAAAAGATTCTCTCACCGAAAATACGAGCAAAAATTTAAAATGCATGAAAAAAAATTAATTGGTCACAAAGTCTGCATGCCTAATAGGGTCGATTCCCTCGAACTGCATCGAAAACGACTCCTCTTTCTAACAAGAGTAACTGACGGTCCCAGAGAATGTGCTCTGAGGTCTGGAAGGGGACGCCACAGGGGCAACTTTGGTTTGAAACTAAATTAAATGAGTATAATCTGTCATTAAAAGCGCCGTACCCAGTCATTAGTTGGGTAGACCAGTGATCAGTGCT
Source organism: Glossosoma conforme (assembly GCA_022606575.1). NCBI lineage: Eukaryota > Metazoa > Arthropoda > Insecta > Trichoptera > Glossosomatidae > Glossosoma > Glossosoma conforme. The sequence continues at coordinate 706,109 of JAGTXR010000168.1, forward strand.
TATCCATTTAGCAGATGGTCTGAAGTAAATGTCTGGGAAGAACAGAAAGGTAGTTCTACCTATGGTGGAAGATAATCAAAGGTTTTGCCATGTATGGGCATGGCACCTGAGTGTACTATTGTTTTCAAATGATGAGTTTACGATGCACTTTTTTATTTTCAGAGATGACACTACTTTGATACTATTGAAAATATATTTATTCCCATTATTGCTTAACTTTGGTAAGCTGTTTTTAACATGATATAGTTTCTAGTCACATACATTTGTAATCGAATTTCGGTTTTGCGTATAATAAATGATAACTGCTACCTTCTCAAAGGCACACTTCCAAATAGATTAATAGTCTGGTCGAAAAACCCCTCGCCTTTCGTGTTGCGTGCTGGTAGTGGTCGGGGGCGGGGCGGTTTGCGGATATAACCACACCTTGTCCTACACACCCATCGTAGGGGAGAGCTTTAACCCCCTTGTTTGAAAAAAGCTCAATTTGAACTGGACTGAGCTTTTTCACACCCGCATCGGAAAGTAGAAGAGTGTATCGTAGTCAAGGCCAGCCATGTCAATCCGATGCTGGTATTGTAATTTAAAACATTGATCAAGTAACACTTATGAATAATGTTTTATTTCACAAAACAGTTCGTTAATATCTATTAATGACAAGACAAATTTTGAATTACAAAATCTAACAAAAATCTGATAAATTAAATAATAATGCAACCGACGTAAGTCGAAAACGAAACGTAGTAATTAGGAATAAGAACAAAATATTAAATATATCAATATTTATTACACTGTATTAAAAATTTCTTTAAAATATTTGAAATATCTCAAAGTAATATTTAAGAAAATATATCTCAAAATAAGTGACTAAATTTAAATACCCGTAACATCAACAGGATTTATTTTGATCAACTTATGACGAGCAAATGATAGTTTCATGTTTTCATCTCATACAACCTTCTTGAAAATATTTAATATATTCCTACCGCAGCAGCAGTTTAATATCCATGTGTCAATATATTACCACTTGTTGTCAGATAAACGATTAAGGCGCTATAAAACGATAAAACAATTTTCATTCCCATTTATGGAACATATGGTCACCACAAATGTCCGCTTCTCACTTCTCTCGATTGCCATGCATTTTTTCGAAACATCTCCGCATCCACAAGTCCACCTGGGAAAATATATCAATTTCGACAAACTCCTGGTAAAAAAACAGCTCAGAGATTTATAGAGAAGGCTGTTGTTGTATCCGAGGTATACTATATTTTGAATAATATGATAATCGGAAAATTAAAGGCCTGGAAAATTTGGTACGATGTTGGATTAAGCCAATAAACGTTTACAAAACCTTAAAAACTGCATATGGAGCCCATAAAATGAGATATTACAGTGACTGATATGCAGAAATTAAGAGTAGAAACCATTCCTGACGATTGGAAATACGTAGAATAGTTCATAAAGAGAATATAAGCCATTTTTATTTAGTATTTCTCGTTCTCGGACAAGGAGGCGAAATCGATTACATATTGTTTGATATGCAACGGAAATGGTTTTGGCATTTTTTTACTTAATCTCTCGCCAACGCGCCCAGCAAGCGTCGCATTTTAATGCTACGCCAAACGAGAGGGCGTAGTTGCAACCGCCCACCGCTAGGCGGCAGGCAGAGCGGTAGAAAGGCTTCTACTTCCGGTTGTAAAAAAAAAGCTCGTCGACCAAGCCGGCTGTTTGAGCTGCAGTTACCACCCAGAGGTTTGATTAATTACAACGTAAATATTAGAAAAGTAGTTAAACAAAAAAAAAACAGGAAAACGCTTTGACAACTGTTTATTTTGAATGAGTGATTTTAAAATCAACTTACAGATTGGTAGATAATTTTTAATTGAATTAACGACGTAACTTTACTGGCATTTATTTGTACGAACTCAAATATATATATAGGTATATATATATATATATATATATATATATATTGAGTGCCCTAGTGTTTTTTAAAAGCCTATTTAAAATAGAAAGAATGCTTCAATCGAAATGTTACTAGACATATGCCTGTGATAAAATATAAAATATTGAAAAGTTACTGACGTATTTACTGCACAAATAGTTCATAATAATTTCTTATGTTATTTGAAAGCTAATGGGAGGCACAAAAAACTTAACTTTAAAGGAAAATATTTCAAATTAAAAAGAAATAAAAAATATATATTATATATTCTACTATTACCTTATAATTCCTCATGGAAAAGGTCCTGCATTATGTGTTCACCCAAAAGCTTTTTAACACTTTTAGGATCTCATATTAGTCAACAGATAAGACATCAGTGTTACAAGATATAAGACGGTATGACACACGCATAAATAATAAAAATAGCCATATTTCTTAAATAGACGAAATTTAGGAAACATTGATAACACGAACGATAGCGGGAAAAAAACGAAGTTCAAAAATATGGTCAACAAAACTAAATTACATAATTTAACTACATGGTCGGATCCCTAAAGTTTTCGCTAATGGCTTCCGGAAAATCCTCAGCGTCCTGTTTATCGCACCAATGTACGTTTTTGTATCCGAAACAAATGTTTGCAGACTCGGAAGGAGGGGGACACCACTGATATTTTGGGAACCGCTGTGGGCTCGACGAATTTTTGGGGTACGCAGTAATTGCTAACAAATGTTTATCTAAACATTGTACAAAATGTACACGATGAACTAAAAGTAACATTATTTTTACGAGGGGCTTCATTACTGCCTGTTTGCTGCTTAAAACAATCAGAATTTTCGTGCATTCAAAATTCAAAATAAAAAAATCTGGTTGACACATAAATTGCAATTACGTATGTTAGAAATCTGATTACTATAAACACCCGAAAGCATAAGATTTCTGATTTTATCGTAATGGCGTTCATGTTATATAAAATAATTGCAGTTATTAAAAGTTGCATTGAGCTGCCCTTTATGACCACAACACGTCAATACAAAATGTATCTAGGCTTTGGGAGTTTCGGGCATATCATCCCATATCTCCTTAAAAAAGTTTGATTAACAAGCATCCAAATATGCCAAAAAGTCCACGAACTCTCTCTCTTTCGCCCTGGAGGCAGTCGTACATCTTCTTCACGTGAACCTCCAGATGAAAAGATGTTTTGAGAAAAGGCATGAAATCTGACAGAACAGTGGGTTGGCAATTTGTTATGACCATGTGACCCAGATATGAAACGAATATGAGATAAAGGAAAAGCAATAAGACGTGCAACATTTGGTATAATCTGTGGGTACGCAAAATAATCGAGCTATACTGCGATATCAACGATAATATTAAGAAAATAATTAATTTAATATTTCATTTCTGAATAAGCAATTTCCAAAGCCCACACATTTGCTTTGATAATATCAAATTTAAGCAATATTTATTATCATCAATTTTATTACACGGAATATTAATTTTGAATTTAATAAAAAATATAAATAAAATTTACTGAATGGTTTGGTATAGTGAGAAAAAAATGACCAGACTTTTTCTATTAAGTTATATTTCTTTTTCTAGCTGAATAGTCCAAGTATTTTTAGTATTATTTTAAGTATGTTTTCAAAAATTTTTTATTTAAAATAATATGTTGGAATGGAGTGTTGAAGTTTTGTTATCTGTGAATTGCTGAAAAGGAATAGTTATGCGTGTTAGGAAGTGAACAATGGACATACCCGGACATTACGAACGTAGAAAGAAAAGAATTAAGAACACGGTATAATGTCACAGGGAATTTAATATCAGTAAGTTAGGTAGATTAATATATAAACAGTATCAAAGGGTTGAATGATTACGGAATATTTACAATAGATTTGAGCTGAATTGATTAACGAGTGATTATATTTATTGGCAAGTTCCAGAAGTGATTTTAGAATAATTAAAGGTTACTCGTAGATAGTTGATTCGGTCGAAGATCGGGCACGATGATTCCGTCGTAGGTCGGGCACGTAACACAGTGGCGTGTCCAGCGGGTGGCTGAGTGATTGATAAGGTTACGAAGGCGGTCAAAAAAAAAGAGAGATCTGGTCTATATGGTCGTCTTTTTATATAGAGTCTTCTCACGCACACACGGAGAGATGTGATAGTTATTGTAGCGACCTCTGATGACGGCGATTCAGTTGACATATATGGGACATACAAGGCGAACATTAATAGACAATACAAAGTTTCCAAAATTGGTACAATTGATGAAATAGAAGTCCGCCACAAATATAACTAAATAATTAAGAAAAGCGTAGGTTGATATTGCAACGTAAAATAATAATATATTACTTACAACGTCTAATTAGTAGGAATGGGTAAAAATGTGCGAATTCTCATTTGGCTTACATGAACGCTAAAAATATATAATATAATATATAGTAGTTATTTTCACTGAGAATCATATCATATAATTAACAATATAATGAAACCAAAAAAAAGTCAACCCTTTCGCTGCCATGGTACATATTACATTAGGTGAATAAGCCCGTCCATTTTTTGCCTCTTGGCCTCCTTTTTATTTGCCCCATTCTCGCATGGACCTAATAAAATCAACACAGCTAAACAAATGAAATAAGACAAGCCACATAAAGGGTGGCCCGAAGGTCCCTAAAGCTCCTCGTTACGCATCACACATGACTTTTGACTTGTAATACGCTGTATTTTTTCCTCCTTATCTCAATTCACAGAGCAAATGTTGTGATAGAGGAAGAGTAACAATCATTAGTTGTGTTGCTACGAGTATATTAGTTAATTTTATAAGATATGTGAATATGTGTGCGTATCAAACGTAATGAACTGAACAAACAAACAATATTAGTGTGTCAACCATGATATACTAATGACGTGGTATTTATTGTCACAAATCCTAACTATTTGCGCTGCGTATTCCGAAACTTGTTTTGAGTGTGAGGTCATTAACACTACATGTGTCAATACATTTACATCATCACATTAACGTTCATCCTTCAATAACGAATTAAAATTGTTGATTTTGTAATGTCATTGAAGGAATAGAAACAAAAAAATGAAAATTGAAATTGAAAAATTTAAATACGAGTACATTATTATTCAAAGGAAAATTGTGTTTTCATTCAGGAACAGTAATGAATTTTCGTATTACTTTAAATAAAATCAAAATAATATTCATGTCTTTGAAAATCGTAAAGCTAAGCTAAAACCATAACATTTATTACTAATGTCAAAAACGTGCGTAGCAAATTTCTTTGCACCAATATTTAGACATTCGTTGCAGGGGTCATCTTCAGGGTTGATGTTTTTTAAATTCACAGAAATGGTTAAAATTCACAGAATCCCCTGCAATTGTGGTTGAAGAAATTTGCCAAACAACTATTAGAATACTCACTAATTTAGTAATGTTAAAATTTTAAATTGACAGGCGTATACAATTGGGATGGGCAGCATTTAGAAAACTAAAGAACATTTATAAAACAAAAATTCCCATGTCTTAAAACTAAGGCGTTTAACCAATGCATCCTCCCTGTATTAACTTATGGTGCAGAGACCTGGAATCTAACAGCAAATCTCACCCATAAAATAAAGGCCACCCAGCGTGCTATGGAAAGATATGGAGGGACATAAAAAGAATATCGGGAGTGACCTGGATGCGGAAGCTGGAGGATCGAAGAGAATGGAGACTCATGCGGGAGGCTAACGATCAACAGTGGACGGATACAGGCTGATGATGATGAAAATTTTGAATCTCATGTAAATACTTGCTAAAAATATTATTATCGATGTGTTAAACACAATCTTTGAGATCTATTTCAATTATAAAATAGATTTATACTTTTTAACGCATTTAAATATGTATCACGTTATGCACTGTTTATTCACATACTAAAAAATCTTGGTTTAAATGAAAGTTTTGTCAGTTCTTCACATGCACAAACATACTATAGTAGCACGTACAATAAGGTAAAAAATAATAATATATTGATAATATTGTTTGGGTTATTGGACGCCCAAGAACTGGCAAAAGGAGCGTTTGCCGATCCCCTCCAAGATGGACTAACGACATTAGAAAAATGGTGGGAGTAGTCCTGGACGCGGAAGGTGAAGGTTTGAACAGGATAAGGAGGAAACAGGCTGATGATGATGAATATTACTTACACCATGATTTTCATTTTTGTGTAAATCTACTTCTCAAACATTTTTCATGTTTTTGTTGTCATTCCTCAACCCCAGCTCTCTTTTCCTGATCCTACAGCTCCTGTCCAATTTATGTTGTTAATAAGGTTGGTACACTTTTTCATTTCATAATCTTCTTCCATATCCAAGTAAATAACGTGCCGCCCCCGGCGCCCGTTTTGCCGGGAAAATATTTCCATCGTAATGTGGTTTTTTTTTTAACTAAATTATACCACTACTCGGTCGCGGAGTGTCGTCTTTTTCGGATATTTTTCTTCCATGTAAATTTCTTTCAGGATAAAAACACTGAGATTTTTATTATGTTGCTAAGATGGATAAACGCCGCGTGTGGGCGTTCACCTGGAAACATAATAATTTATGACACGACACACGTGCTTTTGGAGCATTTATGTGACATCTACTATTTTTTTAGTGAGAGCCATTGAGATTCCGTAGACAGCAGAAAAAATATGAGTGGATGATATTCGTATACTCGTTCAAAATGTTATTTTTTTTATGTAAACACATATAGGAGAATACCGACAGATGGTAATAGTAGTGTTGAAGTCTCATCTGTGGATTCTATAACACTTACCATGTTACATAGTTAAGCGCTGTATGTGGTCATAGACTATAGCCCGACATTCACTCATCACCCTTATTGTTACAGGAATTTACTATGAATGGGTGGTCGTCAAGGGACGACTTTGAATCAGCATAAGAATTTAACAAGTGTCATCTATACTAGGGCTGTTCAAAAAATAAGGCTAATTTTGATTTTTCGCGGGCTACGTATATTTTATTTTCTTGATATGTTGGTAATTATATCCCACAATTGTGCTGACAAGGTCGACCATTTTGGATGCTTAGTTATTTTTTGTTGGAACGTGTTTTTGCTTTGCAGCGGTTTTTACAATTCATGGAAAATCGTCTTCTTTTTATGGATAACTTGAGCCTTCCAGGTTTTTTTGATCCAGGGAATACGGTGTTAGAGGCGTTGATGTTGGCCAAAATACTCATTTCTAACCATACATAGAATAAAATATTGACATTCAGTGTGATTTAAAATACTAATTTTGACAAAAACCTTTTTCACAACTCTTGTTGTAAATAAATATTTTAAACCACTCAGTAGTTACCAATCATCCCTATTTTTAAAAAGAAAAAACCTCTTATAAACATTTAATTAGTAAAAGTTCAATAAAACATACTTGACACGTTTGACTTATATTAGAAGTATTTTTTAAGTACATAATATCATTAAACATTAAAACGACATAAAACCAAAATTAAAAAGGGTTATTTGAATATTATTAATATAATTATATATTAATAAATAATTATATATTAATATATAAATAAATATAATTATAAATTTGTCGATTGATAAAATTCGAAAAAAAAATTTAGACAACTCAAAACTATTTATTTATGCATAAAATAGTAATAAGTCAGATATTTATTCGGTTAGTGAAATAGTGGAAAATGAACTCGTAACTCTTATGAAATTATAAGACCGAATTTTTTTACTTACAGGTACGTACACACTGACTATATTATTGTATTTTTTTTTCATTATTTCTTTTCGTTAAACGACTTTAGTCTCATTCAAAAACCGTGAATAAAAATTACATAAACAATTGTAATAAATCGTTCCGAGAAACATTACATTGTTATTGAAATTAAGAAAATTTACCCTTCAGTGAAAATATGAATATTTATCGAACTCTCCCCCGGCTTGTTTAATGTGTTAAATAAATATGGAGAAAACGAATAAATAAATAAATACATTGAGTACTGCACAGTGGCGTATTTCAAATAGTGTTCACAAGCATTATCAATGAAAGAAAAACTTAAATAATTGCTTAAGATAAATTTATAAAAATAAATTAAAATCAAAGAGAAAACGGCAGATAGCAATGGTTGTACAAATAAAAAGTAAGCTTTTCGAAGTTATTTACCAACTCAACGGAAATAGAATACTTATGTAACATAACATTTTTAATAATATTATAATTAGGTCAGCTAGTTATTATTAATTAACAAAATTATAATTTTAAAATAATTTTAATTTAAAAAATTATAAAGTAAAAATATTTAGTTTTGATTCACATTTATTTTAAATGATTACATGTTTCGGCCTCCCTGGAGATCATCTTCAATAATGATTAAATTAAAAACTGGCCGTGGCTTATATAGGCATGTACAAGTAATTAGTTCCTACATTAGTACACACATATTTACAGGTTGTGTATGTGAGCGGGTAAAACATTATTATTTTTTTAATTAAAATTATTTTCAAATTATAATTATGCAGTTTCACCAAGTATTGTCAGTTGACAACCTTAATGTTAATTAATATATATTAAAACATTATACGCATAATAATCTATAAACGTCTCTATACACGTGACATGCTATAAATTTGTGTAAACTATTACCTTTGTTCTGACAAAACTGTAAGAAATATTCATAGAATTTAATCATAAGTCAATTCTCATCCATTCAATCTATAGTTTGGTTCGAGACCCGAGTGGTACTTACTAAAATAAATATACTGACGGAAAGTAATAATATTAAGCTAGTGAATAAAATGCAATCTGATTTAATAATACAAACTAAAAATATACATATTTTGAATATATACTATAGCGACATCTATCATACGATGATAACAATGACATATATAGAAGTTCCAAGACAAGTCAGCTCAGGCGGAAGAAATGGCCACGGTGGCCACGCGGTATAAATACCTGGGCTAAATGGTTGGTTCCAAAGGTCCGCGGTTCGCATCCCGCTCCAGCTGATATTTTTTCTGAATGAATTGACTCGTTTAAAGAATTTTATGTATAGTATATGTATATTTAATTACATAAAAATTACTCGGTGGAGCTGACATGGCATGAAGCTTAGAGTAACGGCCGACAGAGTTTTGTGGCGATAGTTCCTAGATATACATATTTATGTTTGTAAATTTGTTTTTGTTGCATAAGTCGAACAATCGTCTTATTCGTATCGATTGCGTGGGCAGAGACTTTCCTTTACAGAAAACTTAAAAGTCACCGCACTGTTACATGTCCGTGGTACATATTTATATACCTCCAGTATTCGCGGTGGACCCGCAGCCCGCCAAAGTGTACATTACCCGGGATTTAAAAGCAACATAAATCTTCGATATTGCCGCAGCCTCACATTATTAAGTCCTCCCGCCCGTTGGTCATTCTTTGCCGCGCGAAATTGACAATGGGCTCCCACTCCGGCCGCCATTGTTGTCCGACTATCGACAATATCGACGGCCATTTTATAAATATCAAGTCTCGCGTCACGGAATAAAGACGTTCCCATAGACGTTATTCATATTGTTGTAGAGGCTTGACGGCCATTCGCCGTCGAAAGAGCGCATTTTTTTTGTATCTTTTTTTTATGTAAACACATACAGGAGAATACCGACAGATGGTGATAGTTATTCTGAAGTCTCATCTGTGGAATTCTATGATGCTTACTATGGTGTATATGGCTAAACGCTGTATGTGGAGTGTTGATCCGCCAACGTCATAGACTACAGCCCGAGATTCACGCATCATCCTTTATTATTACAGGAATTTACTATGAATGGGTGGTCTTCACGGGACGACTTTCGTCTACCACCAATTTTGATTAATAGGCTATGACTGACATTTTACGGGTGATGGATCAAATTCACACTAACCGGAGTATTTTTTAGAGCTCAGAAATCGATTAAAAATCCATTTTTTTTTTATCTGCATTGGGGATCGAACCCACGACCTTTGGCTTGCAAAGCAGACGCTTTGACCATTGAGCTATGACCGCCGACCGCGGTCTAGCGTATTCTTAAAACATTTGTCTTCTTGAACAGAAATTCACAGCAATCGCCATATTATATGAAGTTTCTCTCATAAATAAATCATATAAAAAAAACGGTATATCGGGGATTTGAACCAGGAACCTTTGCAATCATGTTCATTTCACAGCGCTTGGCAATCTCGCAACGCCTATCAAGTAGAAAAATAATAACGCATTGGTAATTTCATATAAGATAATGTTGTCTGTGAATATCAGTTCCTGAATAATTCGTATAAGTATTAGAATAAAGAAATATGTAATAAAACACGTCAAAAGCAAAAAAAAACTTTACAAATCATCGTGTTAAAAATATCCATCTTAAATCAATATGAATTGTCATAGCCGTCGCTTATATAGCTTCACTGAGTATACCATATGTTTTGTTTCCGAATTTTTATTTATTTTAAAATCCTGAATTTCGTGGATGATGGATAACTTGGAAATTTAGGTATAATGAAGAGCTGCACAGCATTTACAAAGTTCTCAAACTCTCCTAATATATTATGCGAAATACAATAAAATGTTTTGAATATAAGCATTTAATGTCGTGATTACAGGTAGCAAAAAAAGAATATTAAAAAAAGACTCTTGAATAAGAAAGAAAGGAGAAAATGTAGAATTTTCAGTATCCAATATTAACTTTTAATAAGTTTAGCGAAAAGTGATGTAAGCCAAAGCTCAACATGACTTTTTTACCTTTAACAAGAAAATAACATATCCATATACACTATTCGTTGGAAAATTAAATCTGATTTTATCGTAGAATAAGGTATTTTAATAAAGTCAGTTAACGTTTTTAACCATAGGTACGAGTCACTTCTTCTTCGTAGTAGTATCAATCCGGTGGATTGATTTGCAGCAACAGAATCTTGCATCTCGATCTCCATTCCTCTCGGTCCTCCGCAACCCTTTTCAGCTCAGCATAAGCGCTACAATTCATATCCTCGAATACTTGCTGCAAATACTCCCGTCTAGGGCACCCTCTACAGTTTATACCCTCAACCATCCCCTCCACAATATCGTGAAGGATACCATCGTGGTGCATGATGTGACAAATCCATCGGGCTCGCCTCTCTGAGATGGTTCTTATTGGTTGCCTATCTTCCTTGATTATTCTGAGAACCTCATTGTTCGTGACGTGGTCTCTCCAGGAAATTCCGAGCATTTTTCTGTACAACCACATGTCAAAGGCCTCTAGTCTTTTTTTATCACTTTCAGATAAGCACCATGTCTCACAGCCGTACATTAAGATGCTGCAAACAAGTGTTTTGGCAAACGAGTCACTAACACTGCTTTAATACGAGGGTAGGGAGATACTTACCCTAGTATTTAAGCATGATTTGACAAACGCCAGTTAATTGTTCAAGAGTTAAAATACTTGTCAATAAGGTACCCCATTAATAATAAATGACTAATTATTTTTTCTTTTCTTATTTTACTATATTTAATTTCAAAATTAATACTATTGGATAAAATTATTTAATAACTCAAAGGTTATAATTAATATATATCTTATTTAATGAAATGTAAATAATATGTAAGTTTGTGGAAGTTCGATAAACTTTGCTATTTACACAGAATCCCAACATATGTTCGAAGAAACCATGTCTTGATTAAGCGAAAGCTCTCCAAAGGAAAATGCGCTGAAACCCTTTGAGTATAAAATACATTTTCATGGCCCGTTTTCCCCGAATAAAATTTGAAGGTCCGTAAAATTTTATTTGATCATTAAATAACCTTAAGCCTAAACAAGCAACCCCACGAGCGGACACCAAGTTTTCCAAATAATACCGAATGATTTTTTATTCACAGGACCAACGAGAATATTTATTTTGTATGGGTAATGGCATTAGCGTGGACGTTATGTGGTTTTAAGGAACGGTTCTGCGTTAAGGGCATCCTTTATGCGCCCCAACGCAAATTGCGAGTATCAGCGAAATTTTATGTTTTCACGTGAAAATCTAATGCATATTTGAATGTGTAAACATTTGTTGTAGCATCGGGTCATTCACCTGTTTCTTTGACAATAACCTATTATCACAGCACACATTTATAATATTCATATAATGTATTTTAATATAAGTTATGTATTTAGTTTTAAGATATACGAAACAGTAATTTTTTTACTAAGGTTATACAGGTCGTGCAAAATTAATCATCGTGTTGAAAAAAGTTATAATTTTTGTAAAAAGTGTCGTACGTCAATCTTATTTGACATTTGTGAACCAGATAGCTGCAGTTTACAAAAGCTAAACTCTGCAAAATCGTGGAATAGTTGTGTCGATTTTTTTGACCAATAATCGGTTGGTGGTTTTAGTAGCGCAGCGTAAATTTTGATGCCGATTTCCTAATAGTGCCTCACCAACTAGGCAAATATTCCGGCGCTTAGCTACTCGACTCGAACAGAATGGAACCACAGGAAAGCTTGCAGGACGTGGCCGCCACAGTACTGGAAGTTAAATAACGTCCAAATTTATCTTACTATACATACTCAGGATTTTTCCAAGCTTCTTAGCTCGAGCCTTGTAGGCCAGCGGAAAATTAAACATAGTGTGTACTCGGTGTAGCTCAGATATAACATAGATAAGGAACGTATAATGACTGCTAACAGCGTGTTGGCAATTTGTAGTCACCATATGCTCTATCCATGGAGCGGAAAAAGAAAATACATATTTATAAGTACGAGGATCTACTCGTAAATAATATTATATTGATGAACTCAAATAATTGGAATATCGAAAAAAAATACTTTTCTAAAATCAATGCTGATTAAATCTTCATTCTTCTTGGCAATAAAAAACAAACAAATTTAAAAAAATCTCTCCATAATAATAACAAAATTTTGTTAAGATCAATATATAAACACGGTATTATAAAATTTAGTTGATTTTAAATAATTTACTTAATTTTGTAAAAGTAGGTTGAAAATGCGTATTTTAATTTGGTACAAATGAATAATTTAAATTTTATTGACATCGATCAATGGTGAAAAAAGCTTTGAAATTACTTTATCTATGTTACATTTTAATTAAAAACATTTTGTTTGTTGATGTTAATTAGTTAGCGAAAAATTCAACGGTCTGCAGGGAAATTATGCGAATACGGATTAAAATAGATTACCATTCAACCGGATTATCAGCTTGTTTTTGAAACTAATGGAAGAATTAAAATAATATAATAATACGATGATCGTACTTTATTTTATCAAATATTTAACAATACAGCGCTACAAGCGACTCATAGCTGTGATAAACAATATTTTATATATATCGTGGATATTTTGTTTTTATTTGATTTTAATTTAATCAAAAATGAACTATGTTTATTAGCGAGAAGTGTTTTTAATTTTATACAAATAAAACGTTTGTCGCAATTCATTAATAACATCAGTAAATAAACAGGGTAATACGAATTTAAAATATTCGATTTAAAATATTAAAAAAAAAAATTCATGATTAAAATTATATTATCCCAGTGAATGCAGCTACGAGTATACCTGAACAACGGCTTTTGGTCAATATGACTGGTAAATTAAGAGTATAGTATGGTTTGGAGAGGAATGTAGAAATAAAGGGACGTTAGATACAAACGTGACACTGGTTGGCATATGCCACACGAATGCCACAGTAAAGTATAAACTACAACTGCTTCTTCTTCAAGTATTCAGGCTTTCGTCACCTTGGAATACCATCGAAAACTATACATGATGGGATGTCTTGGCAGAAGAAAATTACATACAAATATTCGCCGGCGTAATTAAATGTACAAAATAGACTGATATCAACTTGATATAGCTCTTTTAGGCTGATGCCGAAAAGCCTCGAAAAACTATATTTTCTTTTTTTTTTGGTCGCCTGACATTCACATCTAACAATGTTAGTTTTAATTATATATAAAATTACACGGCGTTTGCATACGCCATTTTATTTGTTTTTACAGTTACTCCATTTGTTGGTCCGACTGTAAATTTTAATTTGTGTTTTAGCCGCGGTTATCTTGGCGGCGCTACATATCACAGTGTCCTGGCAGTCGTCAGTTAAGTCCCTGTCCAGCCAGCGCAACGTCATGTAAAGGTTGCACGAGGAAATCAAGTCTTTAATAAAAAAAAAAATAGAATTATGCTTCCAAAACAAGTTCTTTGCTTTGCGACCTCCTTCTGCATCCTTCCTCTACGCGACTACGTGATGAACCCGCGACTTGTCGCGTTTTTAAAGACGGGGGATGTCAAGACAAACATAAAAATGCGTAATAAGTATCATTCACCATGTCAGTTATAGTTGCATACAATATTGTCATTTTTAATCCCTGTTTGCGAATTATTTTAGCATTTAATTTACTTTTACACACGAGCATGGCTTAATTATAATACACATGCTTTTCAATGCAGGTATTAATCTGAGACATATTTTACATAAATATAGTCCATTAACCCAATTGTATATTTACCCTAGATTCACTTTGTGAGAAAAATATCTCAAAGCACAAGTATATTGCTCTTTTAATAAACCACGAATAATATACAACGAGCTATTTAAAAAATATTATAAACATGTTATTTTTTATTTATACAAATAATTTTAATTAATTAAATACAAAAGACGAAGAACTAGATTCACAGATCAGAGAAGATGGTACTGTGAAAGATTACTGGGAAAACACTCTGGGTCTGGGTAAGAAACTATGAAATCAGAGAAACCACGTGGATAGCATGGAATGTGCTAGAATAGCCCATGTGGTTGGCTACAATACACCAAGGGGATATCATATACCTAGAAAACTACCCACGAAATAGAAATATTGTCGATACTACAATTTTCAGGAACGCTTATCTTAAATAAAAAATTAATTATTAAGATTTATGAGCATGTTTTAGTAAAAAATAAGAATTTAACTAATAATATTTTGAATAAAACAAAGAAATTCTAATGCTTGGCAACATTTTAGTTTATCACTTTTGTTCTATAGATGTGACTTTTGAATGTGTGGCGCGGACTTCCGTTTTATCAACTGTACAAATCCTGTATCTACGTCTTCTCCAGGAATGTTTTCCTTGTATGTCCCATATTTTTCGTTAGAATCGCTGTCGCCAGAGGTCGCTTCAATTACTATCGCACCTAGCCATGTGTGCATAGATTAGGTCCTATATTAGGAGATGACCATATAGACCAGACCTTTTTATTCTTAGCCGCGACCGCCTTTCCAACCTGATCAATCACTCCGTTTACTGAAATCATCTGTATACGCACCCGATCTCCGACTGACCAATTATCAACTACGTAAATGTAACTTTTCAATATTTTAAAATCAATTTGCGAACTTGGAAATAATTAAAATAATTCATTCATAAAACTATTGACAAATTCAACCGCTCAAATCTAATTTTGAATATTTCCACTAATCATTCAAAATTCAATAAGAATTAATTAACCTTGCTTACCAGTAAATAAATTCTTCTTTATACAGTGTATTATTTCTTCTCTTTTTATGATCGGAATGTTCGTATCCCATCTGATCACTTCCTAACAGGCAACACAATTCCGTTCTCACAAATCCGATCACAACACTCACACCTTCATTCCGACAAAAGTTTTATTTTTAATCAGCAAATGAAATTTTTACTTTATAAATTATTGACATTAAAAATTAGCATAATCCCTGACTATTTAACTAAATTTATTATATCAACTAGAATCCTTCTTAAAGAAAAAATGATGTACTTGAAAGTACTAACATTAGGAACAATGTGTTATAGTTATTTGAAGCAAACATCTGAAACATTGAAAAATCTAATGAATAATTATCTGCGTAAATCCAGCAATCGTACTATTTTTCCTTGAGTATTATGACTTTAATAAGTAATATATATATATACGGGTATATCTGTTTTGACTCGTAAATTGAATATACGATAACCTTTTTACCGATAAATAATCAAGAAATGTTAAAAATTTATAGAATTTTAAAAAACGAAGAATCGGAGCATTATAATAATTTATGAATCATTTATTTTCTATGTGTTTATTGTTTTTAAATAACGATTTAGCGTCGTACCGGAACAAGTGTAAGAGAGGGTTTTTTAAAAGCTCGGTGGTCGAGTTGATATTTTTTTCCGCTCCCCAGGGCCAGCTTAGGGTCGACTTGGCCGTTATTTAGTGCTTCCCCCGAACAGTGGGAAAGCTTTAAAGCACCTAATAATGCCGGAACCGGAGGCATCCGGTTCATATCCTGGCGTGCCTCGTAGCACTGTGTTCACCATTATTTTTTTCTGCACCAAAATCACACGAAACTACGTTTCGAAAGGAAAAAAAAGTAAAAGCGAATGATTTTAGGGTTGTAGATACCTCTTTTAAGATATACTTATTTGAATAATAATATCGTGCTATATTTATTATTCACATGCCTGACGCATTTTATCAATACAAAATTCAGTACATGTATTCAGGAGCCCGATAAGGATCTAACATACGACCGCTGCTATTATTTTTGTTCGTTAAAGTAAATACTGTAATTTTGATGGTTTAATCATATTCGTTAATAAGTTAGATCTTTATGATCTTGCACAGTATAATGAAATTCACTTGCATATTTGTAAGCTGTGCACACTAAAAATGCATGCGAAATGGAGTATTTGTCATTCAAATTTATTACTTAGAAGCTTTTTTGTAAGCAGATTCGCATGTAAAAATAATATATTATATTTTTATTTAAATTTAAGTTATTATAACGAAATTGAGCCTGTTTTACAGTTCTGTAATAAGACATCTATGAGTTTTTTTACTACTATTACAAAGACATCGACTGACACCCTGTTTCCGATTTTTGAACATCAATGCTATCAATTTTTTCCAGCAATGTTTTCGAGAAATATTTTTACAATTATACAATTTAATTCAATTATAATTATTACTTTGTTTATGACAGATCGCTATAAACCAAAGAGAAGAAGTATCAGTCAATATTACGTTTTTTGCAAAGAAAGACTACGCAACAATATCGAACAGCGGCATCATGAAATCTGAAGCCTTTAGAGGTTTTACGATTCGTATGCGGCAAACTTAACCGGGAAACCCTTAATTTAATGTCCGGGACAGCAACCAATCGGGGTCCCGGGTTAGTGCGCTACTGAGTTAAAATTTAAACACTCCTTGTTTGCATGAGTGAGATGGATGGCTCTTCGGACCCCAAAATGTCTTCCCCGAACCCTTTTTATGGGACCTTAGATTATAATATATTTTAGTACACAATAAAGACTAGTGGGCATTGGTTCCCTCCTCCATTCGCTATTGGACAGTTAACTTAGTTATTTTATTGCGAGGTATAAAATAAATCTAGTTATAATTAAGCAGTCAATTTTATTTTGTTTGGACTATTTATAGGGTCGCAAATTAAATGGCTTTAGAAATAGGTATTTCTTAAAAAAATATCATTTTCAATGAATCAAACTTCAAAATTAATTGTGTAAAATTAAATCAACATTTTAACATGTATATCTCAGGAAAATAAGTCAATTGTATATAAAACACTGTTTTTCTAACATAATATTGGAAAGAGTTATAATCTTTTGATATAAAGATATTTTTTCCATAACTATTCCTTGATTATAGAATATGGTCAATACATATTGCAACCAAAAAGTTAGAAACTTTGGTCTTTCCCTGCTTCCGTGACAGCTATGCGTCTCGGAGTTTCAGTGAACACATTTCGTGTTTAGTCCTTGACGTCTTTTTCATGTCCACGTCGTTTGTAGGATATTTCTTAAAGACATTGTTTTACGATATTTTTTCGCTCATTTTTTCAAAAATCAAAAAAAGCATCCAAAATCAATACTTTTTCACTGTCGGTGAAAACCAATGGGCTCTACGACCCTCAGCCAGGATGGCTGGATGCTGTTTGTAGAAAACGAGTGTTGTATTTGTATGCAGGCTTGGGAGATTGAAAGTGTTTATTGATGTGTTTCATTCCAGAAATTACTGGTGGGATTTCAAAAGAAATCATAGAAAGTGTCAGTTCTTGGTCGACACACATTAACTTCTATGGATATTAACAATATAAGATGAGTTGTTTATGAGTGAGTGCATGACGAATTATTTATTTATGTTCAGAGGAGCAACGGCCATGATAATAATGTTAGAAAATACTATGTGAACCAACATTACGTCCGTACTCCATGGATTGGAGGTTTGATTTAGTTAAGTGTACTAGAAGCTTTTGTCGAACATATTTGAATAAGATTAGAAAGTATGCAGAGCTTCAACTGAAATGTAACTGCCGTATTTGAGCTCATGTGTATGATTGATAATTGCTATCGAAATTAAATCTAGATACAAATACGGTGTTTATTATAACACTTAGTAAATCTCCGCTGTATTGTTAAGCAGAGTTTCTGCCATCCATCAAGAGTGTCTGTCAGGTTATTATTGAAAGCTTTTCAGGTGACCGGAAGCGACCGGGGAGCTGCCGGAAGCGCCGGAAGTGCCGAAAAGCTCCTCGCGATTATTGTTCGCATCCTCACCTGGACGTACCTGGCTGGTAATTAATCACGCCAGGTGTCTAGAGCGGTTTAATTATTAAATCGCGGAACGGCCGCTCGATTTACTTCAGGAGGCTGATGTCGATGGGTGTCTCGATGAGATGAAGTTGATGATGACGGATATTGGAAGTGTCAATATTATGAAGGTAATGTACTCAAACTCGGTGTTTTGAGAGCCCTATATAATGAAACGTACTATAGACTTAAAACAAGATGTAATCCGATACAAAACGTCATAAATTCATGTATAAACGTGGTTTCATATTTTTATGCCTTCTGTGGAACATAAAACATTGCACTGATATAGCACTTGCTGAGTGGAACCGAAAACCTCGATATACATCTTTCGTCTCTTATTTCTGTTCGCTTGTCGTACATGTATGTGTCACCATAATGGCATTTTGGATAAATCCGGTCACGGGTGTGACGTTCGTGTATATGGCTGCTGTAATTGGTGCGCCATTGATTCGGTAAATCGCCGCTTGTGGCGCTGGGTGACAGCCCGTCACGAGCGCGCTCAGTTGTGTGCCGACCGTCAGAAGGTCGCATTATGGCCGGCCTGGCATGTTATTCCGCCTGGGTCAGAAGTTTGTAAAGTTTATCGTAAACCTGTATCCTTAAAAAGTCTGTGTTGTTAATCTGCTCCTCATTCTGCCACCACATGACTGAATAATCACCATTTAAAGAGAGGAAGATGTTAATATGATTAGGTCGTTCTATACATAATAATTATATCATAGCTCGATATGCAAGCACGATAATGGTTTTTATATCTTTTGTATTGTAATGTTTGTTGTAGCTATGACTTATAGTTAACTTTTGATAGTATTGAAAAGCAATTTTAAATTTTTTTTTGGTATAAAACATTATTTTAACTTTAGTGATCTAAGCAAATTCGCTTTGAATTCGATTTGATTAATATATCAATATTTATGAATGGCATTAGTTTTATTAAATTAAATTAATGTTGTTAATTTTAGTACATCTTATTTTGCTGTACTTGATTTAAAAAAAAAAAGATTTATTTAATATTTTTAATCTAATAATACATCTATATTTGTAATTATATTAGTTGTAAGTCATTGTGACATTAGAGAAAATAAAAGAATATAAAAGTCGACATTTCTATTATTGTCGACACGATTCAAAAGCGGTAAAATTTATATACATAAAAACAGATTCGAAACCTACCGAGCAATGCTTAAAATTCATAACATCTATATAATTTATGTAACATAATATTATAATTTTTCGAAAGATTTTTATGATCCCAAGCAACGCATAGTTTTTTATAATGCAAGCATTTCGTTAGTTATAGTTTTATGATATGAAGGATAAAAAATATTCTCAAGAGTAAACAGGTCATAATATAACAACTACGAAAAAAATACCATGCCGCGCAGTACTGCAAATTTAATCAAAAAATCTAGGCACAAACAAGTCGAGATCCTCTTATCTCAAGCGGGGTTTCTTCTTTTCTATTCTTCTTCCAACTTGTCGTTATGGAGAAGGGTATTAGAGATAAATTCCCTTCTTTTATTATGTGCGTGCAATCGCTCATAAATATGAAAAAGCCATACCGTCCCCGCTATTAGTAGTTAAACATATTCCCAAGTCTAACAATGGATCTCCCCCAACTTTCTTCGTCTGTCTCTTTCCATTTCCCAATTTCATATTTCAAGAATAATACAGCCAGGGCTCGTGTGTTTATTTTCTTTCGTCAAGGGAGCAGTATGTAAATTTAAACAGCTAATATATATTTTTCGTTTTAATTTATAATATCAATCTGTTAAATAGTTTAGATTTATTAGGTGACAATATTAAGTGAAAGAACATAGTTTTTTAAATGTTTTGAATACTTTATTCAACTTTAAACATAATTTAAATATGATTCACGTTGAGCAGTATTTAAAAACATAGTAAGTAATGTCATCAGCATGATATAGCCCTTGCTGACTGGTACCGAAAACCTCGATATACAATCTCGTATTTCTGTTCGCTAGTCGTACATGTATGTGACGCCATATTGGCATTTTGGACCTGTTACGTAGATCGTCATTTGCAGCGCTGTTCGACAGCCCATCACGAGCGCGTGCAGTCGTGTGCCGACGTCAGCGAGATCATATTGTATTGTGGCCCGGCCTGAATGGTGTTGTCCGGGCCAGAAGTTTGTAAAGTTCGAAATATTTATGTCAATGTGCTTCAGAAAAAGTATTTGTGTTGTTAATCTGCTCCTCATCCTACCACCGCGCCACTGAATAACTACCATTTGAAGAGAGGAGGATGTTAACATACTTTTTTTATTTGATATTATTTATTCTGATTAAATGTGTTACATCTCAGTACTAACTGTTGACGATATATCTTGAGGGCATATTTTTTCAAACTATTAACTTTTGCAATCTTTTTAAATCATAAATCACAAAAAATATCTAAAAACTTTGCGAGCCCTTGACTAGAGTCTTTAATGACCTGATCATTATTCGAAACGCTTTCCATCTTATTTTAACCAAAAATCATTTTAATATGTAATGACTTTGAATACTTATTGTACATGTATCGTCCCAGGTAAGAAATTGTTTAATTATGTGTTTTTGAAAATAATCGCATGATGAGACAGATGAAAAACAGAATTTACGATATTTAATAAAATTCTATTTTTCAGGATGTTTAGATACTAAAAAAAATATACCTTTAAATAATACTTTGTTCAATGATTTTGATTGACGTTATCTTTGTTTTTAACGACTCATAACCTGTCTCGAATTGACATGTGTAAATATTCCACGAACGTCGAATAATTTTTTCGCTCTCTGGGAAATTTTTGACATCTACACCGAAATTCAGCAAATAGTTTTGTATCGAGAAAGTAGAGGAGACAGCGATGGATACATATAACATACAAACGTGAGGAATGGATTAGGGAATATTTGTTTTTTTTTTTTCATATTTGATGTATATTTCGCGCTGGCTAACGTTTATATCTATTTTTATGTAAGCACACACAGGAGAATACCGACAGATATTATAATTAATTCTGAAGTCTCATCTGTGGTTATTCTATGACGCTTACCATGGTGCATATGGCTAAGCATTGCATGTAGAGTGTTGATCTGCCAACGTCATAGACTACAGACCGAGATCCACGCATCATCCTTATTATTACAGGAATTTACTATGAATAGGTGGTCTTCACGGTACGACTTTCGTCTACTACCAATTTTAATTAATGATAATATAACTGACATTTTACGGGAGAGCGATCAAATTCACACCAACCAGGGGTATTTTAAAGCTCAGGAATCGATTAAAAAAAGTTTTTTATCTCCGTCGGGGATCAAACCCACGACCTTCGGCTTGCAAAGCAAACGCTTTGACCATTGAGCTATACCCACTGGTGATAGTTTATAGACAAAAAGACTCTCCACAAACTACGCTTCTATATTTGTATAAACATCCTCCTCTCTCAAAGAGGGGCGTTATTACGTCGCGGAGGACAGGATGAGGAGCAGGTCAGCAGACAAACACTTTCTTTTAGCAGCACAGATTATATTTACTTTAAAAACATTACAAGCTTTCGACCACGCGGATCGACATGCCGCGTAGCCGCAATGCGACCTTGCCAAGCCAAAGGGTGGGGACCGACTCACGTGTGGGCCCGCCGGCGCTACGGATCTCGCTCAGCGCCACGAGCGGTGATGTTAATAACTAATACACCCGTGACCGGACCTGTTCAAAAATGACAATATGATGGCGCACCTAAATGCACGACAAGCGACCCAAAATAAGAGACGAAAGGTCGTATATCGAGGTTTTCGGTAACAGTAAGCGAGGACAACATCATGCTGATGTCAGTATGAACACTGCAATCAACAGTTTGGAAACGTCGATGAGATCTATCCTGAATCTTGAACAAAAGTTTGCTTGCAAAACCGGAGTTTGTGAGTTTAATCCATAACGCAGAAGAAAAATGGATTATAAAGCTCTACAAAAAACCCCATTTCGTGTGAATTAATCCCTCACCCGTTAAATTCCAGTATTTTAATTAAGTTTGTGGTAGACGAATGTTATCCCGTAAACATCACCCATGCATAGTGAAATCCTGTAATAAATGGATGATTCGTAAATGTCAAGCTGTTATCTATGATGTTGGCAGATAAACTACGGCGAATTCGTGTGTACGTATAGTATTTAACAATTTAATAAATCTTTAAGTATCCATAAAGAATTGATATATTGAAAAAAACCTAAAATAAACCTAAAAAAACATCAAAAGAAAACAAATATTATTTTTTTTCCAAGTTAAATATTAAGAATGTCACTTTATTTGCTAAATTCGACTCTGACCCGACATTTTTACTGACAGCCGAATCTCACACATTGACGGTAACGTTAGGATATCCATGTCGGCAGTCACGGTATGTTTCGGCACAATTTACACCCTGGTTAATAAATTGTTTATCGATTTATTGAACCCTGATAGGGTAGAAGAACGGCACTGTCACCCCAAGGAGTAATGCAACATAATAAAATGATTTGTTATTACATCCAAATGGATGCTTTTTATACTCACTCTCTTTTAAATTAATCAATACGTTATAAGAATGTAACGAAGATATCTATTGTACCAGATCTATTCAGAATAAAGAGAGCGCAACATTTTTTGTTCAACAAGCGCTTGCAGTAAAGCACAATCAGTGCGGTCAGTCAGACTAGCGGAACGCTACATGCGGGAGATATGTTTCGTGCTTGAGTCCATGTTTGGGGATATTTCAAGTGTTTCAAATGTTCCAGATATGAAAAGAAAATAATTATCATTCATATTACAAATGCTAAAAAATTATAATAGATGTATAATTTTAAATATTAACAGACTTCGGACCGGAGTATGCAAGACGAGGACACAAATGACGGCTTGGCAGTTTTACAGCGGACCGACTGAATGTGACTGCGGCGTGGAGCAGACCCTGTCACACCTTCTGGAGTGTGCGCTGTGCCCGAATAGCTGCACCCAGGAAGACCTGATGATGGCCAGAAGTAACGCCATCGACGTCGCCCACTTCTGGGCAGACAGGATCTGACCCTGTTGTTTTCGACACGATTATATATATAATATCAAAAAAATTTACTACACACACAAGAGTATACCAATACAGTCAACCTTCATGTAACGCATGCTTATTTAAATTGGTAATGGAGATTTTGTCTATATAGTTTGCGGCGATTTTTCATTACGCTCCCTTCTATGTTGATATTTTGGGTTAATCCGCTTCTTATGTCTTAATGGTCCAGGCATTGATTCCAGTGATTCAAGTGTTTCAAGCGCTTCTGCGCAAGTAATCACTCCTTACTGATGTCTGCTATCTGCAGAATGCATTTCCCAACCTCACCATTTCCTCATCCATTCCCACGTATTTCGTGGTTAGCAACGTGTTACCAAAGAAGTCAATTCGAGACTCGCTGTAGTATACGAACTGCGTAGCGTTAGACTGAGGTATTTTTGACATCTAACTGATGCACCTAGAATCACGGGAAAGCCTTCAGCCACTCTCTGACAACTAGCTTTTTGCGTGCGCCCAGTAACGGGTCCCCATCTGGGTCTCCTAAAACAAGACGGGACACTGAGGGTTTTCACCAAGCGATTCAAGTGTTCTATATCGCCCTTAGTGCTTGATGAGGACGTGCAAGACATCCATGCAAATGGAATAAAATGGTTTTGTCATAACAAGAAGAACTGATTAGAATAATCACTAACGAAGTAAGAACTTAAGGTACAGCTTAGAAACGGATGAGCAATTTTGGCTTCAAGAAAACATACCTGTCACTTATTCCGCTTTATAGAATATCGCTAGAATGTTTTTAATTGTTTATCCATTCTCATAACTAGTGAAGAATAGTTTCAGCACAAGCACCAGATGTCTAGCAAGAGATGTAAATGGGGGTCCACGAGATATAAATGGGTGTTCCTGGGGAAAATAAGTTTCCGAACCTATGTCGTCAAGTTAATCATCTTATAGAACCGCTAATGAAGGGTTAATTTTATAAGTTTTTGGTCCTCCATAAACCATTTGAATAGACGGTGATAATATATAGGCAAAAAGACTCCCCACAAACTACGCTTCTACAATATGTACGTGCACTGCAATCAACAGTGTGGAAACGTGGATCTATTCTGAATCTTAAACAGAAGTTAGCTTGTTAGTCTTGATTGTGTGTTCGTGAAGTGCACAGGTGAAAGTTTCCTCCCTGACTCACCTGGATTCGTCCCCGCCCTCGCCACAAGCAGGGCGGCCCCTAATTAATCAGCAAGCCGCCCTCCGCAGGCCCGGACTGGATTTATGCCGCCCCACAAAGTGACGCGCCCCGAATATCATAACGCGTCGTAAAGTATGCCTACAGCACATTGCTGGAACTAAAAATAAATTTTAAAATAATATATTCTTTAACAAATATTTACACATCTATTAAGACTGTTTTTTTTTAGTAAGTAAATCCCACTCCATCGTGGGTTTGTCGATGAAAATGAATCCTCAATCTCTACAGTTGTTTATTTCAGAATGATTCGAAACGATTAAATAAGTTAAAGGGGTGTGTTTTTAATCCTTTCATTACGGCTCAGTTTGAATACAAATTAAACTGTCAATTATAAAACTAGTATTTGAAGCATAAATGTACTTATCTGGTCTATTTTCATATACCACATTGGTTCTTGTATCCTTTAGCTATCAGATGATGCATAAAAAACTATTCTAAGAAAGTAGCAAAGCTATTTATCATGTCAACCGATGTCAACGGTCGGGACATCTTATGACGGCAAATGCCGACAGCCGATGCGAAAGGTTTAATACATTTGAAAGATGTTTAATTGCAGTCCAGCGACAACATCACATAGTGAGCGTGGAAATTAAGCACTCTTCTTCTTCTTCGTGTCAGCGACGTCAAATTATTAACAAATTAAGCAGTAATAGACAACATGTTGCCTTTTTACGTAAACACATAAAGTAGAATACCGACACATGATGATAGCGATGATTATATATGGTTAAGCGCTGCATGTGAAGTGCTGATCCGCCAACGTCATAAACTATAGCCGAACATTCGTGCATAATTTTTATTATTACATGAATTTACTATAAATGGGTGGTCTTCACGGGATGACTTTCATCTACCAACAATTTTAATTAATAGGCTATGACTGACATTTTACGGGTGATGGATCAAATTCACACCAACCGGGGTATTTTAGAGCTCAGAAATCGATTAAAAATCCCTTTTTTTCAATCTCCGTTGGGGATCAAACCCATGACCTTTGGCTTGCAAAGCAAACGTTTTACCATTGAGCTATGACCTCTGGATTGCCGTGCATGTGTCGCCATATTGGCATTTTGGACAAGTCTGGTCATGGAAGTGACGTTAGTTATACAGATCGCCACTTGCTGCGCTGGGTGTCACCTACCATGGTGTGGTGGTCAGTCAGTTGTATGCTGACGACGGCGAGGTCGCATTCACGTTGGCGTGACCTGAATTCTGCGGTTCGGGCAAGAATTGTAAGGTTATTGAAATATATATGTCAATGTGCTTCAGAAAAAGTCTTTGTGTTGTTAATCTGCTCCTCATCCTACCACCACGCAATTCAGTAACAAACTTAGAGAGGAGGATGTTAATGCTTACATTGGATGAAGCTAAACGGTAGAAAAAAACAAAATTAACTTTATATCATCCGTAGATTGGATGTTATATACCTATAAGTGCGACATTACTTTCAGCAAAGTAATGAAAATCTAAGATATTCACTGAAATTTTGTGTGTCTTAACGAGATGACTTTCTTCTACCACCAATTTTAATTAATAGGCTCTGACGTGCATTTGATGGTTGAGAGATTGAATTCACACCAGGGGTAGTTCTTGACTTCAGAAATCAAATAAAAATATATATTTTTTATTCTCCGTCGGCATCGAGCCCACGACCTTTGGCTTGTAAAAGCAAAAGCTTTGACCATTGAACTATACCAGCCGGAGATGCATATTAATAGATTTATAGACGTTTTATTTGAATCACATTGAAGATTGATGTGACGTTTCTTATCTTATAGTTTTATTTATTTATTACAGGAACTCATTATGAATATATGTGATGCTCACGGGATGACTTTCATTTATCACCAATTTCAATTAAGACTTCTTCATGGGAATTGCATTTTATCATACATTTGTAATTTTTCGACAAATGTACTAACATCCTCCTCTCTCTTAAATAGGTTGTTATTCCGTCGCGTGAGGGCACTATGAGGTCAGCAAAACAAAGACTTTTTCAGAAGCACATTGACATATATTTACGTTACAAATTGACAAACTTCTGGCTCGGCCTAGTCACAGCATAGGTCGAGCCACAATACAATATGCTCTTGCCAACGGGCGGGGCACTACTGGCTCCGCAGGGTCGTCGGCGCTGCGGCTCTCGCCCAGCGCTCCAGGGGCGATGTATATAACTAACACACCCGTTAACGGACCCGTCACAAAATGACAACATGGCGACATAAAATGCACGATAAGCGACCAGAAATAAGAGACGAAAGATTGTATGTAGAGGGTTTCGGTACCAGTCAGCAAGGGCTATATCATGCTGATGTCAGTACATAAAAAACAATTTCACACATTCGGCGTATTTTTTTTAAATACGAGACAGATTTTAAACATTATTTAATTCATCAGCTGGTCTTTATTATTTCTTATTTATTAAGGAGTAGTAACGCCACTGCCTTCATCAATTTTGGTCAGCAGGATAAAGCAGAGGGTTCAACAATGTAGAATCTTAAATTAACATAGTCTGGTACTTACTCGCTATGTTTTTTAAACATAAAATTTACTGCCGATAGTAATTTATGGAGGTGAGGCATGATTTTACAATGTTATAAACATCCTGTAAATAAATTAAACGATATCGTCAACCTTTTAAAGTAACACTATTTAATATTTTAAGTGACCCTCTCTTTGATTCATATGAAACAGAAACGTTTGGTTTATCATCCGATCTCCTTAATATATCCAATTATATGATTCAGCTAGCTGGCGGTCATAGCTCAATGGTCAAAGCGTTTGCTTTGCAAGCCAAAGGTCGTGGGTTCGATCCCCGATGGAGATTCAAAAAAACAAAAAAAAAGTTTTTTAATCGATTTATGAGCTCTTGATTTATGAGGTTTGTGTGTATTTTATCCATCACCCGTAAAATGCCAGTCATAGCATATTTATTAAAATTGCTGGTAGACGTAAGTCATCCTATAATTAAGTGTGAAACGTTGCGTGAATCTCGGGATGTAGTCTATAACGTTGGTGGATCAACACTCCACATGCAGCGCTTAGCCATCCATGGTAAGCGTCATAGAATTCCACAGATGAGACATCATAATTACTATCGCCATCTGTCGGTATTCTCCGTGCTTTATTTTTTAATTTTCTTTTTTATTAAATTGACTTATTTTTATATAAGTCTAACTGTGTTGTTGTGTTTTATATAAAAGTTCTAACAACATTAGCACTTAAGCCATATTTATCTGGATATTTTTTCTTAAGTAATAGTAGTAAATTGTTGGGTATTTAATTTTCCATTTAATTTTTTTCCAAAAAAAAATGTGTAGGTTTTGTTTCAATCCAATGATGTAGTAAAATAAAATATGCAATCATACTATTAAGCAAATTAAATCATTTATTTGGATAACATATGTTCATAAATATTTTAATAAATGTTATTTTTTCGAATATCCTCATAATGTATACAAATAGTGTTTTTAAATTCACAAAGGGAATGTGTGAAAATTTATTGGTAATAATTTTAAATTACGGAAATATGTTTTTAAATAATTTCATTGCGACTGCAATTTTCGCATTTGTTGTGCGCAAATAACCACCATTACAAATCTATGCAAAAATTCAGTTTTGTCATTTAACACTGAACCAGCGAATATTCGCAATATATTTACTTAACACTTTTGATGCGGTAACTTTTTTTTTAAATCAAAACCATGCCAGAGACATATTTGGTGGGTATAGCTCGATGGTCAAAGCGTTTGCTTTGCAAGCCAAAGCTCGTGATTTTGATCCCCGAAGGAGATAAAAATAAATAAATAATAATAATTGATTTCTGAGCTCTAAAATACTCTAGGTTGGTGTGAATTTGATCCCTCACCAGTAAAATGCCACTCATATCCAAATAATTAAAATTGTTGGTAGACGAAAGTCGTCCCGTGAAGACCACACATGAATAGTAAATTCCTGTAATAAAAAAGATGATGCGTGAATCTCGTGCTGTAGTCTATGTCGTTGGCGGATCAATACTCCACATGCAACGATTAGTGATATGCACCATGGTAAACGTCATAGAATTCCACAGATGAGACATCAAAATTACTATTACTATCTGTCGGTATTCTCATGCATGTATTTACATAAAATAAAAAGGAGCGCTCTTTTATGACTCTATGACGGTCATATATAGCTACTGGATACTGCTTAGAAGATTCCAACAGTCTATTTTTATGTTCTTTTTATTAAATCAAGACTAAATTCAGAAACAAACATATTTTGAAATATAATTATTCAAACATATTAGCCTGTTTCTGCAAAGTCTACTTGACTTCATTACTTGTTATTCAAATCACTTAACGTTTGCTTAATTACCGCCGCAAGGGAATAATGTTTGTTTTTATATGAAAATAATGTAATTTATTTTATTAAATTCCGGCTTACACTTAACAACAAAACGCTCGTTGTTTCAAAATAACATTCCTCCAAATAAAAACATCTTAAAGTTATCACAAGCTTTCAAAGTTCTCACAGCAAAAATTGTTTCCTTCTTCCTACAATTTGAATGTCTTAAAAAAATAAACATATATATTTACTTATTTATATAGATGGGGAAGAAAAGTATTGGAATGGCGCCCAAGAACTGGCAAACGAAGCATTGGCCGACCCCCTACAAGATGGACCGACGATATAAGAAGAATAGCGGGAGTGACCTGGATGCGGAAGGCGGAGGATCGAAGAGGATGGAGACTCATGCGGGAGGCCTACGTTCAACAGTGGACGGACACAGGCTGATGATGATGATGATGATATTTACTTTTATAATCCCACAACCCTTACACAAACATCAGACATTATTTACGCATGGAGCGTCCAGCTGTACTGATTAAGCCTTATAGAACCAATTGCATAAATTAGAACGGCTTTTTGTGGTCTTTCGAATTTATCTATTCTTAGTGTTTTGACAAAAAATATTAATTTAAAGCTCCGCAAGCAACTTGCCATAACATTTGTATCGAGCATCTTGATGGACGGCTGTGAGACATGGTGCTTATCGATATATATATGAGATGCGGTCATACAGAAGAATTCTCGGAAATTCCTGAAGAGACCACGTCACGTACAATGAGGTTCTCAAAATAATCAAGGAAGTTAGGCACCTAGTAAGAACCATCTCAGAGAGGCGAGCCCGATGGATCGGTCACATCATGCGCTACGATGGTCTTCTTCAGGACATTGTGGAAGGAGTGGTTGAGGGTAGAAACTGTAGAGGGTGCCCTAGACGAGAGTATTTGCAGCAAGTGTACGAGGATGTGAGTTGTAGCTCTTATGCTGAGCTAAAGAGGGTTGCAGAAGATTGGTAAGAGTGGAAATCGAGATGCAAGATTTTTTTGCTGCAAGCCAATCCACCGGATTGATACTACGAAGAAGTGTTTTCACAACGAATAAGTACATTTCGTCTTGAATTTTAATAAAACCATTGATATTTTAATACAATTAAATCATCAAAAAAAAGTTTTAACGTTTAAAGTGTTAAAAACGCATGAAGTATTGAGCGTCCCATATTGTATATGATTCATTACTCCCATAGAATCTCTCTGCGAGCAAAACACTTTTTGCCAATAGTACTGAATAATACAATTTTGAAACACAGCTTTACACCTGTATTTTTAATCAACAATATCCATTAGTTTCGTTTCAAAATAGAATAATAAACTTCATAGAGTCATAAATCCCTATTTCAATATATATTTATATGACATAGAGCTCTCCGTCTGGCCAATTGAGTATTTTCATTAAAAAAAAAAAAAAAAACATTTTTTTTTTCTGATTCGTAAAAAAATATTATATTAATGGAACGTAATATTTTTTTGTTTTTCATATTAAAAAAATATTTACTTTATATGATCTCTGAGTTTTTTTTTTTAATTATTCTAACTGGTTTCGTAGGCTATTTTCCTCAACCAGAACAAGCAGACTGTTTGTTTGTCAAATGTCATTTAATTGTTTATTTATATGACCAAAATAAGTAGATGCTCCTGTGGTAGTGTTTCATATAGAGCCCTCAAAGAGATTTTGAATTGAAATGTCTGCACTTAATATTACGAGTACAATGCCATGTGGAAACGTATCATTTTTAGGATTATTTTTTCCCTTATTTAGGGCATGATTCATGACTTTTAGTAACGATTTGTGAGATAATTGGGATTTCTAAAAATCTCCCAATATTTATGGTTTCAAAGTTTTTATAATATAAGTCCACAAAACAAAGACAACTGCTTCACGGAAAACAAAGAAGATATGAAATTGTCTGGCAAATTTCCTACCTCCGATATTTTAACCTCCATTCTAGGTGTCATCCTCATAGTTGACGATTTTGTGATGTTTTTTATTTTGGTAAACTATCTAAAGATAACAACTAAAGGACCATCGTTCAACCCTGGATACGTATAAGATGAAAGAATCGCAGTGAACATTGGTTAAAACCAACTTGAGCGAAGATATTGACATATTTAGTGTAATATTGCTTGATATAGATTCAGAGCTGGTGACAATAATGCCGTGCTATTTGTGCGTCAACCATGATATACTTATGACATGGTTTTTGTTACGTTAGTACTTCAATAACGAATCAAAATTGTAATATATTTTGTAATGTCATTAAGGGAAAAAAAATAAAAAATTGTAAAATTGTATAAAACTTCCCTCAAAATTGTCAAATCTTGAATGACCTCTGCAATGGCGTCAAAATATCGAATAGAAAAATTCTGATAAAGTAGTAGCAGCTTTTTAATCTCAGTCAAAAGTTACAATGAATCACTTTATAGATCAATGATATTTATTTTAATATTTTTATAATATATTCATATTACAAATAAAAAATCGAGTATATTATTAATAAGTTTATTAGTGTTTGTTGGTTACTTTATTACTGAGTTTAATTAAAATAAGGTTTCTTGGCGTAATCCAGAACAGGTGGGATTCCCAAATCAGAGTTAAAAAAAATGCAATTGAAAATATGCATTTTATTCAACTTATTCAGCAAAATATTAATAAAGATTTTTAACATAATCCTTTTTAATCTTAACCATAATCATAATCATACAAGGAATATTATTTTGCATGAGAATATTTTTAGCATTCGGCAATTTTTTCCAACATAAAGTTACATTTGTGAGCTTTGTGAAATTTCGCCACATCACTTTGAATTATAAGACCGGGCCTTACATACAAATGAAAAATTATTTTCGTTGCTAAAAGGCGTAAAACACAATACAGGGAATTCTTAGTATTTGCAACCAGGTGCATTTTCTCATTGTGTTCTCAACAACAGACATAATCCACTATTCTAATTTGTTCCACGTTTGTTTACGTCAGCTATGCAAAACAATTTTTCAATCCTTAATCATTTCAATGCTGCAAGTTTTTTTTAATTATAAATAAAATAATTAATAAATGAAAAAAAAATGTTTCAGTAATATCGCTAAAGTTTTTTAAAAAGGCTTTTCTTCGAAGTCATGTCACCAATAAAAAAGCTCTGAAATTAATTATTCAAAACCTTTTCCTTTTTTACCCAGATGCATTCCGTAGCTGAAAAATATTCTGATTCACAGTTCTATTAACGGATATATTTTTTCACAGTTCAACACTGCACCCGAGTACCACCTGGCTATAACCATAGTTCCTAATAGCGTCCAAGACGGAGCTCGAAATCTTAACGAGAAAGTATCTGTAATGTTCGTTCAAATTTGAGCAAATACAGCTACCACCTTTAAATCAGAACTTAAAACTACATGTTGTATCGATCATATTTATAAAAAAAAGGAATTATGATCTTCATTCCATAGAACAATAGTACAGTCTGGTCACTTCATACAATTCTCATTTCACCTTTCCAGTGCCTATTCATCAATGTCAGACGCTTAACCCTTTCATTACGGCTCGGTTTATATGAAAATTATAATGTCAATTATAAAACATTTATTTGAAGCACAAATAAACTTATCTGGTCTATTTTCATATATTACATTGGTTCTTGTATCCTTTAGCTATCAGATGATACAAAAAAAAGGAAGTAGCAAAACGATATATCACGTCAACCTATGTCAACGGTCAGGGAATCTTATGGCGGCATATGCCGACAGCCGATGCGATAGGGTAAAAGTCATTGTCACGCATCTCTACTACATGGTAAATATATACGAGTACGTAGAGACTAAATGAACAATTTCTTCGGTAGCTTCATTAACACCAATAACCACATAATGCTCTCAAAGCATCTGTGTTTCCTGCCTAAGAATCTTAATTTCTTTAAAGGCATATTATCAAACACTTGCATTACATTCAATATCTACAGGCACAAATCCACTTTACATCTATTCATACATTTCACATGCAGCATTAACTCGAACCGGTGGAGAAATATTTAATTGATTTACCTTCCTGTGTGCTTATAAAAACAAATCATTCCCCACCACAGAGTTTCCATATTAGCTGCTTAATGAAATACGACTTCTTGCCAGGTGAGTAAAGCTCATTTTTCTGAAAATTAATCATTTATTAAAGTTAGTTTTCAAATTGTTGAGCACGCCTGCACGTACATTCTAAATACTTAATTTGGCGTGAGCTAAACGCGACCAAAAACACCGGGAGAGTCGCATGAGTCATTAGCATTACTTTATTTAATTATTTCAGCTGTTTGTTTCCGCGAAACGCAAACATGCAACGGGCATAATCCGCGAACAAAGGGGACAACGGGAACTGCAGCCGCCTCTGCAGAATCCAGAACATTATAGCGCTGACGAGTAGAAAAGTTCTTAATATCTCATAAAATTACCAAACTAGACAATCGCAAGAGAAACATTATTTTTGCACACTTTTAGCAACATAAGTGTTTTTTTTTTGTTAGCATTTTATAAGTATTGTTTATGTTAAAAACCACTTAGCCGTAGACAAAGTTAAATAATGAAATACAAATAAAGTAATAATTTTTGATTTTACATTTAATCTTCTTCGCAGTGTCAATCCGGCGGATTGGTTTGCAGAAACAAAATCTTTTATCTCGATTTCAACTTTTCTCGATCTTCTGCAACCATCTTTAGCTCAGCATAAGAGCTGCAACTCATGTCCTCGAACATTTGCTGCAAATACTTTGAAGTTTCTCCCCTCAACCATCTCATCTACAATTTCGTGAAGAAGACCATCTGTACATAAATTTGATTTAGGACAATAATATAGAGACGTACTTTTAAATATATATTTCCATATATTCAAATATAATACACATTATTGATGAAGTAAGTTTCAATTTGTATTAAATTCTTATAAAAATATATATATATAGTATGGTGAAGAATATAAGCATTTAATTCATTAATATACACATATTTTTTCTAGCTTAATTATTAATTAATATTATTAAAAAAAAACTTTTCTTTTCATTCATGAAAGATATCTAATAATTATGTAAAGTGTTTATGTTTTTACGTGTTTCACCTGTAGTAGTAAGTACTACGGGGACTTGTATATCTATAGGTAAAATAGGATAAGATGAAATGATCTATGATTTTGCATGGTGAAGGCTTCAAATTTTCTAGTTTGCAGTTTTTTTTACTTGGATTTTTTGTGAAAATGGTCTAAGGTGCTCTAAATATAGAAGAATAAAGAAGCTGAGATGGATGATCAGAACCAACCGGAGACCATCCATCACCAGCTCCAGTCAGCCTAGGCCTGGGAGAGACCTTACCTTACAAACTTAATAATAGATCGATTGTACTGTAAAGCAAAACACTACTAAGTATTACACTCTGAGGACATTTATTTCTTGTATTATTTTATTTTTTATTTTTGATTTTTTGAATTGAAGATTTCACATGAAAATTAAAAAAAATAAATGATTTAAAGAATAACAATGTCCGCTGATGATATATAATACGAATAATTTCATGTACCAGTAAAATCATTGTAATAAGGAATTTTATTACCATAAATATAACTAATTATTATTATAAATATTTGTTTCAATTCGTAAAACACTAAATGTAAACACTAATTGAATGAATATTTGAAATTTCAAAAATATTGTTCTTAAATTTTTTAATAAAAACAAATTTGTAATTTATTTCGTTAACCAATATTATGACAATAAACATTTTTTTTTTAGAAAAGTCAATGTTATTACGAAAAACAAATATTTAAAATATTTTTAACTAATCTATTGCTTAATAACTTTAGGGTTTTTACGGCTAGATTTAATATTGTGCTTTTTGGGTTTAGCCGTGTGCGGAGAATTACTCCTTTCAAATCTTTCGACTGCCATTGAAGGGGTCTTCTTCAGGGTTGATAACTTAGTGATGAGTTGGTGTCTGGAGGTATTTTACCCGTCAGCCTAACGTACCTTCACGAGCGTCAAGTTGTAGAATCGCGTACGGTTATCTATTGCTAGTTTACAAAGATTTTCTAGGTGCTTCGCTAAGAAAAATAGTTTTTTTTACTACAATGCATTATTAATATTTTCCCAATAGCTTAAATAATTTATCTATTTTTTTTCCAGAATTTTTATAGTAAGAATAAAATATTTAAAAAACACTTTTTAAAATGTGAAGGCATACTATTGCAATATCAAATTTAATATATGAACATCAAAAGTTTGAATCCTTATCCTTTCAATTGACAAAAATAATAACTATTCAATTTTCTGGTATTTTTTTGTGTGTATCATGTGCTGGCCAATAATTAATTATTGCATTTTTACACCACTAAATTATTCAATTTATTAAAAATCACTGCCACAACTACTTAAAACTCATGTTTTTCTATTGATACGGGCAATTAAAACATAAAAAAAAGTGATCAAAAAAATATTAAAAATTCAGCGATCGGTTCAATCGACATTAAAACCTTCATCAGATAACGTCACTTTGCATCACTTGCCCAATCATTTGCGCAAAACGTCTCTTGGCTAAGCCTCACAGCTTGCCCCAATAACCTCTCTAACCTTCTACACCCTCACCCCTGACTATCCTTGGTGGAGAGATGGATCCCCCACAAATTGGTGTAATTAATTGAACTCAATACAGTGCAGGGTCTGGTAAGACTATTGGATGAACCCAATATTGTCAATAAGACGATCACCCGATTAGATATTGGATAATTTATGATAGGATCTGGATGCTGCTGGGATAAATTATTATGTTTAGTATTGTGTGAATTACTCAACTGATAAGGTAAATGGATGCGATTAGTTTGGTAACCGAGATATGGCATTTTGGATAGATTCGATTTGTGAGATAATTCCTAATATGAGTATAACTATAACTACTTAAATTAAATAAATGCATGTCGTTTATACGCTTACTTTTGTAAAATAATTAAATTAAACATAATTTAGTAGTCAGAAAAGTTCCTTGTTCATGGCAATTTATTTTCAACAATTGTATTTCCGGTGCTCTCTTGTAAAATCACCTCCCGAATTCAATCAGTCGTACAACACCTTTTGATTACATGGATCAAATTCCAGTGAATGTGATGTCATAGCTGATAGACTTCCTTACTGAGTTGTATAAATCTAGTATTATTATTAGGTTAAGTTACTACTAAGAATGAAATGGGTCAGACTTTTAAAGCATCGGGGTAATCACAAACCTCCTTAAAACGCTGATAAATGAACGCCGAATTATACCTTTATATTAGCTGACTCGTTTTTAAGACCAAGGACTCAGAGCGGGAGAGAAATGGCAGCTTAAGTACACGCGCGTGAGTTTTTATCTATGTAGACTTTTGATCAACGTTATAAATTACCACTAAAAAAATTCCACGCATTTACAATTTTTGCTCGTTTTTTCGGTGAGTGAATCTATCTTACATCTTCATCTCTTTACAACCCGTGAATGCGATTCTAATCTCTTTTACGGGTACTTTCTTTTAGCACTTCTTTGCAGTGGCCACAAGTGTTCAGAGGGGACTCCCACTGGACTTATCAGTTGCTAACTGATCATAATCTGAATGAGCGCATCATCAAGGAGACTTAACTGTCCTCTAGTGTAATGCGGGTGTGAGGTGGGTAAAGTCCAGTCTTAGCCTTCGAAATGTGGTATTGAGGAAGAATGCTATGAAATTCCGTAGACAGCAAACTGTCGAAACTATGAAAGAAATTTACTTAATAAAAAATATAATAATATTAAAAACTGATTAGGGAGCTGGAGAAAATGGTGATGACAAATTCAGTTAAAGAGACGCAATCAAGAGGACGGCTTGCAAAAAGGTAGACAGACCTTGTAATTGTGAATAATTAGTATTTTTTTGACACAGTGAAATGTTTTACCAAATGTTGTATATCGCTGATTTAAATGAATCAAAATCTTCCTTTTATTGCTCTTTCGTGGGAATTGCCATTGTGATTTTTCCTCATCAATCTTCTCTCATTTTATTTCTATTACAAAATCTCCTTTCGATAATATAATGAGCTTTAAGCTCATTATATTAGCGTTACTTAGCATTATTAAATTATTTATAAAATAAAATAATAAAAATTCATCATTAAAGGTACGCTCGATTGTTTTGAAATTTAAGTTGTAAGAAGAAAGTTTTGTTATGAAAAGAATAACAAAATATAAAAAAAATTAACGTGATTGTAATAAGAGCAAGGTAAGGAAATAGTAATAAATGGCCAAATATAATGTATAAAACTATAGTTGTCGATCGACAAACGAGTAAGTTATACTAAATGTAGCTTAAATAAGTAACTGGTGGATATGACTTAGTGGTAGATCGTTTGCTAATCAAACTGAAAGTCGTGGATTCGATCCCCAAAGGAGGCTAAGAAAACAATATTTTTAATAAATTTCCAAGCTCTATTAAATACCCCTGGTTGGTGTGACTTTGATCCCTCGCCCGTAAAATGACAGCCTATTAATTAACATTGGTGGTATACGAAAGGTGTTCCGTGAACACCATCCATTCATAATATATTCTTGTTAATATCGATAATAAGTGAATAATGGTCTGTAGTCTATGACTTTGGTAGATTAGACATACCAATTTCAACGCTTAGCTATATATACTCGTACCATGGTGAAGTTCATAGAATCGTTACATAAGATTTCTGCCTCACTATCACCATATGTTGGTATTCTCTTGTATGTGTTTACATAATTTATTAATAAATGATAACGAACTGTATTTGGATATATGTCGCCTCTTAAGACCTAAATATTGTGGTATAAAAAACATCGTGCTAATCATTCTATATACTTAAAAATGGTGATTAACAAACAATGAAATATGTCTTAGATAACTGAACAAAGTACCCCTAAAAGATGCAAAAGAATTAGTATACCTTGGAAGTGCAATCACCTGGGATGGCAGAACAAAAAGAGAAGTTAACAGTCGAATACATCAAGCAAGGCTAGCTTTCAATAAAAAAGCCAAAATTCTTGAGTCAAAGAATATTTCTTTAGGGCTCCGCAAGCAACTTGCCAAAACACTTGTTTGGAGCATCTTAATGTACGGCTGTGAGACATGGTGCTTATCTGAAAGTGATA
The DNA here is from genome assembly GCA_022606575.1 of Glossosoma conforme. Taxonomy (NCBI): domain Eukaryota; kingdom Metazoa; phylum Arthropoda; class Insecta; order Trichoptera; family Glossosomatidae; genus Glossosoma; species Glossosoma conforme. The sequence continues at coordinate 744,502 of JAGTXR010000168.1, forward strand.
AAAAAAGACTAGAGGCCTTTGAGATGTGGTCGTACAGAAGAATTCTCGGAATTTCCTGGAGAGACCACGTCACGAACAATGAGGTTCTCAGAATAATCAAGGAAGATAGGCAACTAATAAGAACCATCTCAGAGAGGCGAGCCCGATGGATTGGTCACATCATGCGCCACGACGGTCTTCTTCACGATATTGTGGAGGGGATGGTTGAGGGTAGAAACTGTAGAGGGTGCCCTAGACGGGAGTATTTGCAGCAAGTATTCGAGGACATAAATTGTAGTGCTTATGCTGAGCTGAAAAGGGTTGCGGAGGACCGAGAGGAATGGAGATCGAGATGCAAGATTTTGTTGCTGCAAACCAATCCACCGGATTGATACTACGAAGAAGAACTGAACAAAAAGTTAAAGTCAAGCTTTTCCGTCAATAATCTGCAATTATATTCATAATATTATTTTTTAACTTGTAAGTGCGAGTTAAAGTACTTGTATATGTCATAATCAATAATGTTAGGATCCTGAGATGAATAGCGTTTACTAATAAGAAATAATAAGAAAATACACTCAATAATTTCATTCAATTAATTACTATTAGGACGATTCGTACAATATAAATTATAATTTTAAACATTTATCGTTTATTAAAAACTACACGGATCATTATTTATGAAAGGGTTTTAACATATATATTTCACTTATTTGAAGGAAAATGGGTGTACCCTAAATCCCTATTTACATACCGGGTGGTTTTGAGGTTATACAGAAAGGAGGGAGTATTCCCCAAAGGTGGTGTGAGAGCTGTAGGGTTAAGTGTTTATTTATATCGGGACAAAGGAGTATTAGATTATGTTATCGGTAATAACACGACTTCTGTATTGTGCTGTACCATAAATGAATATGCTGAAATGATTTTTAAGTGTTTTGTCATGAAAAATGATAAAAACATAATATAAATGAAAAAATATTTTAATGTCGACAATTTTAATTGATGAAGATTATAATCTCAAGAAGTTTGTTATTACAAATTTGTGAAATCATTCACCAGATAATTGTTTGTTGAATTTCGAAAAATATAAACTGTAATCCACTTACGTGATGTGATAAGATGAGACCTTTTTTTTTTAATTTAAATATTATGAATAAAATCACTATTTTCCACGCAGGTTGATGAAATAATGTTTTTTAATTTATTTGTCTTATATTATGAACATAAGCCAGTCTATTGAATTGATATTTATAAAAATATATGAGAAAAGCTTTAAACACTATACGAAACATTTATACATGGTTAGAATATATCGACCAAGAACTACGATGGTTCATCCAGCGCAAGCGATTTTGAAGGTTAATTATATGAAACTATTCTCCTAAATGAAAATATGACTTCAATTATTATTTGAAGCAGTTTAACGGTCAGTTGCCTGCAGCTCTGAGGCTTTTGTTCTCGTTTCTTTTAAAGAAATATATTCCATTTTAAAGTGAGCAATTGCTACGTTTATTTAGTTTCTTTCAGTGAAACAAAAATATACACAAGTGTAAATACGTATTTTTAGAAAAATAATTTTGAAAACGTTTATTTAGAATTTTCTTTTCTCGTAATGATGCTTCACGTTTAAAATTCAGATTGAAAAATTAAATTAATAAAAAATCTTATTAAGCAATATGAAAAGATTTGAAATTACAAATAAAGAGTACAATACTATCCAATTTATCATGTAAATTAATAAATTTTGAAAAACAAATTAACAGGACTTTGATATGTATTTAATTTATTTAATTTATTATTCTTTCCATATCACAAACATATAATCACTATAATTTGCCGCCACACAGTTCTGTCATCTCCCAACTGCATGATTGGTCTTAAGATATCTTTGCACTTAGGAACATGTATTGTTCCTGTGGACCTTCATAGCGAGAGCTAAGGGTTTGAAGATACGACAGCTATTGTTTTCAAATCATATTTAGGTGTTTTAGCCTGACCATTTACTCATAAAGGACATCTGAACATATTTTTAAAAATATTTATACATAAGTAGTATTTCCTGTATTTTTTACAAATAAAAGTAAACATAAAAAATAACTATGGGATTACAGAAAGATTATATGATTGTTGGTTTATTCACCTGAAAAATATACGCCTTAAAAGCTCTTGAGAAGTGCGTATTTGTTATATTTTGAAATTTTATGTTCCGTCTCGGCCATAAAAGTTTCAAATGAAACACCTCGAATAAACAACGGAGCACACAAAGTATGTCAACTGCTTCAGAAGAACAAAAAAACCACAAAGCTTGTCTGGTAGGAAATCTGACATTTTAATCGAAAAACGAAGTTAAACTTTACATTTATTTTTATATTTTATCACCGACCGTAAATCTGGAAACGTTTGTATTTGTGATTGTTATTATTTCTTACATTATTATCGTATTGCATCAATTCACTAAATAATGTATGTTGCAGTACTTTTTTTATGTCTTTTATGATATGCGTGTAAATATATTTCAAAACATTATACTTTTGAATCTTGTATCTTTTATACGACTAAATTTCAATAAACCAAATGACGTTGATTCCTAATTCTTGATAAAATTAATTTTATTTATATATTTTATTCGGTTATAAAAAATAATAGATAATAATGATATATTTAAAATAATTTGATCGTTTGGCTCAAATTTATATTGACCAAATGGATAAAGTTAACAAACTTAATGAAAATAATTACTGCGAAATAACTTATTTTTTAATGTTCATTCTTTTAATTATTTCGATTTTTACTAACTGACTTGAAAATGGTCATTCGAAGTGGCCAAAACATGTCGTCTACAAATATATTGTGGGACAAATTCTAAAAATTACTTGGTAATTATGCATTGTTATCCTAAAATGTCAGTTAATAAAATCTTCTTCTTCGTGTCAGCGACGTCAAATTATGCAACATCATTGTTATCCTAAAATGGGCACATGGAGCAGCATCGTAGGTGTGAGGCGGTCTGCAGGTCTCCACAGTCGCACAATCAAGAAGAAGAAAGTTAATAAAATGAAATACAATAAAAAATTACATAAATTTTAATGATTCAACGAGGAGAATCATTTTTAAACACATTGTGTGGTACGAGTAGTATGAAAACTATCTGTAAGCGCTGCAGTGATTACGTGAATCTATGCAAGTCTATACCAATGTATATTAGTATCGAGCACCTGGAAAACCTGCTCGAGGCTCGGACTTCAAAGGGAATTTTCACAGTGAACGTAAAGCTGCAGAGGTTTAATACAATATGAAAGCTTTTGGAGAGTTGCATAAAAAATGTAACTTTTCATTAAAAATTTATGATACCTTGGTGGGAAGCGTATTATTATTCATTTTAAGTTGGGCCCCATATAAAAAGTCAAGGACAATTTGTCGATATTCTTCATAAAAGTTAATTAAGAACTGCTAAAATAATGTTATACAATAACTGTCATCTTTACAAGATTCTTACATAACTACTCAGTTAATGTTTTTATACTATTTATAAAAACACACGCATGCACAAGAGAGAAACTGCAGAGAACTGGACTTTTACGGATTTTATACCAAGTCAGTTGGAGGGTTTTGCAGGTTTTTAACTTCTGAAATATTATCTACCAAGAGATGCAAATTCGGTGTTGGAAGAAATGCAGAGCATTCCTGAGAAATAATTTAAAATAAACTTATCCTTAATCGATAAATGTCAACCATGAAGAGATCCTCTAAAAATATTTTAAGGGTGCTACGCTGATGAATAGGTTTAAGAGAGTACAAGTGATAAAAATACAAAGACACATGTGTCCATTAAATTAGGAATAAAAAAGACTTATAAAGCCAACTGAATATCCGTGCTTAATGAATTAGAGTTCATGTTGAATTGCCATTGTTTAAACGCACTGCTCCTTTTGGATTTCATTGTGTCAAACAATTTCAACAAGTAACTTAGAGCTTTTTTCGAAAGGTGGCTGCTGCATTTGAAACTCTTTATAGTTGCACTTTGATAAAAGAAGTTATACTTGAAAGAGAAATTCCATTTTTATAAAAATATCTTCTACTTTAGACTTGATTGATCTGTAGCATTTTTTATACATTTTCTTAGATTGATCATATTATATTTTAGGGTAAATAGCTGAGAAAGTTTTCAGAATGCCAGGAAAATACGGACTCATTTCTGTGAATAGCAATTGTTTAACGTGGTTCATGTGAAAAAAGGTGTAATAACATCTTTGAGGAGATCCTTAAAATATAAATTGTAGATGTCTATAATGTTCTAGTAAGAAGAGCTTTTCATCGTGTAAGCTGCGTTGTTCTTTCTGAAAAATTGCCTACAAATCCGATAACAGTCGATCGCCCCCTTAAGACCTGGTGTATGGACACAGGCAATTTAATTGTGGATTCAATGGTTCACGGCTCAATACCTAAGGGCATATAAATTATTACCGGTAGAGAGCTTTATTGGTACAAGCGGTGCGCATGTGTTTTGAAAGCTCGATAATGTTGCGCTTATAGTTTTAGAATCGCATATAAAATATCCGATGATAAATCGTTCTTTATCATCTGAAATGCATTAGGAGGAGACGGCTTAAAATGAAAATTGATTATTACTTGTTTTACTTTTTGAAGTTACTTTTTTATTTTATGAACTACGATTTCTCCCAATAAAATATTGACTTTGTTTATAGCCACCATAATCTGCTGCTATAATTATTTTTACTAAAGTCTACTTCTAATATCAAAGCTCCGCCAACTACTTAAGATATTCCAATATGACAAAATTTCAGGGACTTTTTCAAAAAAAAAAAATCCTAATGTCGATCTTAAGAATGTGAAACCAAGATATTGATATTCTTTATTAAACACTATCCATTCCGCGAGTTGCGCGATTAAACTTATGCTGGAAGTAAACTGTTTTTTAAAGAATTGCTTACAAAAAAAATCCCATATATTTATTTGTTTATATATATCCATCCCCCATCATCTTCGCTGTCTTCGATCTCCTCGACGTCATCGAGAATATCGGACAAAGCCCCAATTCTGTCACATTACTCCAATACTACACCGACTGCACTGGTTGAGAGTTTCGGCTAGTATAAATTATGCCTCTTAGCTTACAAGGCACTCAACGGAACTGCACCGGGCTATCTGACAGAACTTATCAAGCCTTCAGAAATAAGCGCGCGTGGAGAGACACTCAGATCGGCTAGAGCAAATAGAAGCACCCTGCAGCTGACGGGAGGTAGTCCTAGCACGGTCTTTGGCAATCGGGCTTTCAGCTACTCTGCACCAATGGCCTGGAACTCACTACCGGAAAGCATAAGAGAGCTTAAAGCGGAGGCATCCTTCAGAAGCAGACTCAAGACCCACCTTTTTACTCAGAGAGGCAAAGAAGCGCTTTTGGAATGATCATTCGGTCATAAAAGAGCGCTAAACAAATACTAATATAATAATAATAATAAAGCATCAGCGTATATCGTAAACTAATTCTGACCAAAAATATATTACATTGGAATATAAAATTAAATTTAAAAAAACAGTTTATATTTTGGGAAATACTTATTTTGCTAACAAACATATAAAATTTAAGTGCATACAGTCGAAATATTGATCAAGAAAAACGATCAACGTTTTCCCCATTTAAAAATAATAATTATAATTAGCGAGATAAAGTCTAATCTCACATTATTATTATTATTTTACAAAAAATGCTTGTTTAAATTTTTTATCGTCATGTGTTCAAATAAAATTAAATATGACCCTCACTGAAAAGGTTTGAGATCTTTAAATTATGTTCGAAAGTAAAACAACATATTTGTTGTCTGATCGGCCACTTACGTTTGAAAAAAAATCAAACACATGGTGTGTATAGTCGGCCACTAAGCGTTGGCGAAATGATCGCACACATGTTGTGTGATTTGCCTATAACGTTCAGCCTGGTGATTACACACAAGTTGTGTAATCGGACTGGATAGTGTTTACGCTTCAAGTTATGATAATTTATGATATTTATACAAAATTCCTGAAAAAACAGTAGCTGGTAGATTATTTACAATTCAAAACAAACTTTTTTATCTTAAACAATGCTACGACTAAAGCTTTATTAGACAGAAAATTTAATAATTTCTAGTTAAGACATAATATATTATATAAAAAAATAACATTTGATGCAAAAAATATACTACCCTTAAATAACAGTAATATAGTAAGCAACAACTTTTTTCTCAAAAATAAAACTTTCCATTATTTGTTATTTTTACTTAGGTTTCATGTTTTCATATATACGAGTAAATAATAATATTAGTGTTTTACGTAATAAATTTTAAGGTATATTTATAGACTTGAAAAAGGCATTTGACAGCATTTCTCATGCAAAACTAATATCGAAATTAAATCACATTGGAATAAGTAATAGCGCACTGGAATGGATAAAAAGTTATCTATATCAACGACCACAATTAGTCAAAATAAATAAAGTACCGAGTCAAAAAGAAACAAGTGAATTTGGAATACCGCAAGGAACAGTAATGGGACCACTATTATTTACTATCTACGTAAACGATATATTCAAACAGAATCTGAACGGTAAAATAATATCTTATGCTGACGATACAGCAATAATAATTGAGAGCAATAACTGGAATGATACAATAAAACTAGCAAATGATGATATTAACAGTCTTAAACGATGGTTTGACGTTAATCTACTTACATTAAACGCAGATAAAACATTTCTAATCCCATTCTCCATTAACAAAAAAATAACGACAACTCCCATACCTAAATTATTTATTCATTACCCTGGATGTAATAATACCAACTGCGAAAAAACCTGCTCATTGATCAAAGCTACTGATAAAATAAAATACCCGGGTATAATTATTGACAGTAACTTAAAATGGAAATCACACACAGCTGAATTAGTAAAACGTATACGCAAATGCATCTATATATTCATTACACTCAGAAACATCTTAACTAAAGCAGATCTAAAAATGGTATACTACTTCATTGTCCAATCTCAACTGCAATATGGCATTGTTGGTTGGGGAGGAACATACCTAAATACTACCAACCCCATTAGAACTGTACAAAAACTTATCATCAAAGTGATATTGAAAAGGCCTCCCACCTACCCAACAGAAAGCATATACAATAAATTTAAAGTGCCAACGGTTGATACAATATATCAAAAATACACTATATTACAGACTATTAAAGAAAGGAGAATTGAAAACTGGTACACTTGTCATTCTGCTAGGTATATGTACAACTTATTAATACCAAAATTTAACACACAACATGCAAAAAATGGTTGCAAATATAACGGAATAGTTAATTTTAAAAATCTTCCTAGGGAAATAAAAGCGGTCAGTGATATTAAAATGTTGATTGAAAACGTTAAACAGTACTTTAAAAGATTTACGAACAGAACCGACGTCACTGCATAACAAATTGAAATAATGAAATGTACTAAAAATGTATTATTTATTTATATATACTTTAGACTTAATTCTATATATAGTGTCTTAAATTTTTATTTATATAATGTTAGTATTATATAAAAATCATGTAAATGTATAAATGTGTATATGTAAAATTCTGTATAATTATATAAAACTGTAAAATAACATAGATGAATCCCACGCCACACACAAGATCTTATCTTTAAGTGGTGTGGTAAGCGAATCTAAAAAAAAAAAGAAAAAAAAAAAGTTTGGAATGTAAATTATTGTGTAAAAAATGTGTCTTGTTATATTTGATTAAATAAAAAAAAATGTAAAAAAAAGAACTAACGAAAAATACTCAATGTACTGGAAAGTAAATGAAGGGGTAAAAAATATTTATATTCTCCTAGAGTCAGGAAGAAAACTGAGCTTAATAAAGTTTCAAAACATCCGTTTCCGGAACGAAATCTTAACCGGAAGTTGTAACTTTACAGAATACATTGTTTAAGGTTTTCGGTTGGGAGTGCTCCTCTAACTTGCATATTTTATCCAACCGTAAATAATTTCAACACACGATAAGAAAATTTAACTAAGTTTTAAGTTTTTCTCGGATAAAAAAATAGAGGCCCGTTAAACATTAGTCAAACTGATGAAAGACATTTTTAAGATCATTGTCCCTTTTTTCCATTTATGAAGTATAAAAAACAAAAAAAAACAATAACATCAGTAGAAAATAAGAAAAATTCAGATAATATAAATAAAGACAACCTTTAATTTTCATTTAAGTAAATTTTCACCATTACACCAGAATGATTCATACTCTTGATAAGATTAACCCTTTCAATACGGCTCGGTGGAATACAAATTAAACTTTCAATTATAAAACTAGTATTTGAAGCATAAATATATGTATTTGGTCTATTTTCATATATCACATTGGTTCTTGTATCCTTTATCTATCAGATGATGCATAAAAAAATATTCTAAGAAAGAAGCAAAACGATATATCACGGCTACCGATGTCAACGGTAGGGGAATCTTACATAGCATATATCGGTTACCGATGCGAACGTTAAAAACATTTTGTTACGTTTAGTTATTTATATATGAGAAATGTTGCCGATTAGTGGTGAAAAAGAAAAAAAATGAATATTACTCTTAGTAACAAAACTTTCATTTTATATCACAAATTCATCACAAATTATAAGTCTAAATTTATTGAAACTATGGCGTTTAAAATACTCATTTATTTATTTTTATAAGTTGAATTTCATTTCAACATAACGATTAAGATTTTTAATTTTAAGCCGTGTATAAATATATTTTTATTTTACAAGCCAAATCTTATTGTAAAACAAAAATACTTGTACACTGCAAGAGGTCGGGAAGAAAACTGAGCTTCATAAAGTTTACCCGCATCCGATTCTGAAACAAAATCTTTTAAGGAAGCTACAAAATACATTTCAACTCTTTTGGGACACCAGGAAATGTAGATTTATATCAACACGAGTAACAACTAAGTGAATTTAAAAAAAAATAACCAAGAGGTTATGTAAATTTATGAAGTTTAAAATTTAACATTCTTGCAGGATTTATCCTTCAAATTATTATCATTTTAAGAATAGTTTTAACAGAATGACATTTTTTAATCATACGCCAATCAAGCATCTGTGTGTCACATTGAAAAACTTTCAAGCATTTGTACAAAGAATTCGGTGGTAAGAAGTTTATACTTAAATGTTAATAAAGTATAGGCTTCACTTTTAGGTGCTCTGAGATTTATATAATTATATAATTTAGATAGAATCTAAATTAGATAACAAATCACAATTCTTAAATTCTCCGTAATGTTTTAGAGCTGAGCATTCCCGATAACAGCTTCTAATATTATTAGTAATTAAATATACACATGCTATTCTACTTGAATTACTAATAATATTGTAATATAGTCAATGATCTATAAAAGAAGATAAGAATATTGAAAAAATAAAATAATATTCTAATAAATATTTAATGCTTATAATTTTGTACTTTGTTGGTGGTTCGGGTAGCGAGGTTAACGGGCGGCAAAAATTTTAAATAAAGATACATGCATCTTAAATTGATAACATCGATAGTTAATTAAATAACTGATTAATTAGAATGTGATTTTATATCTATTATTTCAGTTAGGTTCTTAAATATGCAAAATTTCTATATTTATTTTAAACAACAATTATTTATTCAGTTGAACTAATTTTAAATATTCTTAGTGTAGTTTTTGTAAGCCGCATAAATGTGCTTTAGATCCAAAACTCGGCGGTGCAGTTTTCTGCGAAACGTACGCTTTTTAAAGTTTTTTCTTCCACAAATTTGCGTTCAAAGTTAAGGTCAATATCCACTTGAAAAGTGCACTTGAAGCCCGACTTACGGAGGCTGTATTTCCGGACGTTATCGTTCTTATTACAGCGGTGGCGCCGGGCGTAACGGCGCCTAACGGCGGCGTTGGCGGCGTCCGTTGGCCGTTGCCGTTAAGGCTTAACGGCGACTACGTGGCCAGCCGCTGGCCGCGCACTTACGGACTAACGGAATCAATTTCGAAACCAACTCCAGGCCCTAAGATTGCGGAGAATATGCATGTAATATTTGCCTTTGTCGGATTAGCATAAATCACCGCAAGGACCGTATGCCTGGTGCAATAACACTAAAATCTGCCACTAAGCGAATGCCTCAGGCGAAATTTGAATTTATCTTACGACATTATTTTTTATTATATATTTTATCAGATTTTTTCATTTAACCGATTCCCATGAACATAATATTATTTATTAATTTTAAATTAAGTACACACACTAGTATTTATTAAAAAAAAAAAACTTTTTAATGTGAATCATGTTGAGCATTGTTACACATATACTTGCAATTTGGTTTAATTGTGAACTTCATCAGTTTTTCATCTGCATCATTTACTATTTTTACGTATAATATTTTAAGATATATAAAAAAGGAGCAGTGTTTACGAAACACTAATCTTAATTTATAAATATATTACTTATTTTCATTGATTCATACAAAAATTAGATTAGAATTCATACTTTTTAATGGATTTTTATTCAGATCATAGAAGTTAAAGTTAATACTTTTTGCTATAATACTTTAATATGTACTTTAATAGTTTTAAAAAAAACTATTTTCAACAAAAGGTGAATGTTTATTTAATAACAACAGCTGATCTACACTTCGCTACGTGTGGCTATTAATTTAATTGTTATTTCGTATTTTAAGAAAACACTAATCAAATGGGTTTTTAAACCAAATACCACACTACAGTTAATAGAAATAATGTATTCGTAGTAATGAAATCGTTTAGATTATTGTCTGTTTGCAATTATTCTGTATAATTAAAAATAATTAGTGAAGAAATACCCGAAAAAGAGCATATTGAAAGAAGATGAATAACAAATAGATAATTGCTCACTTAATAAATAAAATACGCATCCTAAAGTAGATATTTATTACTAAAATAAGCTGGTAAAATTGGGTTCGAGCTATTTACTTCAAACTATAAGTACGCATGCCAAGAAGGAAAAACTGTAAAAAATACTATTCTTAAATTTCTACTCTTGTAATTTTTTGATAGTTATATATTAGGCGTATATAATGGAAAAAAAACATTTAACCCTCAAACATTTAATATTTGAGATGTTCTCGGATAGTCTTAAAAATATATGTAAACGTAGACGTAAGTATATCTTTCGGTGTGGTTGTTCAAAAATAGCATACGCCTCGAAGAAAACAAATATCGAAATCGTCCATACAATGCCGTCAAATGTGCGTATAAACTCTTGGGGGCTACTCCAGATGACTCCAAATTGTGTGACAGTGCTCCTCGATTCAAGGGGTCGTATTTCGGTCAGGATCCTTCCCGTTCAGGTCCGATTGGTTTCTCATTTCGGGCAATTGTTCCTTGGACGAGACGCCCGTTCCACTCCTAGAACGACCAGGGCTAGGAAACTTGGGAAAGAGAATGGGCGGCTGACCGGTATATTGCCTTGGAGTCTAGCTTACTACTAAGCCACTTGACAGTAGTAAAAAAATAATAATCTAGTAATGATTTTCAATTTTCGTTAAATATTATTTCTGACTTGACTTCAAATATAAAATAAATTGTGTTCTAAATATCGATATGCGGTCTGTGTAAACAAAGTCAAAAAGTCACCAAAGCCTGAGAAAAATATTATCTTAACAATACTTTGGTAAATGATTCTAATGATGATAGTAAACATGTTTTTTTTACATTTTACAATGGATACATGTCCAAAATTACGGCAGATATGGCGTATAGAAATATGTATATACTCAATAAAATGTGTATATGGCAGTCGTCTAAGTTAAACTTCGTAAATATCGCCAGCTAAAAAATAACTTTTAATATTATATACAACAATAATGAATATATTTTAAATGCATCAATAATCTCGGTATCACAATAGAAGTGGACGGATATAAACTGACCCTTATTCTGGGATGGTCAGCGAGGGCCGCCCTTCCCTAAGGGTCCTACTGGATCCCCGAACATAATTCACGTTTGGACCCAAGCAGAAAAGATCATCCAATTCCATTTGTCGACATATTATACAAGACATCGAGGCTGTTAATATACGTTTTAATAGTTTTTCGTACTTTAATGCATTTTGAAATAAAGCCATACAAATGTTGGATATTTATAATGATAATATTTTATTTGAGATAAATCGTTTCAATACTATATTTTCTATGTCTTAAAGAGTCTGACTAAGTATCCATTTTTTTTTACAATAACTTATTTACTAAGACTAAAATATAATTTGGATAATATTCTTCATATAAGAGACTTTTCTTAATAAATGACGACCATATACTTCAGTAAAAATGATTGTATGAGAAAAATAATCCAAGGCAACCGAGAATAACTTAGTTTTGATGCTAATATAGTGTATATCATTTTTAACATTATTTCATAGTATTCGTTAAAAAGAAGAGTATATTAAACATCTTTAATGGATGATTAAGACATGGTTTGTCTAAGCATTTATATGTATATCATCATCATCAGCCTGTGTCCGTCCACTGTTGAACGTAGGCCTCCCGCATGAGTCTCCATCCTCTTCGATCCTCCGCCTTCCGCATCCAGGTCACTCCCGCTATTCTTCTTATATCCATATGTATATATGTATACGAAAAAATAGTTAGCATTCCACAAATCTGTAGTAAATATCCGTTTTAGATACAACAAATGAATCAGTTTTAATTGAATGCACATTGTTAATCAATACTTTTATTATTTAACAATTCGCATTACTCTTAGGCTATATAAAGGGTCCGCCAAATAACTTTTTTTTTTAAAAGAGGGCGCAAAACATTGAGTGTAGCTTCGGCTGTGTGGCACGTACCGCCGTTTTGTTGAAACCAAATGTTGCCAATATCCTCCTCTTCAATTTTTTTGAACAAAAATTTGTTCAACATGGCCGCGCTGCATGGAAACGCCATTGATGGCGCTTCACAAACACTTTCTGCCACAGCAGCAATATTCTCGGGTATACGCACTGTTTTTGGCTTTTCACGCTTTGGTTTATCGATGAGGATGCCAGTTTCTTTTACTTTTTTCACAAGATAACGAACATACGGAGCTGACGGTGATTCTCTTCTTCCAAAATCCGTACGCAATTTTCGCACACATTCTGCAACATTACCATGATTTTCAAAGTAATGCCGTAATATTTTTCAGCGTTGTTCAAGCGTCTACACAACCATGTTCGTTTAGCGGAAGGATAAAACTAATTATCTGTCAAATCAAACATGAGCTAAGTGTTACCATTCACGAAATAAGCACTAGTTGAAAAAAAAACGTTAGATGGCGGACCCTATACATATAATCGTGTCGAACATTAAGGCTGATATAATAGTAGTATTGATTACTACTATTATTCAATCCTATTGGGTAGCTAAACCAAATTTTTTCATCAGCCAAAGGTAACATAAAATTCATATTTAATATTTGTTAAGACAATCACTAAACAAACTTGAATTCCAACGTTTTTTACAATACATTATTTAAAATAAGGGTAAAGCATGGTTTTATATTTTAATCCATTTTTATTCAGTAATTTTATTATAAGAAGACACTCAGCATAGAATAAAAATTATAAAGTATTTTACTTAGCAGCATGATTAAATTTTAAAAATAATAATGACATCGTTGCAACATCTAAAGGTTAACAATTAAAAAATAACACTGAAAAAGGAATCTAAAAGGTGTGCCTTTGTTGGGCGCTCTCTGCGTTAATAATTTATTCTCTAAAAGGGCTTTTAATATTATGTCTTCCTATATCAAAGTTTTCATGCAAATTACATCACTGTAACCTAAAATCCTACAACAATGGAACAAAAGATTAGATGAATTAAGCAGATAAGCTTGCTTTATTCAATCATCATAATTCAGTTTTGCAGAGATTTCCACAGTAATAAATATTAAAAAATACTATACTAGTATAATACTAAAAAAAGTACACAAAAAATATAACTGACATAGTTTTCGGATTATTTTATTTTATAAGAATATATTTTTTATACTCTAATCCTTCATAGACAATGATCTATATCAATATTTAATAATTTGATACATACATACAATGCTACATCAAATTTCTCGCATTAATTTGTGGAGAAAATGAAACGGCAGACGCTGGGATTCGAACCACGAACTATGCACCTCGTTCAATTCTATATATACACAGCGCGGTCCACATGGGCCAATTCTTCCACCGGTGCAATCGAGCAAATTTGACGTATGTAGGTATCAAGTTATTAAACATAGTTTTCTTTAACGCAGGCTATTCAACAAACTAAATTTATTTTAATCGTTATGATCTGCATTATTAAAAACTTAAAAATTAATTTTACAGTACAAATAAAATAAAATTATCATCAGTCTATCAAGGGTACATTTTAAAAAATAGAATTAATAATTAAATTTAATCTCATTGCCGATTCTTTGTAACGTTAAGCACTTTGATACAATACAATTATATTCCTTAATGACTCCAACATTTAACAATACTCATTAAACATTCTGCTTAATTCTCTGCTCTCAAATGTACTTCAAAAACATAATCAATCTCCCCATAGCGAGAGAGATATACGAGCTTATATCCAAATCATCAGATACTACGAAGTATGCAGCAGTATGTTATTAAGATCGGATAAGTAATTAATTGCTATTCCCTGGTGGTTACTTTGAACCTTTCGTGGATAACCGAGAGAAACTATTACATTAATACAACCCGCTTGATAGCAAGGGTATCAAACCATACAGCCAAGGAGCTTAGTTATTCGCCCCTCAAAGCCTTTTCATACTGTGTCTTTAAGAAGTTTCTTATCTAAACTACAATGCAGTTACATTTTTTACATGATCTGTTAGTGATTAGTAGTGGAACACCAGCTGGACTAGACTTTTTCATCTCTCACCTGCATCACACTGGAGGACAATGAATTTCAGATTACGCTGAATTAACAACTTATAAATCCAGTAGGAGCCTACTAGTGTTAAAAAAAACAAGTGTTAAAATATTTTTTTAAAAAAAACAAGTGTTCAAAACAAAGAAACCGTTTAAGAAATTATTGTCCCAGTGACAGTGTAAAATGAATTCTGGCAGCCTTATACTGTAACTAGTGAGTGAATATGGTGAATAGAAATAAATTTTGCATGGAAATATTGTGTTGTTAACAATATTAGTAGTCATTGTTTTACATACATAATACATGAATTGCAGCGATTCCCTTCCAGCAAATCATTCATAAATGGTAATATTTTAAACAGTACAATAGTGAATTTCCACGAATGTGAACTATGTAGATATATATATATTCTTGTACTTACGTAAAATACATCCAAAAAAATTATGTTATTTTTTTAATTTTTTTATGTCAAATGTTGGTTAAAATTGATATCAAAAGGTTTTTCTTTGAGACTTAATTTCACAATATATCGCAAGTCCTTATAATTATGTCAAAGAGAAATTTTATTGTATTTCTATTCAATAATAACCACAATTAATATTTTCCAATATACGTGTATTCAAACATGTAAAACAGCTAAACTAACTATAAATATTCAAAAGGTTATTCAAAATAATATGGAATATAATAATAATAAAAAATACATTAAAAATTAATAGATTTTCAATGAAAGTTTTTCTATTAAAATAAGCAAAAAACAATAAACTCATATATTGTAGTATGAATTTTTACAAGTAAATAAAAAAACATTTTTAACATTAAAAAATTTAAAATAAATTCGTATGCTGATTATAATTTTAATGTTTTCATCAATTTTTAATGCTTACGGTATATTGGTTCACGTGTAAACTTTACTTGTAATTAGGAAACCAAGAGTAATAAAATGTTAGTGCAAATAAATGGAAGCCCTCCGTAGTACAGCTGCTTGGGTATATGTGGCAGCTTTCTATAACTATTACCACACACCACATAGAAGGTAGTGAATTTTCAAACGCTGGTACATTAGATGCTTGGTAACGATGCATGTTTTACTCTATATGGGCTTCTTTGCCGAACAATGGTCGTTCGGTGCATGGTAGAGGACCGCACAAACATTTGAGGAGATGGTATCAAAGGGCGAAATGATGGGCTAATGGGCTAAGGGCGGTCAACTGGATCCACAGAGCAAAGTACCAGAGAAGTAACAATGTACAAAATATCAACTTTTATCTTATTTTCCGTTATACACTTCCTAGTTGGAGCATATTATGGTCGTTAATAGTACACAGATCTGTAATCTAACATTTACACTTATCTAAGCTCACAGCTTTAAATAGTACAAGTTTTACATAGATCCACGACAAAATCCCGGTGACTTGAGGCACCTCTAGTATCGTAGATGTATGTGACAGTTTTTTATTAATGTTTCCAAGAAGATCAAGCTTCTAACGGGTTCGCTTTTTTTTCAACTAGTGCTTATTTCGTGAATGGTAACACATAGCTCATGTTTGATTTGACAGATAATTAGTTTTATCCTTCCGCTGAACGAATATGGTTGTGTATACCCTTGAACAACGCTGGAAAATATTGCGACATTACTTTGAAAATCAGGCCATTTTTTTTCAAAAATGAGCAAGGAGTGGCCGTTACAGTCAATGGCGATCGTTATCGGGCCATTTTTTTTTTACAAAAATTGAAGAAGAGGATTTTGGCAACATTTGATTTCAACGGGACGGCGCTACGTGCCACACCGCCGAAGCTACACTCGATGTTTTGCGCCCCATTTTCAAAAAAAAAAAGTTATTTGGCGGACTCTATAGAATCTAGAACGACTATTTGGTCTCAATGATCGACTCTATTAAACCCACGACGTGGTGGTGCTTGCTCCCATTCTAGTAAAACCGTAACAAAATATGCTTCTATGATGGGACGAGAAGCGATGTTTGGATGTTAATCCTTACATTGCGGATAACCTACATGCATGTCATAAGCTTTACACATAGCTTTGTATCTTATATTAAGCTAGAATCCGAAACGAGGAAATACGAATAAATGGCGCCCAAACGAAGCATTGGCCGACCCCTACAAGATGGACTGACGATATAAGAAGAATATGACCTGGATGCGGAAGGCGGAGGATCGAAAATATATACTGAATATATAAGTGACATCGTTTGTATACTAAAAAATATATTACTATATATTGTTACAATCTTAAAATTGACTAACAAATCCACCTAAAAGGAAAGCGATCAGAAATCTAATATTTTAAATTAGCCTTTTAATTTTTCTATTTTCATTTTTATTTTTATTTTTTTATGTAAATGCATGCAGGAGAGCACACTCGGTCAAGACCAGTGCACTCTATGACGCTCAACCAGGGAGGCTAGACGCTGCATGCGGGAAAAAATCATTACTTTCTTTCCAATCTCTGCTTCTACACTTTCTTTTATTATCTCTTTAAGCTCTTTTGTTCTTCTTCTGCTACTTCTTATTAACCCTTTGCTTGTCTGGTTGCACAAACTTGTCTCTAGAAACCGATCACATAGATTTTACTTAATGAAAGATAAATGTTAATATAATTATATTAATTGATAATTGCATGCAAATAATACAGTTTTACTGCCATTTTTTACAGCAAGTGTGAACTGTCAATGCGAGGTATCTTTAGAAGCTTGGTGTTAATTGTCTAGGCTGAAGAATTAACACACAATTATCTTATTAGTTACGCCAATGGCTGAGGGTTCTGAGAAGGGGTTGGCACTGGCCATGCCTTGTACAAGACAGAGGATTATAATTTAACCGTTGGATTAGAAATCGGAAAACGCTTTCAGGTTTAAAAACTTTCAATGAGATTTAATTTCATGGCAAACAATTATAATTCGGCCAAGTTGTGCAATTTATAAAGGCTACATAAATTGAAGTTTTAAGTGCTTATATTTTATGTCATTATTGCTTATATCATTAATGCGTGATTTCTCACAGTATTTTTTTTTTAATTTTTTTTCATTTGACATTGGTATGTTATGCCACAGTTTATATAAATTTGTGAAAAATAAACAATAAATTACTTGAATTTAAAGTGAAATACTGCACTTTCATTTACAGTTTTTCATTAATGAAGTTTATGTTGATATTCAAATATTTATGTAGACACTAACAATATTAAGTAACTTATCAATATTGTTTTGATAAAAGTAATTTTAATATTTACTTATCAACAATCATAAGTAATGCAACACAATTATATTAACATCATACAAGGAGCTGAAATTAATTTATATTGTTACATTTTATTTTATTAAATTTGGTTTGCTTTTGTATTGATATAACCATATATGCCAAACATACAAAGCTGTTTATACAATTAACCCACTTTTTAGATTACCATCGGCAACACAATTTATTTAGTGGAACTTTATTACACTGAACTGATATTAAATTATTATATATTATTAAAATGCATACTCTTTATATATAAAAACAATAACAGGTGGAAAATTATGGTGATAATATGTCATTTATCGAAAGATAATACATATTTTAAAAAAAACAGCAAAAGGTATCAATTATATTCGTGATATAAATTTAAAAATATATAACCACATAAATTGTGTGTGGTAAAATTTACGTGCGGCATATGTGTTTTTTAATAAAAAAATGTGTTAAGCTTGTATCGTAATAAAAGCTCTTAAGTAAAAGCTTCATAAGTAGGAAATGATACTGGATATTTATGTTAAAAAGTACAACACGGCTTGAGAAAACTTCAAAAACTTGTATTTCGTATTAAAACTCCAGAGCCGCGAATCATAACTCAGTGCAACATCTTGGACGCCTCATCAAACTTTGCAAATTTCAGCCGGAAATTGCATCATCAATTAGTCAAATGGCTGAATTATGCTGGAGCAAAAGAATTTTCTCCTTTTCAGGAAAAAACTTTCAGGAAACTGGAAGCGTTCGTTCGTCGTCTATCAATATCATTAAATCATTTCCTTAATAATAATTCAGCAGAGTGAGGTAATATTTTCTGGTCGGCATTTAACTTTGAAACTTTAATCATTGATGCAAACTAGATGCAACCGATGCTTAAAATGTTTTTCGTTTTTTTGTTCTGAAGGTAGTTGTTTTTAACTTCATGTTAATTTATTTATCAATATTTGAAAAATATTTAACGATAATTATTTCTTTAGTGCTACTTATTAAATTAGTAAAAAAAACAAGAAAAAGAACACTACTATGCTTTCTTATATTTGGAGTTCTTTTATTGATTACAAATAAATCAACAATGAATCATCATTAAAATAAATTCATGATTGATTATACATATATTATAGATATATATATTTTTAAATAGTTATGTTTTTTAGAATTGATTCAAAAGTTTAATTCAAATTGACGTTTTTGGCTTCAGTAAGTATTGTCATTGTAATTATCGATGGAAAAAATTAAAGCACTTGATAAATTTTAAATCATATTCTTTTTGAACAGTGAATAATTTATTTTATCATTATCTATCTAGCAACTTGACAGTAAATGAGAATATAATCACTTTTTTTTTAAACAACAACTAACTACTTTATTATTTCTTGCTAAAAGTAAAATGAATATTTTATGTTCTAAACAATTATTTTTACATATTTGAACACGCAAACACATAAAATGATATTTTTTGTAAAAAATTACATTATCTTTATTTCAAATAGAGTAATTACAAGTATTCCAAATTTTAACGAATATTTATATGCTTTGTTGAAATGTATCAATTTTTAAAATATTCATGTTAAACGGCTCGATTTTTTACCAAACGTTTTAACGAAATTATTATTTTATAAATACATATTTCAGCAATAACAAATAAATTTCCGCATAAAAATGTACTTATAAATACATTCGTTATTTTGATATATAACTTTTACAACAAGATATAAAACTTTCTCAATAATTACTTATTACCTTCTGTTATCGCAGTGCATCTGTTCACATAGAAGAAACACGTTATATGACAGAACATGTAAACATGTTATCACTAATCAATAATGCCTTGATACTTCACGACTTTTCCCCTTTGTTTTTGTTATACTTATAAGTCTCTTTGCCAGGATTAACGACAAAAGTTTTTATTTGTATTGAACAGACGCTTAGTCTTTGTTTTTCTTCCCATAGATTTTTCGAATCACATATGCGCTTAATAAGTCATATTCGCTGCCTAGTTGGAGCATTGATATCAAACTCCCGCTTAAAACATAGCGTCGTTCACTATATGAAATTATTTTTTGAAACGTCTTTTGCAGTTTTCAAACACTGTAAGCCACTAACTGTTATAATAACATAGCTTTAGTATGTATCTTTGTGAATCAAAAGCTTTGCACTTATATTAATAAAATGAAGGCTTTCACCACTTTTTCGAAGCCGTTTTAAAGTCCGTTAAATAAGTTTTTAGTTAATTTAAAATTACTCGTAAATAAATGACGTTTTTTTTGTAACACAAAATATTTTAAATACATTTTTAATATTCAACATCAGATTTTTTAATGTTTTTATGAGCTTTCATCCCTTTTAAACTTTCACCTTTCGCGTGCTACTTCATTTTGATATTTCCACAATAAAACCTTATTGCGCAATTACTTACACTTTTTCAGTAAATATTGAAACTGACCTTGCTCAGACGGAGTGTTGGTATATTAGATAAAATTACTTGTCTGTATATTTAAAAAAAAATGTACACGTAATGTTTTTTTTTAATAATGTAATTATATTTTTGAAAGCATAAAACAAATCAATTTCAAATTAACTTTTTTAACCTCTCCGGTATGCCTTGAAATTCTCTAGATTGAACAAACAGCATAAACATTCATAAACATTATTATCAGTGATACATCCGATTTATAAGTTTCATTGCGTTTGCTACATTTTCAAATCTGATTAAATTTATTGCAAAGTGATAAAATCAGAAACTAGTTGGTATTTAATGTACAATTTTCGTCATCCAGGTGATTGACCTAACGCTTGTTGTCTCTCCCTTGTTTGATCTCTTTGTGCAAGTAAGTCTCTTGTCGGCTTAACGACCCAAGTTTTTTATTTGTATTCAAGAGACAATATTTTTGTTTTCGTCCGACGCGAGTTTGAAAGCACGTCGCTAGATGTTGTTACCTCGCCACTTATAATGTGATTTCTGCGCGGTGTCGCCTCACTCTACGTGCGTTAACTTGTCTAATGAAACGAAAATATTGTTTGACCAAATAAAATTAACTTAAAATTGAATAAGAATATTCTTGTATCAAAAATCAGATTTCAAACAATTTTAAAGTCGCCTTTTAAGAATTGTTGTATCATCATGTTCTTTGTATATTTTTATATACAAAGAACCTACTAATCTTTTGGATTTTTTATCAATGACTTTTTGCAAAATTTTCTCCAAATTTCGTTGAGGAATCACAATAGTTAATTCTTAAATGATTATGGGGAATAAAGAAGGTCGATGGGGAAGTAAAATTTTGGAGTGGCGCCTAAGAACTGGCAAACGAAGCGTTGGCCGACTTCCTGCAAGATGGACTAATGACATCAGAAAAATATCATTTTCTAAAGCGTTAGTCCAATCAAACTAAACAAAAAAAAAAAAAAAACTTTTTCTAATGCTTGATTGGATATGTATACAACATTCAAATATTCCTCGAATAGTACGAGAAACATGAAAAATATCCATTTATAGCATGTTTTTATTATATAATTGTAAAACAATGATTATCTTTCGTAAGTTTTCACAACTTCAGGTGCCAAGAATACAATAAATAAAAAGTCATATATTTTTCACAACTATTTATCTGATGAAAATATTTTCCACTAAAAATATATTGCAACTAACTGAGACAATATCTGAAACATATTCAAGCGATTGTATATTCAGTATTTTTTATTCAAATTTGTTGGAGCATCTTGATGAACGGCTGTGAGACATGGTGGTTATCTGAAAGTGATAAAAAAGACTAGAGGCTTTTGAGATGTGATCATACAGAAGAATCATCGTAATTTCCTGGAGAGACCACGTCACGAACAATGATGTTCTCAGCATAATTAAGGAGGATAGGCACCTAGTAAGAACCATCTCGATCGGTTACATCATGCACCACGATGGTCTTCTTCACGACATTGTGGAAGAGTTGGTTGAGGGTAGAAACTGTAAAGGGCGCCCTAGACGGGAATATTTGCAGAAAGTGTTCGAGGACATGAGTTGTAGCTCTTATGCTAAGCTGAAGAATACTGCAGAGGATTGAGTAGAGTGGAGATCGAAATGCAAGATTTTGTTGCTGCAACCGAATCCACCGGATTGATACCACGAAGAAAATTCAAATTATTATTGAATTAATAGGTGCTGCTTAACATAACCAACTACACGCAATTTTCCCAAGGGTAACCCATCTCTGTACGATCTGTGACAATTTTTCTTAACTTCGATGACTTGACGAGAACTATTGTTTTGTCAAACAAGTCATCATACTGGTAACATGGTCGCTCAAATAGTACAAATCAATTTAACAAAAATTAATAAAAATCACATTGCCTAATAATGAATAACATCGATGGTAGTTGCTTGCGTAATAACTTACATGAACAAACGAATAAAAAAAAATCTCGCTATGAAAAGAATCGGATCCCCATTCTTGTGTAATCCCGAGTCTGTTCTGGGGACTATGCCAAAGTTTGTTGTAATCCCCCGTATGTACTCTCTCTCTATGAGCTGGCCGCTTGTTCCACCCCCTGTCTATCCTCATCAATCATAATCAGCTTCTTGACCTGTATTGGCGAAACATTTCCTTTGTATGCCTTTCAGATCCAAGGTGCTGCTGATGCTGGGCAATGCCACCCGAAAATAATAAAATATTGAGAAAAAGTTATCTTATTTGATGTATGAAATTACTTAAGAGTTGATACGTACTTACAAATTCACAGCAAACATCATATAATATGTCATTTTTGTCATCAATAAATTGCTCGGATTCAAGCCACAAATATATCCTGATAGAACTGCGGGAACACCATGCTGACAGAGCACGCAAACGCAGCGCTTCTTACGGACCAGTCACGCTCCAGACATCGAGACGATATTTTTAAAAATCAAACAATTATAATCGAGTGTTTCTGTTTATTCCTGAATTCCATCAAATACGTAAACATATTTCATTAAATCGAAAGTAACTCAATTTATTTTTTAAATTTAAATCGCGAAGCTTTGTGTTAACTGATTAACGAATACATACTCATTTAAATTACTTTATCTTAAAAATTTACTTTTATTCAATTTTATTTAATCTAATTAAACACGTGATATCTCTTAATTTTGTCAATAGTGGTGACAAAAATTTTAAGCAATATTTTATATACCCGTAGGTTAGATCTCCCTATGATATATATATATATATATATATATATATATATATATATATATATATATATATACATATATATATATATATACATATATATATATAGTATAAGTACTTCAATTCAAAAGAAATGACGTTATAATTTGAAACAAATTAATAAATATTAAGTTTGCTAAGAATGTGATAAATTATTCAATTCAATTAAAGAATAGTAGAAGATATATTTAAGAAATAAAAATTATATAATATTAAAACTTTAACTAATGTTTTTGTAAAACTTAATATTTCTAATTCATATTATTCATCTGATAAGAATTGACTTAGCTTAATAGGCCGTTATCTTCTGTGTTTTTTTATTATATGTACAATTATATTTTAAGCATAATTTTGAATAAATAGTCTAGAAATCGTCACATTTCTTTCTTGGGAATTGAAAAACTGTGGATATGAACTGGGAAAGTAGAGAAAAACATTTAAAATTTAATATAAATTAAATCTCGCTTCTTTTCACTCCGCTTACTGATATTACTTATATTACCGTATTTTTTGTACTTCTTCATAAAGCACACTTCAAGTATTGCGTCTGTGTGCTTTATATTTTCTCCGTCTCGTCGTAAATAATAATCGCAATTCATTTTTATGAGCCGAACATGATATTGAGTCATGATTGATGTGTTTTATTAGCTTTATTTTAATACACATAATTATACCATATTTCATATTATTATAGTTTTATTACTGGATTTACTTGATACTTGAAATCAAAACGTATCAATACATGAAAAGTGTTTTATTGTATTCACCATCAAAGTGTTATACTAAATACAAAAATATATATTTATTTTTACTACGTTACTAAAACATATGCTTCCTCAAATTACAGCCACTCAATTCTGTCAGTTGCATTAGTTTATGACATGTCCAAGTCGTCTCTGCATCTGAAGGTCTACTGAGAAATATACGTGATTCCTTAACATATACTGGCTGCTCTCTATACTGCTTTACTTGGACATGGATGTATGCCGAAAGATATGACCATGACCATCATACTGCCTATAATAAAAACCACCCAGTTAGATGCCTCTATCAGCAGCAATTACAGACCCATATCACTCGCCACGATGGTATCGAGAATCTTAGAGAAAGTAATAAACTCACTCATAGAAGACAAGCTGGTCACGGCTGATAACCAATTTGGATTGAAGAGAAACACGTCCACTGATATGGCTATTTACTGTGTCAAGCAGACAATAGACTATTACATAAGCAGAAAAACAAACGTCTATGCCTGCTTCTTGGACCTGAGCAAAGCATTTGATCGAGTTGACCATAGGAAACTCTGGATAAAATTAAAAAAGCGCAATGTTCCGGCAGCTATTGTGAACGTCTTGGCTGTATGGTATGCTCAACAAAAGAATTTTGTAGAATCGGCTGGAGCTGAGTCCTCGCCTTTATATATGAAGAGCGGAGTTCGGCAAGGTGGTAGTATGTCACCTATTCTCTTCAATATATATATTGATGACTTGATCCAGTCATTAAATGCTTCCAGAAAAGGTTGTCATATAAGCGGCTACTGTGCTAACAATATTAGCTACGCTGATGACATGGTCATTCTATTGCCATCAATAAATGCACTGCGATGCCTTTTTCACCTTAGTGAAAAGTATGCTAAATCCCATGACCTCAAATATAACCCCACAAAATCAGTCGTTTGTGTCTTCAAACACAATAATGAACCACTGATCATACCCACAGTGAGTCTTGAGGGCAGGGGTCTAGCGACAGTGTCTTCAATAAAATACTTGGGCCACATCCTCACAGATGACCTACGTGACATTGAAGACATAGAGCGGCAAAGAAGAGCAATAAGCGTTCGGAGCGGTATGCTTTCTCGGAGGTTCTACCATTGTAGTAATGCTGTCAGGAAAGTGCTATTCAAAGCACACTGTATGGCACTGTATACCTCAGAACTCTGGTCTAACTATCCTAAACGAGAGTGGGAGAAGCTCAAAGTTGCGTATAATAACTCATACCGCCAACTTATGCAACTCCCTAGATTTTGTAGCGCATCTGACATGTTTGTGGAGGGCGGAGTCCATTCATTTCCAGCATTATTGCGACACCGTGTTGCCGGCTTCTGGAGCAGGATAAGGAGGTCCAACAACATCATCATCCTGGCTGCTTCTGAATGGCTCAACTCCTCCCTGAGCCATCGATGGATGGAGATGGTGCACAAACCACCATGAAATACTATTTTATTTTATTTTAATTTTTATTTTATCTTCACAAAATTAAAACTTTGTTCAATGCTATGTATTTAAAAATATGGCAGATTGGGTATTGCACAACCCACCCAATCCTGCTGGAATAAAAACTTTATTATTATTATTAAGATTTCTAGGGTAGTAGCCCGGAAACTTGATGAGACAGCAGCTGCAGTATCCGAGGCATATTTTTGGGTAATTATTAATTGGAATTTGTAAGGACCTCAAATAATTATCTCAACGATCTTTAGGCCTGAACTATTTGATCTTGGTTTATCCAAAATCAACCTATAATAAAGTAGTATGTCAGAATTAAATATTTTTTTCGCTTTTTTAATTGCATTATTGTGAAAATATTTATTCATTTTTTTTAATAACTAATGCTGTTCTCAAAGCCATTTTAAAACACAAAAGTGTTTATATACGAGTATATATATTATATATATTTGATTTTATAGCATATATTATTTTCTCAAACTATCGTCATGCATATTTTAAAGTTAGAAATAGTTTTTATGTTTCAACAAAGAAACAATTCAATTTTACTAAATGATTTAGAAAACTTGAAAGCAACCGAGCTTTATTCTATCCAATTCCAATTAATTCATATTAATAGTTTCAATTTTAATTGTCTTAAAATTTTGAAACACAAATAATTTCACAAAACTAAATACAATGGAATACTTTTAATTTAAACTGTATCTATTGGGCTCTCGTTAAAACATAATTACCATTGTTAAACCGACCCCTCAGAAAGGGGGTAAGTTAAATAACTTTTTTGCAGCGGGTGATTGTTTAATTTTTAAAAAAGATTAAAGAGAAGCGTGCTTTCCAAAAATTAATTCAAAGTTTCGGTTTTAATTAACTCAAAAAAAGATGGCAGTAAATTTTTCCCTTTTCAAATTCTATCTTTGTTCGCTTATTTCGTCTTTCTTGTATTTTCTGTTTTCTCCGACACCGACGTTGCATTCACTTAAATATCTTTCCACTGCAGTCAACTTTCTTTTTCCAGACAATATTAAGTACTTTGCTGAATTTCAGGAGGGGTTTTCTTAATAAAAAATGTAGACATATTCTTTCAGTACTTAACGGGATTTGAGATGGTCTGTGCAGCTTTTATTTATTCAATGCTCTTTTGATTGCTACAGAAATCTTATTATCGTCTCTTTCTGAATAACAAACGTATTTTAATTTTATTAATAGCTTTTGTCATCTAAGTAACGTAATAAATTACGTATTCGAAAAGCTTATTTATTTTTTATTTTCTTACAAAATTTAATGCAATTAATCAAAACTGAATTTATTTAGTAATGATTTCCTTTTCAATGAATAGTATTTTATATATGTTATTATTTTTATATTGGATTATTTAACATATATACAATAAAATATAGAATAATGGTTTCACATTTGTTCTCTCCAATGTATTAATGTTAAATTAAATCCAAATAACATGGACACATTTTATTTTTATTATTAAATTCTTAATAACTACATAAAATATTAAATTTAATTTTCTTAACTTGTTTACATTACATAATGCATTTAAGAAATATGTTATGTGTCCATAAAGAAATCACATTTTTAATTATAAAACGGTAACCTAAACAAGTTTTATTTCTTCCAAATATGGTATGGTTATGTAAAAAAATAGAATTTATTTTAATATTATTCCAATTTAATTAAAACTGAATACTGTATATATATTTAATAATTTTAATTAAATGTGTAATTATAAAATTAAACAAAATCACTAAATGACAACATTGATACTACCAAAGACTTTTTGTTTATATCGCTTATATTTCACGTCTCCAGTGTAAAGTAGAACATTACAGCACACGCATATTCTCACAGCTTAGATAACAGTTTGCCAGTTCACCGCCAGTTATCAGGCGGCGCAAATGACAAAGCGTATATCAATTTTCAGAGAGCTCGGGTGAATTTCGAAGTTTTCCCGACGTCTAAAATTTCCCTGCAGCCGAATTCAATTAAATTTGTACCGGCACCGAAATTACAAGTTGCGAGATCACATCTCCAGCGACGATAAACATCCCCTCACAGTTTCATTATACGCTCACCTTGTAATCACCGCAACTTCCGCAGAAGTAGGGAAAACCTCCTTCCTTCCTTCCACACTTCCCAGTAAGGTTTTTTTTTAAGAAAAACACATTCAAGATACAACCGGCACAGAGATTTTTTCATAAGTTCGTACATTATGTTATTATGTATTTGCTAATAATATATACATCAAATAAATATTTTTTATTTTTATAATATACGAGTAGCATATATTATATGGGTATCATTTTACATTTGTGTAGAAAGCAATAATTTTATGGTATGTCACAGTATTGTTTTCCCATATCCGCTTCATCTATGGAACATATGGTCACCACACACGTAAACCATAAAAAATCCCATTTGAAAACGAGTGCGTCTAACAATGTTAGTCTTAAATTTATATATAATAGACTGCATTTGCAAACTTCATTTTATTTATTATGACAGTTGCTCCATTTCATATTGGTTCAACTTTCAACTTTAATTTCTGATTTAGCCGCGATAATCTTTGGAGCGCTACGTGTTACCATGCCCGTCTATCAGCTCGTGCTCGCGCATAGTTTCCGTCGACCGATGTCCACAATACAACATGTTACGGTCGGGCGTAGAAACCGAAGTCTTGTATTGAAAATAAACACGAATCGTGCTATAAACAAGTTTTTTGCTTTACGACCTGCTCGTGCATCCTTCCTCCACGCGTCCCAATGACGAACCCGTGACTTGTTATCGCCTTTTTAAAGATGAGGGATGTTACTGCATATTAATGAATTGTTTTTTAATGATACAAATTATGTTTTTTGGATGAAAGCCAAGCGCTTTAACTACTCAACTCCTGTCCTTATCTTCTAGTGTGTTCTATTCGCTATCTCTCTTGGTGAGGCAACTTGGAGCTTTTACCAAAATGGGAAAAACTTTTCTTCATAATTAATACACTCCCGAACGGAAGCCACTCCCATATAAATACTTAAAAATCTTCTCGCTTGATGACAGAGTCGTGACTTTTGACTCCTCTGTGGAGACCTTTCCTAGAATTTTAAGATATGCGATGCAAGCGGTAAAGTATCATTTTGTTGCAGATTTTTTTTAACTTTGCAGCATCTGCTGCAATTATGCTGTATATGTTTATGAGACACAATAATTTAATGTAATTAATAATCGTTGACAAACATACAAAATATTTTTGTTTATAACAAATAAGAAGGTTGTATATTTAAGAAATAAAGTATATTGCCTTTAAATATAATAGAACCAAAGTAATATATTTACTGAAAATTAAATAGTACGTCTTAAGTTTCAGTTTTAAAAATTAGAGTCTTAGTATCCATTCAATTAAAATTAATAAAAAAATCGACCAACAGAATAAAAGTCGTAGTTTTGTTTGCTGAAAACTAAGGGATATATATATACTCGTAATTTCAGGCCTATACTTGAATTATAAAAATACATCTTCACAAAAAATAACGTCTTAATGCGCATTGTATCAAAAATTGTCTTTTTTTAAGTTAACAACCACTTACAAGAGAAAACCGACATATGGTAATAGCAATGCTAAAATCTCATCTTGTTTCTATGACGCTTACCATACCACATATGGCAAAGCTCTGCTTGTTGAGTGTTTATAAGTCATCGTCAAAGACGACAGCTCGATATTCACGCATGATCCATTTATTTCAGGAATTCACTATGAATGGGTGGTGTTCACAGGACGACTCTCGTCTACAACCAATTTGAATTAATAGGCTATGACTAAATTGTTACAAGTGAGAGATCAAATTCACACGAACCAGGGGTATTTATAAAACTTTTTTTTTATGTAAACACCTTCAGGAGAATACCGACAGACGGTAATAGTAATACTGAAGTCTCATCTGTGAAATTATATGACGCTTGCCATGGTGCATATTACAAAGCGCTGCATGTGGAGTGTTGATCCGCCAACGTCATACACTACAGCCCTAGATTCACGCATCATCCTTTGTTATTACAGAAATTTACTATGAATGGGTGGTCTTCACGGGACGACTTTCGTCTACCACCAATTTTGATTAACAGGAGAAATCGATTGAAAATCCTTTTTTTTTAATCTCTGTCGGGGTTCGAACCCACGATCTTTGGCTTTCAAAGAAAACACTTCGACTATTGAGCTATACCTGAGGGCAGAATTTTAATTAATAGGCTATGACTACATTTTCACGAGTGAGAGATCAAATTCACACCAACCAGTGGTATTTATAAAACTTCGAGAGATCGATTAAATACGTTTTCTTAAATATCCGTCGGGAATCGAAACCACGACGTTCAGTTTGGTTAACAAAAGCAAAAACCACTAAGCCATACCCACCAGCAAAATATACTCATTTATTCTTACCACATATTATGAATGGAAGTAATAATACAATAATATTCTAATACTCGTACTTCTAATATTCAGGATTGCGGGATTCAAGATTTATTTTCATTAATCATTTCCGTCTTAGTATCCATCTTGTATACGTCTCACATGTACTTCCATTTGTTATTCCGCTGATCCTCCCCAATTTTATTGTATTATCAACTTTTCCACTCTCGGCGCTCATTTAAATTGAAAGCCATCGAAAAAAAACATTCACGTATAAGTCACCCCGCCCCATACATTGTCCCTAGAACCTAGGGTCGCCGCTGCCTCTTTGGACCATCCATTATCCTTGGAGCTTTTCGGATCACAATAAGAAACTTTTAAGATGTCGCCATTATTTACTTGTTCGGAGTTATGAATATCCCCACGGAGAGGCAAACTAAGTGCGGCTAGTAAATTATTCATACGCCGGCCTTTCGGCTTGGATGCTCGGCTCTCGCACCTGCCTCCTACCTGACCTCTGCCGACAGCAAGGGGTCAGTTTACGCTAATGATCTGGTCTTATCACCTTAAGAACCCCGGTCAGGGTTACGCCGCGAAACACTGTTTTCCTTTTGTAGTCACAGCGTGGGACGAATTCAGACTTCTTTCAGAGAGATTTTTGCCAACTTTTTTTTTCAGCACATTTCAACATCACACTCTTACAGATTGACAGAGTGAAAAATGAACGCCGGGTGAAATTCTTACATTCAATGTCGCGTGAATAATTTCACAGATTAAAAAAAACATCTCTTTGTATTTTTTTTATTATGTAATGTAAAACTAGTGAAGCAAATATATGTGTGAACATATCTTATTCATGAGCTCTGATATTTTTATATATATATGTAAGTCGTCGCTAGTACAACTAAATACTCATCTCAAATAATATGAAGACATTGAACTAGTGTTTACTTAAAGAACGTATTTTTTACACAACTTTTAGATTTATGATCTGAACATCGAAATTTTTTATAAATTTCGCAATATTTTCTATGAATGAATAAAAATAAATTTTCCACCTTAATATCTCGTATAAAATATATCAAAGTGAATAAGTAATATAAATAGTAATATGAAATCTTTTTGTATTATTTATATGAATAAAGCCATTTCGAAGAATTAAATCGCCTAGA
Source organism: Glossosoma conforme (assembly GCA_022606575.1). Classification (NCBI taxonomy): domain Eukaryota; kingdom Metazoa; phylum Arthropoda; class Insecta; order Trichoptera; family Glossosomatidae; genus Glossosoma; species Glossosoma conforme. The sequence goes on from JAGTXR010000168.1 coordinate 775,681, forward strand.
GCGTCGTCAGTCTTACCATCTGATCTCCTTTAAAATATACTAGGATACTACGATCGAGTTATTCGAGTATTTAAGCTCTCAGGCTGTTTTGATGGCTTTCAAATTTTGTGCATAATATTTTCTCGGCAAAGCTTTTAGAGTAGATATGACATGAGTTGAGGTAAGGATATAAGATGTCTGCATGCTCCAACTATGGGTTGAATATACAAGTTTTTTCCATAGTCGTAACACCAATGATTCTATAAAAATGTATAAATCATTATCAGTATTGTTAGAGGAATTAAATTTTCAATAGTCCGATTGCTCGTTTAAACCCTTAACCCTTTCGCATCGGTTGTCGGTATATGCCGCCATTAGATTCCCCGACCGTTGACATCGATTGACATTATATATCGTTTTGCTACTTTCTTAGAATAGTTCTTTATGCATCATCTGATAGCTAAAAGATACAAAATCCAATATGATATATAAAAATAAACCAGATAAGTACATTTATGCTTCAAATACTAGTTTTATAATTGACAGTATAATTTGTATTCAAACCGAGCTGTAATGAAAGGGTTATGAACAATTAAATATATCATATCTACCTGCTATTTAAGTGCTACAATATAAAATTTATATTATATTACATATGAATTGATGTCTTAAGGATATTAAAGTGAAATTTACTTGATAATCTTCAGTTTCAGACTATTATCCATATGCAACTGATAAAGTCCGGTGGGAGTCATATAGACTTCTAAGTCTAGACATACGAGACTGCGACGCTGAAGTACCATAAAAGGGGAAACTTTAAACAAACATATATTGTCTTCCAAACACTTTTGAATACAAAAATACGATTGATTTTGAAGTTGAATAACCTTTACCTTCATTTCTTTGTATAATTTAGTAGGAAAAGATTCGTAAAATCTTTAAAAAGAAAAAAACATATCACAAAATTACATTTTTCAAAAACGTAACACAAAATGCCTTACTTTAAATAGATCACGTGAAACACTGTTAATTAAAAAAAATGAAATGGTTTCACTATCAATGCGTCTTCATGTGTGAAAAACCAAAGAAACGAAGCCGCGATTTTAAAGTATGTGAAATTATAACTAAACTGCTATAGGTAATACACACACGTATAGAAATTTGCTGTTAAAGTAAATTATAATAATACAAATAATATTCTTTGTAGTATCAATCCGGTGGATTGGTTTGCAGCAACAGAATCTTGCATCTCGATCTCCACTCCTCTCGGTCCTCCGCAACCCTTTTCAGCTCAGCATAAGCGCTACAATTCATGTCCTCGAATACTTGCTGCAAATACTCCCGTCTAGGGCGCCCTCTACAGTTTCTACCCTCAACCATCCCCTCCACAATATCGTGAAGAAGACCAGCGTGGCGCATGATGTGACCAATCCATCGGGCTCGCCTCTGAAATGGTTCTTATTAGTTGCCTATCTTCCTTGATTATTCTGAGAACCTCATTGTTCGTGACGTGGTCTCTCCAGGAAATTCCGAGAATTCTTCTGTACAAATAATATAACACCTTTTATATTTGTAAATTATGAATAAGTATTATATAATCTTTGTGCCGGAATCCGTTGTGCTCCGACGTCACCATTCAGCTGACGTCATCATTTTGGGACCGAGTCATTGGTCTTGTAACAATTGTTTTGCAAGGGCAACGTAGGTCTATTATCATTCAGTCATAATATATTCATCGCATACAACTTATTGTAATAAGTTCACGCGTAATTATAATTCAAAGTAATAAAGTGCAGCCGTGATACGCGTCATAAATTCTGCGTAAATATTATAAAGTCTTAAATAAAATATCGCCGGGAGTCCGTCCGCTAGGCCGCCTGAATAATTCATCTCGGGGCCGGAGCTGACTGCTGCGGGGGACCGCGCGGTGTTTACCGTCAGGCGGAGGAGGCATCGAAGGCCTGGCGACGCGCGCGCCCGGTGATCCCATCGGGAAAATAGCCCGACTATGGGACGAGAGCGAGGGCACTTGACGTCGTCGGACCGATGCACCTTGTTTGCGCTGAGCGATGCCCGATAAATCATGCCCGTGTAAACAACAGCGTTGGCTTTCGAGATGTTGAAGCCCACAGGTCGCTTACCTCTTGATGCGAATTATAAATAATAGGTTTTTGATGTATTTTTCTGTCTAAAGTATTATATATTAATAAACATTACGTTCATATATTAATAAGATAAATAAACTTACTATACTCAGGGAAAATTGGCACGATCACTGCCTTTAGAACTTATATCAAGATATATCATCTTCACCATTATTTATAAATATTTCCTTAATTGTTGTGTGTATACTTTCGAAAATTTTACAGGATAGCTAAGTATTTGACTAAATAAATATATTTTTCAGAATTTGGGCTTATATAAAAAATGTAATACATAGAATCACCGAATGTAAATACTAATTAGGGAACATGCTATATTTTCTCGAGTACATTAAAAAACCCAAAAATAAGGTTTTTTAACTTAAATTTATAAGTTTTAAGAATTCTATTTTTTTTTCTTTCATTGGTTTGTAATAAATAATTAAGAGAACCAATAGGGGAACAATTATTTTTAGTTATTTCCACTAAAGAACTAAATATTACTTAAATTTTTTATAACACTTAGAACATAAAAGTTAATTTAAAAAAATAAAAAGAGTTTCATAAAAAGACATACATCTTTATAAATAATGTAACGAAAATTTTATTTTTCAAATTAATTACTCAAATATGATCATTATTACCGTGTTTTTTTTAAATTATGTAACAATTTCTCACTTTATATCAAAAAATTTAGATTTCTTAAAAAAATACAGGTACGAGTACTATGTTCTAAATATTACTAAAATTTCATTTGTATATTTTAATAATGGATTATTCGCAAAAAAATACACTCTATATTCTAATTTAAATTAATTTTCATAATTCACCTTTATCATTCAAAGTGTTTGTTCTACATACTTTAAAGAAAATTGGTAACAACTTTCATCAAATCAAACTCCAAACGTCGGCGAGAAAACTGAAAGTATACAATTTCACGTAAATACATTCTCTACAACAACAATTATATTTTTAATAACATTATGGTTATCAACTGACAATACTTGGTGAAACTGCATAAATATAATTTTAAATTCATTTTAATTAAAAAATTAACAAATTAAAAATGTTTTGATTTACATTTATTTTAAACGATTACATGTTTCGGCCTCCCTGGAGACCATCTTCAATAATGGTAAAATTATAAACTGGCAGTGGCTTATATAGGAATGTATGAGTATTAGTTCCCACGTTAGTACACACATATTTACAGATTATAAGGTAAATAAATGGGAATCAAAACTAAATTTTTTTAATTTGTTATTTTTTAAATTAAAATAAATTTAAACTTATAACAACAGTTGTATCATTTTTATCGTATTAATCATAAAAAAAACTCTGGTTTGGACATCGGGTTTTATTTTATCAGCCTTCTCTCCCTTGAGGCTGCGGAGGGAAGGCAAGTAATAACCCCTTGGTCGTTCGCTTGCTCTCGTCTCAAAGATAAGGTTAACTTCTTGGTAGGTGCGGTAGGTGACCCTGCCCTCTGAGGTCGTCTGAACAGTGACTCTCAATATAAACTGTCAAATCATTTCAGACTAGAAAAAAACTGTAAAAATATATATTTTAAAGTTTCTCTTTCATTTTGTCACCAGAAGAATTTTTAGGAAAATCCTATGGCTTGAAGATCGCTATGTATATCATAACCACAAAAAATTGTAGGTGAAAAATAAAATACTACCAAAATAATTATTTTGAGCTTCTCATAATTTTAATTTGATATCCTTTTATTCTTAGACCTGTGCAACACTCTCCAAGCATCTCTATGCAGTCAATTCAAGATAAACAGCTTCATCAAGTCCTTCTTTACCACCACGGGTAAGCATTGGAATGCTTTATTATGTAGTAAAGAGAATATTAAATACTCCAAAATAATACATAACAGCCTCCAGAGTGAACCTGGGGACTTGAAGATAAAGTAACTGTATTACACTAAGTAAATTAGATTTTTATTAATCAGCATTGTTAAGATTGAACATTCTCTACAGTGGGCTTAACGTTTTCGAGACTAGAACCATTGCAATCTAATGAGCGGCTACACTCAATTGAATGAAAATTCAAACAACATTAATTAGAAAAAATACCATTATCTTTATGACACAAAGCCCATCGATATAGTTTATATAATACTTCGGATCATAACATTCAATCACATATAATAGAGGTGAATTTTTAGTAAACTTTTGTAAATTAATATTCAACACAATAAAAATTCTTTACAAACAGTGTGTAATAAATTAAAGAAAATTAAAGAAATGTTGGCAGATATTATTTGTATTTAGATTATGTTTTTTTTTCATAGTGTGCTAGCGGAAGATATTTTACTAGAGCAATGTTTGGGAACTTAAGGTCCAGAATCACATTTAGTTGAGGTTTTCGGTTGACACACCCTCCGCTTTGTTAATATCACAATTAAGGGATCTTCTCAGGGGTCCCACTTTAATTATTAAATTCGTGATTGCTTTCGGTCAACCCTTCGAAAATTTGAGGTATTGTAAATGAAGACAGTCCAGAGCCTGAATCATTGTTTTGTTAGTTTTGGTCATTGTTGTTCTTTTAATACGGCGCCTGTTTCAATCTGCTTTATTTCACCACAACTGTATTTATAATTATTTCATATCATTTTTTATATTTATAATATTTAAAAATATATTCATGTTAAATGGAGATAATTAGAAAAATCATTATTTTGACACGAATACAAAGAAACAGTGTGCTCTTAATTTAAGAATTTATTTTGTGACTGTATATATTTTTCTTACAAAATAATAATACTTAACCTGTTCGCATCGGGCGTGTAAGATTTCCCTACCGTTGACAACAGTAGCCGTAATATATCGTTTTTCTACTTTCTTAGAATAGTTTTTTATGCATCATCTGATACCTAAAGGATACAAGAACCAATGTGATATATGAAAATAGACCAGTTAAGTACATTTATGCTTCAAATACTCGTTTTATAATTGACAGTATAATTTGTATTCCACTGAGCCATAATGAAAGGGTTGAATATGTGATGAGATGCTTAGAAAAACAGTGTAATATTTGCGATGAACTTGAAGATTTCTGGTTACAGTTTATGATGGCTTTGTGCACCAAATTTGAAACAGATATGCTCTTACCAAAAAATTATAGGTAAATAATGATCATAATATGAGTAATAAACTAAGAAACATCCACTGGCCCACTTATTAAATAAAATGTATTTTCGCTTACTCCAACAGATGTTTATGGAATGTCTGATTTAATACAAAAATAACTTTTTACGACTCCAATAAACCTCTATCCCAAATCTATCATATTATTATTGGATCTTCAACAAAATTTATGGTTTTCTTGCTCGTATGAAAAACATTACTTTATGATTTTTTACGAAACATATTTTATTTACGAATCCTCCAATACAATCGTGTAACTAGAAATATGATGATTTTTTTATTAAATAAGATTCTCTACTTCTATTTATCCAATCGATGTTATTTATTTTTATTTGTATTCTTGCGATAAATCATTTTTATTTTATCTTCAAATGTACAGATATTGCAAAAAATATAGGGTTATTAAATAAAAACTAAATAAAATTCATTTGAAATAGATCTATTTACTCATTAATTGCTAGAATTATACATGTCAACAATCTACATAATAAATACAACACTAATTGAAAATAAAGTAAAATTCACTTATTATTATAAAAAAACATCTTTCATCGTAAATTTCAGTTTATTCATAATTAAACATGAACGGATAAACTAAATATGAAGTTACGAGAAAGTTAAGCAAATAAAAGTTACATAATCAACCATCAATATTTATATTTGTTAAATAAAAAAGGTGTCTTTTTATATATCAGTACTAAATTGGCATAATTTGACCCGATAGTTATCATTGTATATAGTGCGCAGACTGACAATTTTATAGTACATAATTGAATTTGAATTCCTTCGTTAAGATCTGAGATTTAAATCTCAATCAAAAAGGTTAAATACCACTTCCATCATCTTAGTTATTGAACTTCGGGTAATCTTCAGAGATGTACTCAATAAAATGAAGCATGAATATTTACCTAATTAATTGAAATTTATAATAATTTTAAATGTTCCTCCAAATAAATCTAAGCTTGTACCTACGTTATGTGATATTAATTATTTTTACTTGTATATAATATTATACGAGTATTTTTCTCGCAGCATACAAGAACCTAGCTTTTTAATTGGGGGGATAAGTGTATAAATAAAAGAAAAATAAACGTCTTATATTCTTCTTCCTCTTCTTTGTGTAAGCGACGTCAAATTATTTTTTCCCATTTTGCTGTCGCTGGGTTGAAATGATTGGCCGGAAGAGGAAGTCCGAAATTCCGTTTCCAGGGGGCACCGCGTGGAGGTTCTTTTCATGCTTATATTAATTCTAGTTCTCTATTAATGAACATATTTTACCATTGCAAATTAAATTAGTAAGTAAATAAATATAAATTATACCAAATTATGTTAAATAAAATTTATTTAGATAGTCGGAGATATATTAAATTTTATTGAGTGTAAAAAAAAAATTTAAACATCTATCTGCATTTAAAAAATATATGCATACTTTCACAGATCACATCAGGTTTTCAGTGAGTAAAAAAAATTCCTAAAGCAAAAGCTCTCTCGAGTGAATTTCGGAAGATACTTAAAGCTACACCGCATGCCGCAGCGACGCTATCAGGGATGGGAGGCCTCTGAGGCCTGGTGCAAGCGTCGCGGTCCGGCGGATCACAGTATGCATAATTCAACGAGAGGCCGAGCCTCGGGCGGGCGAGGGTCTCTAGGCTAACTCAATCATCGGCCGCCCGGTGGATTTTTCGTCAGGCGATGCAACGCTGGGAAGACTGACTAAATGCGACGCCTTAACGTATGTATTAACTATGCTTTGATCAAGGATATCATTTAATAATGTATGCAGTATAAAGAAAACATATGATGAAGATTTTTTTAGATTATTACTCAAATTTGACACGCTTGCCACACAATAATGCGAATTTCTATATTCCTCATTCTTCTTTACGACTGCGAATATTGACATCTCAATAAAAACCAATGCTGTCTGTTTGATGGGTTTCTGCAAATTCCTGCGTAGAATACTGAAGGTATGTATAATAATTTGACTTTTTTAAGAATGATGGGCAAGGCAGCCCTCCATACTACAGTTGAACAAGAGAAGAAGATTGAGTTTTTTGTGATATAAACTACAGTCGCCTTTTCTGCAAGCTAAGCTTGCGCCGTTCTGGAAAATATATTACATTAAATTTATAGTTTCCAATGGCTACAGGAGTCAGAGCTAATATGGGATGAGGCAACATCTGTTTGAGCATACTTGTTTTAGGAGAGTTTGTAATGAGCATAGTTCTTTAAGGAAAGCTAATAAGATATGATGATCATGATTAATTAAATTAAAGTTGCGCTCACTAGTTGCAAAATATCATTAAAGAAGTAATGAATATGTCAATGATGTTTAGTGGTGTACGAACACCAATTAGAATTATACGGTTGTTTACGTCATGAGATTAAAATAGTTTTTACAATATTCTTCGCCAACAAATGGTGTCAATCCATCAATCATTTCAAATAATTCATTAGTCATAGCATTTTTACTAATAACAATCATGAAGTTTTTTAAATTTCAGCATATGTATCTCGCAAAAAAATACATTTAATTTGTTATTTTGCTTAATATATTGTATTTTTAATCTACAGCAGTAGGGTGTTCCCACCATAACAAAATTGCTACAATACGAATTAAACATGCAGTCAATTTTTTTTTTATCACCTTTATTAAAATATAATATTTTATATTACGAGCATATTGAATTACAAAGTTAATAAAACAGCAATCATTAAATTATTAATATGTGACAAAAGTACTTCAGTAAATATGACTAGATTTTCTTTGATTTGATTTACATTTCAATGATCAACATTAACAATTTATATTTTTTTAAGTAATGCATAAATAATTTATCATCAAAGCAAAAAGTCTAATAAAAAATTCATGAACTGAGATACTTCATTTTTTCAGAGCTCTTGAGCTTTTAAAGGCCAGTATTTCAGCATTCTTTTTATCAAGAACATATCGCTCCTGTTGAGGATTACGATGATAAAGCTCGTATTATATCTAAGCTGAGCCCACAATAATCTCCCCGGGGAGAGTAATCCACGAGCCACTAAGCCTAAGATTTCACCTCAAAATCATTTAACCAACCATTTTTAAAGCCGCCATAAATAATACTTCATTGACTGAAAGAATACTGAATATTCAATATACACTATTGGTATAGATTTATAAATTACTTTTAATATCAATTTTGTACTTTTTTGACTTTCCACTTAGTGTGATTACGTAATTTGTATATTTATTCTACTTTATTAACACTAGTATTATTAACTTATCAATAGAAAAGAGATACTTTTAGTATTTTTTTTAAATGCACTGTTTATTCCTTTCGTGGTAAAGTATTTTTTATTAATTTAATTTATTCAATTCACTTCTTCTTCGTAGTATCAATCCGGTGGATTAGATGCAGCAAGAGAATCTTGCATCTCAATCTCCACTCCTCTCGGTCCTCCGCAACTCTCTCCAGCTCAGCGTAAGAGCTACAACTCATGTCCTCGAACACTTGCTGCAAATTCTCCCATCTAGGGCACCCTCTACAGTTTTTATCCTCAACCATCCCCTCCACGATGTCGTGAAGAAGACCATCGAGGCGCATGATGTGTCCGATCCATCGGGCTCGCCTCTCTGAGATGGTTCTTACTAGGTGCCTATCTTCCTTGATTATCCTGAGAACCTCATTGTTCGTGACGTGGTCTCTCCAGGAAATTCCAAAAATTGTTCTGTTTTTTTATCACTTTCAGATAAGCACCATGTCTCTTATCCGTACATCAAGATGCTCCAAACAAATGATTTGGCAAGTTGCTTGCGGAGCTTTAAATAAATATTTTTTGAGTCCTTGTTTTTTTATTGAAAGTTAGCCTTGCTTGATGTGCGCGACTGTCGACTTCTCTTTTTGTTCTGCTATCACAGGTGATCGTACTTCCAAGGTATACAAACTCTTTTGCATCGTTAAATTCACTATTATACTTTTATTATTATTTTACTTTGTATTGCAACAAAAACCTTCATATTTTTGAGTTTAGAAAATTGAAAATGCAGTATAAATTTTATCAAAATAAAACCATTATCACCAATACATTTTACTATATTGGATATATTTTTTAATTTTATTTTAAAATATTTATAAAAACATATTTATATAAATTATGAGCAAATGTGAAGTTATAAAAATGATAGTATTCAATATTTTAAATGCGAAATTTTTAAAATTATTTTTCAACGTTTTTCAGCGATCCGAAAAATAAAGTAATAGCAGATGTTTTTAAAACTCAATTTCACAATTTCAATATCTCGCAAATGTTAAATAATAAAAAGAAATACTATTTGCGTTTTTCATTTATAAACGAAAATTAAACGTTCTAATCTAATGTCTTTCTTTGTATTTCGTTCTGTTTGAATAAGATCACTTTCTCGTTTTATTTTACACCTCGACTAAGTTTCTTTTTAAAAAATCATTCCTTAATATTTTTTAATGCTCTTTCATGTATATTTTTTTTCATAAGAATATATACTTTTTGATTTACTAAAGATGCATCTAAGAGTATTATACATTTTAAATTCAAATGCATTTATTCCAAGCCTCTGAGTTATCGCTTACTTAGAAAGCCGTCAAAAACTACATATTGTACGAGGCATAACTAGAGGGACAGAGCATATTTGTGACGAAGCTTAAGTCGTCATAATTAACTTTATGGTGGTAATTTGTGACGGCATATGCTCTAAATTAGAACAATAACATTATTTAATTGTATTCAGAGTGCACTTTCAACTTTACGGTATAGTTAAAATTAAAATCAAAATTTAATTAACTTTTTATTGCTTTTGAATTTGTATACTATTTCATTTCCACGAGGAGAGAAAAAATAGGTTTGTGTTTCATTGCAGCATCTACTCCTTCTTTTACAAAACCGCATAAATCACATATCACAACAAGTTAAATGAAAATGTTGATTGATGTATACTATTATATTCTTTGTAAATTGCTGTAAAAATCTTTATTTTATGTGAATTTATAACAACACATAATATTTTAATTAAAATCTGATAGGTATAGCTTAATGGTTAAAGCGTTTGCTTTGCAAAGGTCGTAGGTTCGATAGCCGACGGAGATTAAATAAAAAGGATTGTTAATCAATTTCTGAGCTCTAAAATAGCCCCGGTTGGTATGAATTAGATCCCTCACCCGTAAAATGCCAGTCATAGCCTATTAATTAAAAATTTGTGGTACACGCAAAGTTGTCCCGTGAAGACCACCCATTCATAGTTAATTCCTGTAATAATAAGGATGCTGCGTGAATCCCGGGTTGTAGTCTATATCGTTGGCGGATCAACACTCCACATGCAACGCTTAGCCATATGTAGCATGGTATTATTTATTATTATTATATTAGTATTTGTACAGCGCTCTTTTATGACCGAATGATCATTCCAAAAGCGCTTCTTTGCCTCTCGGAGTAAAAAGGTGGGTCTTGAGTCTGCTTCTGAAGGATGCCTCCGCTTTAAGCTCTCTTATGTTTTCCGGTAGTGAGTTCCAGGCCATTGGTGCAGCGTAGCTGAAAGCCCGATTGCCAAAGACCGTGCTAGGACTACCTCCCGTCAGCTGCAGGGTGCTTCTATTTGCTCTAGCCGATCTGAGTGTCTCTCCACGCGCGCTTATTTCTGAAGGCTTAATAAGTTCTGTCAGATAGCCCGGTGCAGTTCCGTTGAGTGCCTTGTAAGCTAAGAGGCATAATTTATACTGAATTCTAGCCGAAACTCTCAACCAATGCAGTCGGTGTAGTATTGGAGTAATGTGACAGAATTTGGGTGCGTTGTAGACTAGTCGTGCCGCTGCGTTTTGTAACGACTGCAATCGATTTAATTGTTTGGCTGGCTGGCCTGCGTGCAGTGCGTTGCAGTAGTCCATTTTGGAGACTATAAACGCATTTACCAAACTCGAATGGTAAGCGTGTGTTTACATTAAAATATATATATATAATGAAGCTGCACCACAAATTGAGAGTTAATAACACTTTCACTTACTTTGAGCATAAATTTGCACTAATAGAAATAATCTAATTAATGCGTTTCGTGTAAGGCAACACTTTAGTTTTATTACCAAAAATATAAAAATAACTAAATACGCAATGAAGCGTCATTATAGTGTTACATAATAAAACTTTCGAGAAGTAACTAAATTAGTTTCTACTACTATTTTTTTTTTTGAAAACTTCTTTCGGATATTTACGAAACGAATCAGGGCCAAGTTGGCCTGTTATTTGCTACTTTTTGATCAAAACTTCGAAATCGCAAAATTTTAAAATGGTTGAGGTATCCACAGGGTGAATATACGTTATTTAAATTTGATTAATGCTAATTTAAAAAATATTTTTGATTACTAGATAATAAAATGAGGTAGTGGTGTAAGAAATACATGAAAATCGGCTAAATATATATATTTTATTAATTAAAGAATAATATTTTAATATCTATGTAAACATTTTTTACCATAATTAAAATTTTACAGATTCACAGAGTGAAGGAAACCATGCTCCCATTTATTTCAACAATTATAACAATATGATCCAAATTAAACCAAAATAGTTAAATTTCAATTGGATTTCAAAGTGTATATAAAAATATGTTATTTTTTTATTCAAATAAAAGCAAGAAGATTCAATAAATATGAAAATAATAACCTAACTTAAACTACAATTTTACATGTTGTTTTCTAAAAAATCTTTATTTTTTGTCCATCGAGTACGTATTGTACGTGCAGAAAGTTCAAGATCGGGCGTACTAACGTCCATGATAAGAGGGTTCCAAGAATGTAGACCAAAGACCACAAACTCGCAAAATCGAAAAAATTTGGATAGGTTATTGTCAAACACCCATCTTACAGCCCGGAGCCTCAACTGACTACCATATTTTCTCTGACATGAATAAACACCTGGGTGGAACGCATTCAGCGATAGAGAAGAGCTGGAAGAAGCGGTTCTCAGGTATCTGCGTGGCTTAATAGCAGATTTTTTTGACTCGGGCATTCAAAAGCTCGTCTATCGCATGCAAAAATGCATTGACCTCAGTGGCGACTATGTAGAAAAATAGGTAAAAGTCTGAACTTTCCAAAAATGTACGCATTCATGGAATATAACATGTTTTATATGTTTTAATATTGTTTTTGTAAATTAATTATTATGTATTGAAAAAAATATTTTCAAACATCGAAACCTTACATTGTTTCTTTTTACAAAATCAACCTTGTACTTGCCCGAAAATGTAAATTACCAACTTAATGAATTCAGATAACATATTTCTCAAACCCTTTACAATTTTCCGATACAGTATAGTTACAACTTTCAAATTTTCTACGAACTGTATAAGGCCTTCGCTTCCTTCGAGGAAAACATCGCTCCGCTGATCGCGAACAAGTAGGCAAAATAAAAATGAAATGTTTATTAAAGTTTCGAGGAAACATTCGATGCAGAATTCTTGTTTGCAAATTTACTCCAATTTTTTCAGACTTTTTTTTTCAGCCAAGTAAAGTGCTTAACTCGCTACATGATGCCAATTGTTTTCTTCGCAGAATCTTCTCCCCGTCTTCTTTTCTTTGCAATTTCAAGGAGATGGATAAAATAAATAAATTATCCATTGGTGAATTTTCGAAATGATGGCAACAATATGGTAAGAAAAACAAAAGTTTATTCAAAATGCCTGTAAAGTTTCCTACTTAATGATTTAATTATTATATATTGAGTGAATAAAAGTAATATTTCCTTACTTACGTAGATATTTCAAACATTTTTTTTTCAATTAAAAATGTAATATTTTATAGTCTTTATTTTATTAAAATTTATAAACATAACTTAATTTAATTAATATAATAAAACACATTTACAATTCCTCACAAAAAATAAACTTAATTAATTCATAAGGAAAATAGATAAATGAGGGATTTTGTACATGAAAAAGGAGTATATGTAGATCTGAAGGATCATCGAAAAATTAACTAGTTTTTGAAAATGTTTTAATTTATATATTTTACTATGTATATATATATATTTATTATGTGTACCCATACAGGAGAATATCGACAGATGGTGATAGTGATTCTGAAGTCTCATATGTGGAATTCTATGACGCTTACCATGCTGCATATTACGAAGCGCAGCATGTGGAGTGTTGATCCGCTAACGTCATAGACTACAGCCCGAGATTCACGCATCATCCTTATTATTACAGAAATGTACTATAAATGGGTGGTCTTCACAGGACAACTTTCGTCTACCACGAATTTTGATAAATAGGCAATGACTGTCATTTTACCGGTGAGGGATCAAATTCACACTAACCGAGGGTATTTTAAAGCTCAGAAATCGATTAATTTTTTTTTTTTATTTAAGTTCCATCGGAGATTGAACTTAGCCTTGCCAAGCAAACGCTTTAACCACTGAGCTATTATACCCACCGACAGAATATTATGAGTAAATGTATAACATATTGTATAATATATAAAAGTGATTGATTTTAATTTTAAAAGTTTCAGCGTTTAACATTTTAGATACTTGCTTGCTGTTGTCAGAACAATAAAACAGCTTTGCACCATAGATAATTACGAACAAACTGTCGCCTTCGGTGCACATTTGAAATCTGATTCCACACTAAGTCCCGCCCTGGTTACGAGATGCTATGTGATCGTCGCAACGTAAAACATAGCAAATATTTATTTTACATATTAAATAACTAGGAAACATTACAGATGCTAGCAGTATATTGGACTATGAAGTCCTTAATATTTTTTAATTAATGTTAAAAGTAACTATTTTGTTGAATCACTGACCAAGTAACACAATCATGATATTGATTGGATGAGTACCTATAAATTATAATTATTAAATTATCTTTGGCAGTCATTTGTGTATTTAATACATAGAAAATTACTAGAAAGTCCCAAAGCTCACCTAACAGACACGTATTTACGTTTTTTTTTTTTACAAACAAATTCGTGGAGCTCGTGTCTGAACTGGGCTTTCTTCGTATGGAATAAATATATCATCATTCGAGACAATTCGATTGAACACTTTGATCCCTCTAACAAGATGCATAGTCTCCTGTAGATCAGTATTAGTCCTAGGAAGAACTAATAATATGTGCCTCCTTATCATCCGATAATAGTCATGGATAAAGAAAGTTTTTTAAAATACCAACAAGATTTCCGTACACGCCACGCACTCGCCGAAAAAAGTGCATACCCTATTTAATCCTTTCATAGAAATCACTTTGAGTACTGTTTTATTAACAGAGTAAAACAAACGTACTTTTGCTTTCAATAAAAGCTTCATTAGTTTTCTACATACAAAAACGTAAATTTTATCTTTTAAATTTAAGCATTTTTCAACATACACGTTGTCTCTAAATAAATATTTATATATATATAATTATAGCTTACCATGTTATCATCTTCGTAGTAGCAATCCGTTGGGTTGGTTTGCAGCAACAAAATCTTGCATCTTGATCTCCACTATTTTGGATCCTCTGTAACTCTCATTAGCTCAGCATAAGAGCTACAACTCATGTCCTCGAACACTTGCTGCAAATACTTTAGTCTAGGGCGCTCTCTGCAGTTTCTACCCTAAACCATCCCTTCCACAATGTCGTGAAGAAGACCATCGTGGCGCATGATGTGACCGATCCATCGGGCTTGCCTCTCTGAGATGGTTCTTACTAGGTGCCTAACTTCCTTGATTATCCTGAGAACCTCATTGTTCGTGACGTGATCTCATCAGGAAATTCCGAGAATTCATCTGTATGTCCACATCTCAAAGACCTCTTGTCTTTTTTTATTACTTTCAGATAAGCACCACGTCTCACAGCCGTACATCAAGATTCTCCAAACAAATGTTTTGACAAGTTGCTTGCGGAGCTTTAAGTTAATATTTTATGACTCAAGATTTTTTGTTTTTTTATTGAACGCTAGCCTTGCTTGATGTATATGAGATAGTTCTTACTAGGTAACTATCTTCCTTGATTATGCTAAGGACCTCATTGTTCGTGACGTGGTCTCTCCAGGAAATTCCATGTTATAATATATAATCAGTAATTTATTCTATCATTGTTAAGTATGTTACGTTTATAGGTGACGGCTTATGTGTGTTTTCTTAAAGCAAAATAGTAAAAGCTCCTTAGAGCGTTGTTAGCAAGGAGCAGTCGTGGCCGTCCAACTGCATTTCCTCTCGCCTGGGAGGAATTAAAGAAAACAACACTTAACGAGGTAAACCGAGATGCCGCCGCCAGCGCCTCGGCTCCTTTTCCACGGGCCAAACAAAGAAATATTTGCCCTGTCGTTTTGCTCTGGAGAAACCTTTGGAAGTAGCCTAGCCCGAGGGTCTGAAGATGGTAAACATTCCCATTTTATTAAGCTCGCTAGACAACCGTTTCGGAGTCACGCTCCCGGTCTCGCAAAGCGCTGTTTGATACTTGCATTTTCTTTGAGAGAAAATATTAACTGTACAAACATCTTAGAACGAGTATTTTGCAGAAATCAAGAGGTTAATTTAATATTCTCTTACAGGGGACACTTGCAGTATAAGTAGTTCAACGTACACAGCAATTTATATTTAAATGCAGTATTAAGTTCACTTCATTTAGTAATTTAGACCACTAAATTTAAGTTGAAATACTGGAGAAGCATATAATTCTCTGTAAAGTTATTTGCAATATATTATATAAATCGTTAGAATATGAGCTTAAAATTATTTACAGTAATGACATTGATGTGAAAGTACAAAAGGCAACAATAGAAAACATTTGAAAGAATATCAGAAGTAAAACAAAATATGATACATTTCAACAATATACATAATTGATGTAAGAAATCTAGGTGTAATACGCACTCTAAGGTAAAGACGAAATAACGTACGTTTTTTAAGTGGTGGCCACATTTAAAATGTTGTAAGTCAATATATAAATTAAGTGTGTAAAATGTAATATGGTGAATTTAAAAAAATATCTATAGTTTATTATAAAATATAAAAAAATATAATTTATACAATATAGTAAATTTAAAAAGTGTATATGAAAATACAAGTTTAAGAGTATCAACCTGTAAATTCTTGTATAGTAGGCGGGGCAATGGCGTAGTTCGCCGAGCGGTATGAATACCTGGGCATAGTTGGTTTCCAAGGTCCGCGGTTCGCATCCCGCTTCTGCCGTTATTTTTGTGCTTGGATTGACGCGTTGAAAAAAAAGAATTTTATGTATAGTATATGTATATTTTAAGTAATAATATCTTGTATAGTATTTTTTGTATGTAGGTTTATAATAAATAAGCGTCTTATAAGTTTGATATGTTATGTTCTCTTCCGTTTACTGTGATATAGATCTGATATCGATTGGATTGTCTTTTTTGTAACTATTAATAAATGAATGAAATATGTACTACACATCTGCACTTGAATCGTATTTACTTTAATTCAAAGATATTCTGATTTTGGCTTTAACCGGTTCAAATATATGTTACAATACTTAGACTTACTTATTAATACTTTTATATATTGTATTATTTTGATGTGCGTTTATATAAAAAGAACGTAGTAAAAAATAGATAATCAATCCTCATACTCTGTCCATGAAGGACCGTTACCACAACGAACATAAACAAGGCCCGCGCCGCCGACCCGCCCTGTACCGCTCATTTATTACTCTGAATAACGGCCAGCAGAAATATACTTAATGGCACGTATTAAAATACACAAGGGTTCATATATTTGTGAATATTTCAGTTTTTTTCATCATTTATTCATCAACTATCGGTTCGAACTATCAAAACATGGACATCCACTAACTACATTGGCACAGAGAGCGAAAGAAACGTCTTATGTTGGGCATTTCATCTGAAACCATACAATTCCAATATAACGCGTGTAGTTGCGCACAGCAAATGGTAGTGGATGGGCTATTTATCCAAACAAGAAAACGCTATGTAGAGAGGGTAAAAAGAACGCATATACATTGCCCAACAACCGATGAGATGAGCTAACGATATAACCAATTTTCTCCCAAATCAATCACTCAGTTCTGTCAGTTACGATTGTTCATGCCTTGTTCCAATTCATTTATTGGATGCTTAAATAAAAACATTTGGTGACGAGACGGCTCAAAGCATATCACAAATACAGCCCGAAAATAATAGAGTTAAACCCAAAACCGCAAGCAGTTGCAGGCAATTAAGAACACCTTCACAAAGCAGTAGACGTAAGTTGTTGATCCGATAATATCATAGACTACAGCCCGACATTCACGAATCATAAAATTAGTCTAGGAATTCACTATAAATGGGTGTTATTCACGGTACGACTTTCATCTAATTTGTAGAGCTTAAAAATAGTTTTTGATTATCTCCATCGAGGATCGAACCCATAATTGGTAAGCTTTACCGCTTTAACCACAAAGCTATCCTGCCGGCAAAATGTAGCCATATGTCGCATGACAAGCGTCAAAGAACCCACACATGAGACATCATCATCACTATCACCATCTCTCGGTATTCTCCTGTATGTGTTCACATAAAAAAGTTGTTGAAACTTGTTAGAAATCGACTATTTTGCTTACATGCTTCTTTTAAGTAACCTGAAAACATTTATTGAATCACACCATTAGAATGAGAGAAATGTATATTTTACTTACTCATTTATTTTACAAACTAACATATATTGTGATAATCTATATTTAATGCAAACCTTATCTTAGTGAATATGTTTACAGCACCAATACGTTTTGCTCAAATAGTAATGACTCAAATATTGCTCAGATATATTTGTTCTGGCACAACGTACATTCGCGATCGTTACTATGAGAACTCGCAAGTTTATGCTCGAAATGCGCCACTGGGGATCGAACGCCTTCAACCGCCGATATCAATCAGTCCAATGACAGGCATTACAAATCAATTTATTGTAAAGCGCGAAGAAAAAACATTATGCCGGTGTTTTATTGACAGTTAAACACACTTTATTGTGTTTCCGCGGCGAAATCTCGGCATTAATGCCACATCTGAATGGTAAAACACTCTTTGCGCCGAACGATATTTATTGCGATTCCGGAGGAGCGATTGCGGAACGCTTATGTTTATGAATTTATTCATTAGATGTTTGTTTTTTTTTGCAGAATTTTGCGGCAGCATTAATCTTAAAAACAATGTTGTTCAATAACGCGAATGCATCAATATTTAACAATTGATAAAAGGTTCTCATCTTATGCATGAAGCGTTGTTCTTAATATTTTAAATTGCACCAACAAAATATATTTTTTATTTGTAGATGAAATGTTTCGGCTACGTCAAGTAGCCATTATCGAGTGAATCAAATGGTACGTGTACGATTTTATATAATTCAAGGAGTGGGTTAGTAGGTGGAGGAATGATTTAAGATAGTTATGTAAATTAAAAAATGTATTATCGTGTAATGATTCGGAAATCATTATGTAACAGGATTTTTTTTTTAAAAATGCAAGAAGTTGATAAAAATGAAAAAATAGTAATTTTGTTTATCTTCATTTGAAATGAATGTATGCCTAAATAGAATTGTTATAATATTTTTTTTACCAAAAATTACATAAATTATCACAAATAATAATGTTTTTTTTATTAATTAAATATACATATACTATACATAAAATTCTTTTTTCAACGCGTCAATCCAAGCACAAAAATAACGGCAGAAGCGGGATGCGAACCGCGGACCTATGCCCAGGTATTCATACCACTCAGCCGACTTGGCTATTGCTATGCCTAGACCGACTGACGTTGAAACTAGTATTTATGTCATTGTTATCATCGTATGATAGATGTCGCTATAGTATATATTCAAAGTATGTTTTTTTTTCATTTTTTATTATTCAATCAGTCTTCATTTATTCACAAGCTTAATATTATTAATTTCCGACCGTCTATTTATTTTAATAAGTACCACTCGGGTCTCGAACCGAAACTATAGATCAAATGGATGAGAATAACTTCTTGTAAGTACGTCGCGCACATTGCAATTCGTTATTTACCTGTGTTACTGATGAATAATTTTACCTTCTTGATATTGTCTCAAGGTGACATTATCATAGGGATATTTTAAATTATTTATTAGAATATTATTTTATTATTTCAATATTCTAATCTACTTTTTTATAGATCATTGACTATATTACAATATTATAAGCAATTAAATATACATATACTAGACATAAAAATCCTTAAACGAGTCAAATCATTCAGAAAAAATATCGGCGGAAGCGGTATGCGACCCGCGGACCTTTGGAACCAAATTTTGCCCAGGTAATTATACCGTTCGGCATCCATTCGATTTTTTATTATTCTATCAGTCTTCATTTATTCACAAGCTTAATATTATTAATTTCCGACCGTCTATTTATTTTAGTAAGTACCACTCGGGTCTCGAACCAAATTATAGACTGAATGGATGAGAAATGACTACTTACAGGTCCGACCCGGACTTTATAACCAATCATTTACCTGTGTTACTGATGAATAATTTTACCTTCCTGATATTGTCTCAAGGAGACATTATTATATGGATTTTTTAAATATTTATTAGAATATTATTTTATTATTTCAATATTCTAATCTACTTTTATAGATCATTGGATTTTTTTGAAAAAATGCAAGAAGTTGATAAAGATGAAAAAAAAATTGTATATCTTCATTTGAAATGAATGTATGCTTAAATAGAATTTTTATGATATTTTTTTTACCAAAAATTACATAAATTATCACAAACAATATTTTTTTTTTTTGTATAAGCTATCTAGTTATTATTCCATAATAAGAATTAAAGTACTCAGTAAATCATCAACTTTTTATGTTAAGTTCATAATTTGATAAAACTGACTAAAACGACTGAAAAACATGCTTGTTTGCTTATCTTATTTCTTAAGTAGCACAGTAAATTGATATAAATTGACATCCAAAACCAACTACGGATTCTATTCTCCTATGTTAAGAATGTGTAGACTGGTTAACTCCTCTAGTGACTTGGACTTTTTCGGGGTGGACCTTCCAGCATTTCGCAAAACCCTATACTTATGTACTAGATCTATTTTTTTACTCATGTTTATGTTTTGTCTAAATCTATTGTCTAAGCTATTATATTGTTCTGTTTTACCATTTCATTTATTGTATTTTCTATTTTAAAACCGTTTGTATTGGCCTAGGCCGTTAATAAAATAAAATAAAATAAAATAAATATACTTTCTATAATATAACATAAAATCACATAATTAAGAGTGAAATATGTAATTTTTGTAGAACTACGTATTTTCAGCGACTAGTGATGTTTTATTACGATAGATACTTTACGAAAAAACTACTTGATTTTCACTAATGACCGTTGTGCGACAAATAAATCGAAATACATACGAGACAACCTTGGAATCAACTCGGTTACAAGTCAAACATATTGACCCAGATTTTTTCTAGTCAGATACGAGCGTGTTTATTGTCATTTGAAAACGTGCGTACTTTTAGCAAGGAAAAAGTGACCTCAATTATATTGTCGGGTCATCAAAAAATACCAAATAATCTGAAAATACATCTATACAAACCTCATAAATAAGGGTTTTTTTTATGAATTAATTGACTGTACAGCATTACTTTCAAGATAATACACGATATTATATATTTATAAATAATATTTTAAGAAATAATTTCTTTGCATGAAGCTTAATAAAAAATAAGATATTTAATTAAACTATCCCCGACGGAGATTTTAAAAAACATATGTATTCGATTTCTTAGCTTTCAATTACCCCGGTTGGTGTGAATTTGATTCCTCACTCATAAAATGCCAGTCATAGCCAATTAATTAAAATTGGTGGTAGACGAAAGTCATCCCGTGAAGACCACCCATTTATAGTAAATTCCTGTAATAATAAGGATAATGCGTGAATGTCAGGCTGTAGTGTAAAATATTGGTGGATCATCATTCTACATGCAGCGCTTAACCTCATGTAACATGGTAAGCGTCATAGAATTCTCACTAGAGCATTACTATCACCGATGTGTCGGTTTTCTCCTGTTTGTGCTTACATAGAAAAAAACATAATTAAAAATATATTTGGTTCATGTTTTGGTGTAAGTTCTATAATAAATTGTGTCAATCAAAAAAAAATTTATCTAAGAATATAATAATAATTTTTAAAAATCTTACACCTTTATACGCAATATTTCAACAAAGTATAACAAGCTCCAATACAAACTCGGTATAAAAAAGAGTGCAAATATCATCTTTTATACTTTTTATGATATTATAATTATAAATAATTTTAGGTAGAATTCTATCAAGTAAAAATAAAAGTTAATTCAGAATTATTTGCATTTTTTTCACAACATGTATTGGCAGCGTCGAGTAGCTATTATCGATTGAATTAAAGTTAAGTAACTTTAATAAGTAAAGCAGAATATAAAAAATATTTTAAAAATACTATTTTTTTAAGTGTTCGAATCATTAAAAACGTTCAAAGTTTTTAATTTTTATTTTTGAATGTTTATTTTTTCATATAAAAAAATACATCAACCCATAAAAAAAGATGCTAAAATATTAAATACTCTCTTGTTTATGATACTCTGGCCGTAATACAAAATGTAAAGAACGGAAAAAAAGTCTCGCATTACGCAATCTAAATTATAAAAAAAAAAACAATTTGGAATAAGCGCTTCGTATTTATTTTTTATTTATCTGAGCCACGAAATAACTTGCGCAAAAAAGTGTCAGGAAAATTAAAAGAGATGCTTTTCTTTAGAGATTGAGCCAGGAGCTTAAGTGAACTTGAGAAGAGAGAGAGAGAGAGTTATATGCGAACCCTTTCAAAGAGACATGTCTGAAGCGAGATTTTTTTTCAGTTAAATATAATTCCGGAAACATACATACACAATAAATTTTAACAATTTTCTTTTAAAAATTAAGCAGGTTAAATACATTACTATTTCAATTCAACAATTTATCAACTATAACAGAGTAGCGCACTCTATTGTCCTGGAGGGAGTAAATGCTCTCCAAAGGCGGATGAACCTTTATGGTCAACGGCATTAGGATGTGGAAATATAGGGGAAAATAAAACATTAAAGGTCTAAAAGACATCCCATGTATCAGCAAAAAAATGATTGCTTGGAGATCGAGATGCAAGATTCTGTTGCTGCAAACCAATCCACCGGATTGATACTACGAAGAAGAACAGAGTATCCACATGGTGCATGAAATCATGTTTCAATAGTAACAATAGTAACAAAACATAATACAAATAAATTATTATTACCTCAGAGTGAGTACTACAACTTCCAAGCAACATCTTCCCATATTCGTACCATGTATGGAACATACTCGTATGTTTACCATAAATTGCCGACTATCAGTTCTCTCAGTCGCTATTTTTATGCCTCGTTACCAGATATATCCACCTGGGAACTTATACGGTTCCCAACATACTCCAAGGCTGATAACTTGAAGAGACGGCTGCTGTAGTAGATTTGTTAATCGTTTTCAAAAAGATGATATGATTATTTCAACGTTCTCGAGGCCTGAACCATTTGTTCCTTAAAAACTGCTTAACACATGTAATGACACGTGGTAATTAACAGGCGATAACTATCTACTATATGTTTGAATCCGCGTCCAAATTTTGAAGAAAAAAACGGTTATTAAATAATAAGAATCGCGCTTTCAATGCGCTATTGTCTGTAGTACTTTTAAATCAAGTCTATTATATAACTATATTATGCGTCATAAATTTATTTAAGCAATTATCTTTTTCAATAGGATATATTAGTAAGGACTGCCACGTTGAAATATATATAAACGTTTTGAATAGACTAACGAACAATCTCGCTTCAAACTTCGAAATGATCTAAACTTAGGTTGGATCGTCCAAACTTTAAAGGCAAATAATTACAAGGAAGATATCCTGGAATGTCGGGTTATGATAAATACATCTGAGAATACTCCGGAGTATCATTACTGGTGGTAAGGCTTCAGTCTGCACCACTTTGGGTGTAATTAGTGTAAATGGATTTGTGACCAAAAACCTTTGTGTTCCCAGGATATTGTCTTTGAGTTTGATATAAACGGTAAATATGGCGCAAGCAACTACTTCAACATATATTTTTTAGTATAAAGTTACTGACTTAAATATGGACTTATGATATATTTTTATAAAAATTAAATATAATTTTTACCTAACGTTGTAGCTATACTATCACAAAGATCACTTTTATTTTTAAACCTAATATTTGAACATTCTTGAACGTGTGTAATTTTAGATGAAAAATACATATTTTAAGTAAGTGAATTATTCCTGGTGTTGCAATGTTATACAAAGAATGAAAATATTTTATAACAAAGCAATACACATATACACATCTACATCAAATATCATCTTCTATGACATTTCTCTCGTCAATATCGAAGAAAAAGAAACGCTGGTAATCGAACCGTGAATTTTACACCTTTGTTCCATTATGTAAACAGCGCTAGCACACTTAGCCAACCGCTTCTACCTGCTGACTTGAAAATTAACAATTATTTTACTATCAATATGTATTATTGCAAAAAGCGCGTGATGCGAAATGCATGTATATATTTTTTATAAACAAATATCGTCCTTCCTTACGATAAGACTAAGCATTTACATCGAGTATGATTCTATGAATTGCTTGCTTAAGTAAGGCGACTGAAGCATTAAACGACAGATTTTATACTTTCGGTACTGAATTTTTTCATCTTAAAATAGTTTTACACCGTTTTAAGTCAAAACATCCATAAGTTATAGATAAAGTTACATACATTTTAATTTTTATTTAAATAGATTATTTATAATCACGTAAAGGCTGAAAGAGCATTTAAGAGTGATGTACGTATAAGTAGTATTGAACTAAAGCACATGAGAGTGCTTCTAATCCATCCCGTAATTTACAGACCTGACACTTGACATATCATCTGCTTAATACGAACTCATGCAAACTTGTACGTGTTAGTTGGTTCTAGTCATACACATAGGATATTTCAATTAAATTCCAAGTTTCAGCGCCCAATTATTGATTTAAAGCTCGTGGATGGAGTTTATTCTCCTCATTCGTCTTGCTTCATCATTATTCAACAATTCAATTTATATTTCAGCTGATGGATACCATTTTAAATGTCTTCAACATGATTTAATGCGTTTGATGGAATTAATGTGTTTAAATAAGCAATTCAGAATGAAAGAAGATCAATAATTCTTGTATGTCTATACAACCAGGCTGTTTAACCAAATTGCCTCGGATGTTGATATATTTCACGTAAGGGAGGCCCAATTCAGGCATGAACTCCACGAGTTTTTTTGGAGAAATAATTTGTTGGCGTCGTCTGTTTAATGAGCATTGCGACTTTCTGCTGCTTTTCTTTATTGCTTTGTTTTTAGTGCTTAATCATTAGTATATATTTGTATATTAATCTTGATTGTACGAGTACTTCAGTAACGATTTGAATTTTTATTTTCAAATTTGTACTGTTTTGTAGTGAAAAATACAAAATAAATTTAATTTAAATTAAATTGAAAACTTAACTTTGACGGACACCTTAATTTGATACGGTTATTTTTTGGTTTAATTTAATTCATTTTATTCAATCTCATTGCATGTTTTCTATTCATAATATTATATTTATGTAGAATATAAAAAATATGTAGTTACATATTTTAATATTAAAACTATAATCTGATAAATTGAGTATGGATTACGATATTTTGTTTAAGCGTTGCATTTGCACATAGATAAAGAAGATATTTCCCTTTTTTTTAACTATCTTTACTGAAACACTTGCAAGACAACACGGTTGAAACCTATGAGCTATATGATCCTTAACCAGATGACTAAAGGCTGCATGCGAAAAATATGAATGATGTTTATAAAATGCTTTAAGTTTATGAAATTACTTATTGATCAGTTTTTAATATATTCAGATTGTATGTAGGAGGAAACATAAATGTTGAAAGATCGTGTTATAACAAACCAATGGCTCTAACGCAGATTTTTTTTAAATAAATCCATATAATTCAACATACATTAACATATATGATTGCTTACTAAGTGTTTGACGTGACTGTTGGATTAATTATTTTAAGTCAAAAATGCAGCGTAAACTAAACAACATTACGTCTATATTTCGAGGATTGTTTGTTAAATGTATGTGTGCTTTTATTCTATATAAAACCTAGAGGCTTTTATATTATTACTAGTTCGATACGTTACACATGTATGTAATATTTTTATTTTTCCCATATTGATATGCCCGAGCTACATCTATGGGTGTTTCAAGTTTGTTAGCTTTGCATGTGGTGTTAAAAATTCTTAAAAGGAAAGTGAAAAGTATGAATAATGCCTTAATTTATATTGGTGGCTATACCTTCTGCCTTCTTTAGGAACATCTGCACAGTTTATTGCAGAACTAATATTACCTGCTACTTAGTACCGCCCTAAAATAATTAATGAGCCCAGCGCAACGAAATGTGAAGAAGGACCTTACCTCGAGCATAAAGCATATTTTAGTAAGCTCTCAGGTAATTATTCAATATAACCGTAATCTGCTAAGTACATGTGGAAATTACCCCGCGGCAGCGCGACTTAAGTGTTCATAAAACTAATTCACTGAAAGTTTCTTTCTATCGAATTTTCAGCACTTTTCATTTCAGTAAAAAAAATGAAATACATTTGAAATACTAAAAACAATTTTATTAAATTTTTCTAACCATTATTTTTTGTTTTAATATTGACAGATAATAGATCAATCAAAAAGTACAATGTCATAAATAAATAAGCATTTCAGCAACGTATTTCGACTACGTTTGGAACCAATTCATTTGTCTAGATTCTCAACAAAGCCAAATATTAACGTTAAAAAAATACTGTGTTTATTGTATTTAAAGTGATCATATATTTAACATAATAATGTTATGTAATTTCACTTAAAATTATTGTATATATCAAGAAAATCAATACAATCAACCCTGCTATAGCGTTTTAATAAACACGTATGATTAGCCTGATACTCCCTAGGCCTGGACTATTGTTCCTATAAGGCATTTCACGTAAATTTGTATAAACTATAATAGAAAGGACTTTTATGTAAGACAAACATCTGCAAGCGCTTTCGGAAAAAACTTTTTCAAATTCGCTTTAGGCTTGTTGACATTGACATGATACAAAAAAGTCATAAATTTTTACATTCAAGTAAAAAATATGTTTCAAAATAATTAATAGTATACATACTTTATATCTCATGTTCAAAATATTAACCTAGACTTGTAACAATTAATTAAGTACTTACTAACGATAACTTTTGTTATTCAACCTTGCAGTAAAGTTTCAAAGGATGTTCAATTCTGATTCGAATAGTTTATTAGAAAACACTCTATCGACGTGTACACCTCACCACAACCCTCACCTAAAGAAGAGCTTTCAGGCTCGCTTAGAAGCTTTAACCCCTTCATCGTACTCTTAAGTCTCGAGAAATTCCTGAAAAAACTACCACGTAAACCAAATATTGGGAGGTTTTGAATTCCCGCGCTGTAAGTGTTAAAGTTTTCCAAATCAATCGGTTGGCAGAAAAATTTAGAAATGCCATTGCAGCTTATGGTTTTTTAAACACACTTGCATACTGCATTTGAAAAGCTGTATTTTAAAAGTGAAAATATACGATTAAAAATATAAAAAATATATATAACATATGGCCGTATATAATTGATTGTGTATATTAACATCAACATGTTATTGCCCTTACTGATTGGTACCGAAAACCTCGATATACAATCTTTCTTCCCTTATTTCTGTTCGCTTTTCGACATGCATATGTCGCCATATTGGCATTTGGGACTAGTTATATAGACCGATGCTTGCGGCACTGGGCGAGAGCCCATCACGAGCGCGGCAGTCGTGTCCCGCCCTTCGGTGAGAGCATATTGTATTGTGGCTTGCTCGAATGCTGTGACTAGGTTGGGCCATAAGGTTGTAAAGTTTATGGCCCAAATATATGTCAATGTGCTTCAGAAAAAGTCTTTGTTTTGCTTACCTGCTCCTCATCATGCCCTCACGCGACTTAATAACAACTTTTGAAAAAGAGGAGGTTATTAATATTTACAAGTATTTATGATTGCACGACATTATTGCGTTTAAAATTAAAAAGCACATAAATGAAAGGAGAGTATTTCGATTTTAAAAATTAATCCGCAATATAGTATGTTATAAATTATTTCAAAACATATTTCAGGATGATATTAAAAAATATTATTATACATGATTAAAATGAAAATTTCATATCAGTCAATCTTAAGTTATAGTATAAATAATTTAGTAAAGTCACGTTATAACACATAGATTATTTAACATGTAAAACATATTTAAAGAAAAAATTCAGTATTAAACTGTAAGATCTCATTTTTCTCGGAGCTGTCTAGACGTTTTTTTGTATTTCATCATTGTACAGCATCTGTTACATGTTATTATTATATAAAATAAATTTTGCCTAATTAATAAGAGGTTTTAAGTATTTAATTAATTACAGTTATTATAAATTGAGCAACAATCCTTTTAAGTTGCTTGTTATTACAATTTCATAATTAAGATTTTTTTCATATTTTATTTACATAGAAAAGCAACATCACTATGACAAACCTTAAGACGATAGCAAATTTATGAGATATACTCGAATATATTTATTTATTTATATGTTGCAAGTGGTATTTTGTGTGACTCTATTTTGAATGAAAATGTATTTTATAGTAGTATTGATGCGTATAAAGAATTTGATGTATAGGATGTGTATATTTAATTACTAATTGATATTTTGTATGAAGATAAGAATTTCAACGAGAAAAGATAAAAATCAAACTCAGACGACCAAAAAGATGTACTCGAGTTAGAAATTGTATAATTAAAAAATTTCAATAGCCTTTAAATGGTAAATTATGTAGAAAAAGGAAGGAAAATGCAGAATAAATTTATATATGCGAGCATATATAAGAAATAAAATAAGTTTTTTTTTTAATTAGGAATACGTACTTGTAATATGACAGAAGTTTTTTTCGTGCATTCTCTGCAAAGCGTATTATTTATTTGTATATTTTCCACAGAAGCAATATTGATGTGATATATGGGCACCAGGCAGTCTCTGACGATTGTGCCTGTTCTCAGAAAGCTCCCAGTGTTATTGAAATTTCAATATCGCTCGACACTCGCTCAGAGCCGATGAGTTCATGACTTTTTACTCCTCACAATTATTATTGTAGAGATTTCATTTGTAGTCTATGTACTAGTAAGATGATTGATTCGTTTCTAAGAAAAAATAAATGGTAAACAGGACCTGTGATAAATACAAAAAATTAATACGAATAAAAAGTAAAAAAATATTTAAACAAATGAAAAGCAGTAGATGTAGAAAGTAGCATTTTATTTAAACACCACGTGGATTAGGTTAAATAGTAATTATAATTAATAAATGCTATAACTATACGAGTTCTTAAATATATACTTTGAACAAATAGCTTTATAGATTAAATAACTTCTAAGCTTTATAGATTATTTATAAAGTGTATTTAATCATTATATTATTTTTACCTACTGATTTATATAAATATATTTAAATAAGTAGGATAAGTATAATATATATAGGATAAGATAGTAATAACTAGGAATCAAAATATGTTTTTTTGAGTATAGTGGAAACGTTTAATATTTATTTTAACTCGATATACTTCTACGTAATAGTATATATATTTGGTTCTAGTTTTAAAATCTTAATTGATTTCGCTTTTGCATAAAATCTAACGATTCATATAAACTAACGTTTTAGTTTATGAATTTAAGGGTTAATAATCTAAATATTTTTTGTTTGGGTTAATGTAACCATTAACACAAATAAAGTGAAAAGCTTAGTACATACTCGTACATTTAAGTAAACACATTGCGCATTTTATATGGCGTTTTACATAATAATTAACGTATTACGGTTATCCATAATTTATTGTTCGGAGAGAGACTACTGTATAACATATTCAAATCCTAATGGAAACTCACCAAATTAAATAATCCGCGAGTTGTTTCTTTTCAGTTCGTGGCTGTTAATTATTCTCTCCACAAAAACAAAGAGCTCTTAAAATTTAGAATAAGTTGTTCCATAAACAATAATAACGCATGTTTTCATTATTTATCGCGGGACAGTATAATTATAAACATCAAATTTTATTAAGCAAATTCATATGAAAGTGTATTATTTTTCATTTAAATTTAAGAATTGGAATCAACAATAATGATAACATAATTTACAAAATATATATTTATTTACCGTGTTTTTACATGTATCGCGTTGGATATGGCCTTTGTTTAGCAGACTGCAGTTTCGACTACCTCGTATCCTTCATCAATGTTTTTTCAAATTACGAGTTATTCGAAATTGTAGTCTCCTAAACAGAGGCCATATCCAACTACTATATAAATATTTATTATTTATTCGTATTGTTTTTACATGGATCACGTAAAATTAATTCTCTGTTTAGGAGACTGTAGTTTCGACTAACTCATAGACTTTCTTAATTCTTATATAGTATAGAAAATAAAATAAAATTCCAATTAATATTTTTTAAAATTTTATTTACCTTACGATAATTTTACTTCTGACGTAGTGCTGACTCTTTTTTTGCTGAACTCATTTATATGATGATAAGAATATTCTCTAAATTTTTAATATCCTTTTAGTTTTCTGTGAACTGAAAGTCTTATTAATTTCACTTTCAAAATTGTTTCAGCATTACAGTTACCGCTGAAATTCGTTAATGATTTTTCTCAAGAGCGTAGAGATCTTTCAGGTCCGTGAAGCGAAAAAGACGAAACCTTACGACGATCCATCCTCCCGGGCCGTAAATTTAAATTCTCAGGCGGCACTCAATTCACAAAGGAACAAGAGAAGAAGACAATGCGAAAAATTCATACCGGACAGCCGGCTAAGAGGAAAATGGCTTAACACATTGTTTCCCATTCCGAAAAACTAACAAAAACTCACTTTTCTCATTTTCCAGTAAAAATTATACTGTATACTTTTTTGATGCCACTTTTTCATGTAATCTTAGTTAAGAAGCCATTTCAAAATAATCTAATAGAATGCATTATATATATAAAAACAGAAGAATCATTTGTGTTTATGTTTGAAAATCTGTATTGTAAATTTATGGAAAAAGCAATGCTGCTTTATTCTGATGGTTTTTTGTGGTTAAATAACATCAAAAAAATGACAAACGCGTCAAAAAAAGGTATTTTTTAATCTTATTTTAGGTATATTAACTAGGTATATCCAAGATAATCATTTGATAAGATTACATTGACGCTACTAGCATTGTTTTTAAATGTCTACTACGGGTATTAAGGTTTAACATCGATCACCCAAATTATACATAATCAATTTTAATTATACAAAAGATTCATTTGTCAATTAAAAATGAAAAATTATACTTGTAAATAATAATAAAAAAGCAATAATAGACTATATAAAATGTAAGATCCTGATATATCATATCAAACAACTAATAGGTGCGCCAATAATTAATTATTATTACATTAGTTTACAAATTTAAAAAAAACATTATTTCTAGTGAATAGATTCGTTTTAGTATGTAAAACAGTATTTAAGCAACAACAAAAACAGTTTTTCTAATAATTTCACACACACTCGTATAAGTAAGGCTGGTTTTCAAGTCTTTTCTATAATAATAAATTTGTTTTGTCTCCACAAATGGGTTGGACGCTAGAAAATCTTCCACCTTTACAAAAAACTACGTTCCTAACAGATTTAAGGTAAAATTACAATGTATTTATATATTATACTACTTAAAAAAAATATCACGAAAAATCTTGATTATAATATAAAAAATGTGTACATACTTTACTTAAGTGTAGTTGGGTATCGTACTTAAAAAACTCCAAACAAATTTGTATGTAAAAAAATAATAATAGTTACTAATTTTCCAAATAATTATAAAAAAACAAATAGACTGCAATTATTTTTAAGATAACATTGTTAACAGTTACATAATAATATTCAAATTTAGAATCCTTATAAAAAAAAAACTTTGAAAAAAGGAACCTTTAAGTGTTAATAGGTTAAGATACATTATAAGTATCACCCCTGAAAAAGACCGAGGCAAGAAATAATGAGATTATTTTCAGGAAATAAAACTGAAGACCTGAAAAAGCGCCGGGGGACGAAGCGACGGGGAGGGAGGGTAAAATATGTAACTGGGTTAGTAAAGTCGATCTTTAAATGATTTTTATTCTTCAAAATTAAGAATTCACCATCCCTACTTAGCATGAATTATGAGTTCTTGTAAAAACACTTGGCTTTTTAATGACATCTTCAACAGACATGAGTCGCCTTTGTAAGGAAATCGAATGATTATTCTCTCATTTTGGGCGCCAAGGCGTAATTAGATAAGTCATTGAAATTATATATAAATAAATAAGAGTTATTTTTCTTCATATTAATAATAGAAAAATATATAGATAAACACTTTATATTATTATCAAATCAAAACTCTTAAGCAGTCATTTTAACATTTCTTCTTCGTAGTATCAATCCGGTGGAATGGTTTGCAGCAACAGAATCTTGCATCTCCTCGATCTCCATTCCTCTCGGTCCTCCGCAACCCTTTTCAGCTCAGCGTAAGCGCTACAATTCATGTCCTCGAATACTTGCTGCAAATACTCCCGTCTAGGGCGCCCTCTACAGTTTCTACCCTCAACCATCCCCTCCACAATATCGTGAAGAAGACCATCGTGGCGCATGATGTGACCAATCCATCGGGCTCGCCTCTCTGAGATGGTTCTTATTAGTTGCCTATCTTCCTTGATTATTCTGAGAACCTCATTGTTCGTGACGTGGTCTCTCCAGGAAATTCCGAGAATTCTTCTGTACGACCACATCTCAAAGCTCCAAGCAAGTGTTTTGGCAAGTTGCTTGCGGAGCCCTAAAGAAATATTCCTTGACTCAAGAATTTTGGCTTTTTTATTGAAAGCTAGCCTTGCTTGATGTATTCGACTGTTGACTTCTCTTTTTGTTCTGCCATCTCAGGTGATCGTACTTCCAAGGTATACAAATTCTTTTGCATCTTTTAGGGGTACTCCTAGCATTGATATGTTAATTTTCTGCTGCTCATTGCGGCTTACTCTCATGACTTTGGTTTTTTTTTCTGTTTATCTTCATATTGTAGTTGGAATTAAATATGTTTTCCATGGATGTCAGCGCTTCCGTGAGTTCATCTTCAGTTTCAGCAATCAGAGCAATGTCATCAGCAAACCTTATCATATCAATCTTTTGGTCATGTATTTTAACCCCCTCTCTATGGCCCATTTTATCCCTGATGTTATTAATTGCATTTTGTATGTATACAAGAAAACATTTACGATATAATAAATCAATAATTTCATTATTTTTTATATGAAATAGTCAAAATATAGAATGATGACTTTCCATTTGTTATTTCTAAAACCATTCAGTTATCTCTTAGTTATTTTCATTATTAAAACATTTCGTGATGATATTAAAGAAAATAACGAAAGGTCTTTACTATTGAATAAATCTTTAATACATTTAAAATAGTTTTTTTATCTCTTCATTGTGCGAACATCTTTTTGCGATTTAATTAAATATTAATTGTACTTGCATTTTAAATGAACGAGATGAACTAGCATTTAATTCTTCTACAACGTAAATGTATTAAACGTTTTCTTATTTTTAAATTAAATTTACTGCATAATTAATATTTTAGTTATTTTTTTTTAAATACAACGAGTTATTTTACAATTGTTTTTTGGATTGTTGAATTAAGATCTAAAATAATCGGTTTAGTTTTTTAGATGTTACGATTGTTCATGAATGAGTAACAAAATACATAAAATATTACAATTTTACGTTAACTCATAAATTTGTAGCAGTTGCTGCACCAAGTAAGTGTTTTATTTTTAGGGATATAAGAATCTTAGTCAGCCATTCAAAGTTATAAATCAACTTTGAAATGCTCTAAAAACGTTAAATTTATATAAAAATATTATAAAATTTATATAAAACGAAGTTTAAGTCTGAAGATTATTGTTAAAACAAAGTAAAACTATCTTAATATCAGATTCGAATATTAAGATTGGATTACGAAGTGAATTGTAAGAATATTAACAATAGTATATTTTGTATTGTCAAAAATACTAAATCATTATTTATATAATTCAAGCAATCGTTCCATTTTACAAGAGGCTTAAAAATTATGAAAATAATAAACAAAAATTTATTCTTGAAATTTCTTTTTTTATAATCTTTGTGCATTAAATCTTGTGTTCAAACGATTTTTCCCATGTACGTTCAATGCAAAAATGACAAAACAAATAGCCGACACTCAGTTCTGTAAGTTGCTATTCATCAGTAACAGATATGTCTTTTCCAAAGACCAATGATGTTTGAACATGAATGTTTTTCTGGGGACATATATAGTTTTACCCAATGATAAGAAGCCCGGAGACTTGCGGATATAGCAACTTAGTATGCGAGGTGTATTTTGAGTGATTTTTGATCGGATGATCAGGCTCATGCTCTTGAATTCTGGATCATTTGTTTCTTAGCAGCGGCTCAACACGGTTAGTAACAAGCGATGACCCATTTGTTGCTTAACATCGGTGATCTTAGGAGAACCGCACTAAAATGTGTCATTCTCATCTTCTTCCCATATCCGATCCATATCTGAAACATATAGTTACTACAAATTACCGATAACTAATTATGTCATCGGCCACTGACATATCTACCATTCGTTGGAGTGAAACTAAACTTCTTTAAAAGGTTTTAACTTCAGACACTTTTCACATATTTAGTCGTTTGAATCCTCGTGTAGCACAAATGATTAAACAACTGCAGACGAGTGAGAAGAGATGTGTTGCATTAATGAGACCGAGGCTCCATTTTCATCGACACACTCCATAATGGGATGCAGTTGAATTTACAGTGAAATTCTCCAAGGAACAAACTCCAACTACGGAGCTAAAACGTGTCGAAACAAATTGCTATGTGTTTGAATGTCCCGGACTTCAGCGGCTCTCAACACCAGTTTAGGTCACTATTGAATAGTTTTTTGTTAAATTAAAGTCGTATTTTTAGTATTCACTTCATACAAGTCACTTAATTAACTTCAATTACTTGTGAAAAATAATATATTATATACTATATAGAACGTATTGCACTGATTATTTGATTCTAGTAAAGGTTGTCCCAAATTCTAAGAGTCTTATGAATTATTTAAAGAACATTATATAATTGAATATTACAATAATACTTATTTATAAACTGGTTCACACTTTACTAGGTTTTTTTTAAATATTCGGTTTTAAATTCATGATTCCAAAATTCTCTAAAGCATCGAGGGTGATTTTTGGTTCACATTACAAGTACTCATCGAATATGTTTATATAAAGAATATTTTTCAATAAAAAGTGATACATTTATTTTTATAATATAAGATAGAAATACCCATAAGGTGAAATAGATCTCCCTAAAAAATAGTTACGTTCTCTTACATGTTGATATTTTAATTCCCAAAGTTGGAGTAGACCTCTTAAGTGTGAGATCATTCCATCGCCATTCTGAGATAGATCGTTTCTTTGATTTGATGTTGATGTTGATCTTTTTTATCGCATTAGTTCCTGCTCCAATATGGAGTAGTACTACTTTAGAAAAGATTCACCTCATCTCAAGGTATAGTTCCTCACTAAGGCGAAATAGTTCCATTTCTATGTTATATGATAGAGATTCCTCTCTATAGTGGGGTAGGTTTACTCCTAGATGGAATAGTACTGACTACAATAATAATTATATACGTGTATGTGATGAAGTATTTTTTCGATTTTTTTGATCGATATTTCATGGTGGAATTCCATAATATCAGATATAAATAAAAGAATCCCATCACACTTTTCATATCCACCTTTTCACTCACTTTTTGCTTTATATAGAGCCAACACTCACTTTACTAACTGACTTGAAAATGGCCATTCGACCTGGCTGAAACATGTCTACATGATAAATTCTAAAAATGATTTTATTTATATCTGATGAAGTATTTATTATTCCTTTTTAAGGTAGCACAATTTATTCTTTAATGTATTGTAGTTCTTTATTTTAAAATTAGTTCTTCGCATTTTTTACGTGTTTGCAATGACGTAAATAAAAGTTCGAAAAACCGCGGTGCTCCACAAATTATGTATATGCAATTAACACAAAGCAGTATGGATAGAGCTTTACTTAACATACGTTAGAAATTCCGTTCGTTAAATGTGAATTTAATCGAACCCATACAATTTATTTGTTCTAGGAAATGAATCGGGCGCCAACAAAGAAATAATGCGAATACCTTCAAGATGAAAAATGTAAGGAGAATCGTAAAAACAACCGGTCATTATACAGAAATAATATGTTTTATTTTGATGTTAAATTATTATTACATTTCGCAATTCGATACATGACGAAATTCGGTCATGTTGTATATTGAGGGATCAATCGAATGATTACGTAGTTGTTTACATCATTAGATACGTATTGAAAAGATACTTCGTTAATGTCATATAATATTTTATTTTATTTAATAAAATGTATCTTGCAATATATTACTCATCTAAGTCATTTAGCATTTTCATTCTTAAACAGGAAACCAAATAATGCTTACTGTGCACAACAAGACTTTTTTATTTAACTATTAATAAAAATATATTAAATCATCCATAGCTGCCGGCGAGCATAGCTCAATGGTCAAATCGTTTGCTTGACAAGCCAAAGGTCGTGGGTTCGAACCTCGACGAAAATTTAAAAGAAAGACCACATTCATAGTATATCCCTGTAATAATAAGGATGATGTGTGAATATCGGGCTGTAGTCTATGACGATGGCGTATCAACACTCCACATACAGCACTTAACCATATGTAACGTGGCAAGCGTCATAGATTACACAGATAAGACTTCAGCATACTTATTGCCATCTATCGGTATTCTCCTGTATGTGTTTACATAAAAAAAATTGCGAGATAATAATTTAAAAAATGGAACAATCAAATACTATTTTTTCATAATAGATAATTATGAAGATCCTACTTTAAGGTTTTTTATTTTGCCCGTAATACTCGTATATTAAAATTAACCTTTTGAATTCACTTCATAATAATACATAAGATATTTAATGATAAATAGATTGGCTCTTCACTTTTCACCTCGGTATATATTTTCCCCACCATATATCGTCGGAAACATATTTAAGAGTAATAACGCTAACCCGCCAGAGACTATGCCTCTTGGGAGAGGGATCAGACTGTTCAAGCAAATCGCCTCGGATGTTGATATATTTCACGTAAGGGAGGGGTAAGCTCCATGAGTTTCTTTGGAGGAATGATTTGCTGGCATCGTCTGTTTGATGAGCATTGGGATCTTCTGTTGCTTCTCTTTAAAGCTTTGTTCTTAGTACCTATATTTGCATAATATATATATAATCGTGTCGGAAACAACAGGGTCAGATCCTGTCTGCCCAGAAGTGGGCGACGTCGATGGCGTTACTTCTGGCCATCATCAGGTCTTCCTGGGTGCAGCCACTCCAGAAGGTGTGACAGGGTCTGCTCCACGCCGCAGTCACATTCAGTCGGTCCGCTGTAAAACTGCCAGGCCCTCATTTGTGTCCTCGTCTTGCATACTCCGGTCCGAAGTCTGTTAAGGGACCTCCATATATTCCACCCTTGGTCATGTCCAGGGGCTAGGTCCTCTTTCGGGGCAATCCAAGTATTCCCCTCAGTTGCGCTTCTCCACATGTTCAGCCGCAGGGTGGCCTCAGGTATCTCCAGTTCCGCTGTCGACTGTAGGAAACTTCTTCTTGATTTGAGCCGTGTAGTTATCTTTTGGTACCCAAACATAGGGTGGAGTGCGTCGTGGGTTGCTTTGGTGAGTTCCTTCTTGGTAGTAACTTCTCGCCGTATGTTTGGTGGGGCAATGCCCGAGAGTTGATATAGCTTTGATATTGGGGTAGGTTTTAGGCACCCCGTAACCACCCGGCACGTTTCATTCAGAGCAATATTTTTTTAATTTGCATAATAATATTAATATTGATTGTAGTTTTATAACGATTTTTTTTTTTTTGTAATATTTCTGTAAGTGAAAAAAAAATTAATTTCAAAGTTTATTTTTATGCTTTTTGAAAGAGTATAATAATTAAGCGCTGACTTTTTTCGTGACGTCGACTATTTTATCCTTTGTAGCGCCTTTCTACACAATCCACTTACGCGGTGACCACCCAAATAATTTCCGATTCAAGCATTGCTTAACTTCTTAACATTTTTATGTAAACGCATGCAGGAGAGCACACCCGGTCAAGATCAGTGCACTCTATGACGGTCAGCCGGGGAGGCTGAACGCTGCATGCGAGAAACGTGTGTTGTGTTCGTGTTTGTGTGTGGGTTGGGGATATTGCAAGTGTATGTTTATCTGTTTCTTGAAGCGATCCAGATTGTAGGAAAGAGGAAACACAGACGCTGGAAGAGCATTCCATAGCTTACCGGTGGCATTAAGGAAGGACCTTTGGAAACTGCCAGTTCTTGGTCGACATATATTAACCGTGTATGGATGTTCGGCAAATGTAATAATCATAAACTTATAACTTAACTCGCTAGTCTATAAAAATATGCAGTCATATTAATATTACGTAGTTACTGAGCTCCTTAAAACGCTAATCTGATATGGGACGCTGCAAAAAAATTTGTCTACTTTATGGTGAGAATTTGTAGTAAGCATAAAGTTCAACTAGAGACCGGATATTAGAAAATATAAAGTATATGTGTGATGTACAAGCTTCTGTGAGAAATTTGTCTGCTATAATTATTAAATACGACAAGACATGCATTTTCATATTATGGCTGTATTGCATCATTATAACTGCTATTTATACGCCATACTAATCGCTGCTTCTCGTTAGCGGGTTGTGCAATTGAGATGGATTATGTAGTAAGCCGTGCGGGATAATACGTCACAGGACGGGGCGCCATATTGTCATCCCGTGGGATATGGTCTTAGCGAAATTGCACTACTAAAGTGAAACGTTAAATAATAATACAATGCAACGCAAGTTTGATGCAACCTAAAAATGTTAAAACAATGTAATATATTATATGTAGACTGCGACTCGGAATGAAAAAATATTCTGTTCATTTTTTTAGTTGAATTTAATACAGATTTTTAAGTACCAATTGGTCAAAACGTTATTTTAAACATAACTATTTGTATTAAAATCTCCAAAGTTATTTTTATAATCAAACTCTTGATCTGTCAATTCAAACAGTCATGGATCAAAGTCCAAAATAACAAGTGTCGTGGAATTTGCGGTGTACGAATGTATTAGTACTATTAATAAGGAATGCTTACGCATCGATACGGAGCATGAACCATCCCAATAATATGCCACTCTATGTGGATTGAAGGGATCAAGGTCCAAAAACCGTATCGAAGAATGTGCAGTGTATGACATTCAAATGTATTAATAATATTTTTATAACTGCTTACTCATGTTGCAAATTAGGATATAAAAGAGGGGCTCGTATTAAATAAATTAGTAGCAACTCAACTCCGGTCTTTGGACTCAGTGCCGAAACCTTGGTATTCCGGCATCACCATATAAGCTGATGCTGTAATTTCGGGACCGCGACCTCGGCTCCGGAACACTAATGTATACTAAAAATATATTCAACAGAGATGGAGGTGTATGAAAAATTATAATACATATGAGGTATAATTTAGATGAGGAATCATCTGCTAATAAGTGTATTTGAAATTTAATGGTATCTCAACGGAAGCTATTGTGAGTGTGTAAGCACAAACTCTTGTAGTGCAGTGTACCTTTCACACAGAGATAAACGAGTCATTGTTTACGGCATATTTTTTTATTGTAATATGTTTTAAATGAGTCATTTGAGTTTATTTAATATGATATCTTAAAATAAAATATTTATCAATAAAGGATGCTTTCGCATCTGATTTTTTGTAATTTATTTGTTCCGAAAGTAACTTTTCATACAATTTTCTATTACGGCAAACATCACGGGTATCGGAAAGGGGTTTTTATTGCCCCATCGTATTTCACTGGAAATATATTAATATTGGTATTTAAATAAACGTTTATGAAATACAATAATAAATTTTACACGTAATAAAAATAATGTATAGAGGCATTAACGGGAAAACTTTACATACGAAACGTGGTTAATGGTTTTTACAGCAAAAAGTTATAGTTTCGAAAGATGTTCGTGCCCAAAAAAAGTGAATTATTGTTCATTTTCGTTAATAAAACAAGGTGAGGAAAAAAAACTAATTATATTAAGAAGCAATATAATAGTTCTAATTTATATTATAACATCTACTTTTTTTTATATATTTTCTACAATAGAGATTGTTTGAAAAATGGTTCTTATTGCTTAATTAATTTGAAAATACACAGGTATGTAAGGTTTAAGTTAAAAATATGTATGTAACTATTTATAAATTTTTACAACGATAGCTACTTTCTACACACCGTACGCCTCATTTTATGATACGTACGCATTGTTTGTTTGATAGAGCAAATTCTGTAGATCACCACTGTATTAATTGCGGCGCTGGGCTGTCTGCCACTACGGGCGCTCAGTAGCCAGTTGCTAGTTATGATTGGTCCGGAGCCTAAAGTAGTAAGCTCCGCCTCGGACAGGTGATCGAAAATTGATCAATATCTTAAATATATTTATATTTGCTTCTTAAAAAATTAATGCTCAACTGCTCCTCATTCCACCACCACGCGTTCTGATAACTATCCCGGGGACGTGAAGTCTTTTCTTTTAGTAATGGGGATTTTACACTTTATATACTCGTAATAGTGTGACGGTTTAAGATTTGCTGTCATAGAATGACGGTCCAGATATTATTATTAGCGTAGAATGATTATTGAACGATTACATTTTTCTTAACCTGTTCGCATCGGTACCCGATATATTCCGTGTAAGATTCCCCTACCGTTGACATCGGTTGCTTTGATATATCATTTTGCTACTTTCTTTGAATAGGTTTTATGCATCATCTGAAAGCTTAAGGATACAAGAACCGATGTGATATATGAAAATAGACCAGATAAGTACCTTAATGCTTCAAATACTAGTTACATAATTGACAATATAATTTGTATTCCTTCGAGTCGTAATGAAAGGGTTAATGATGAAGTCTCCCGTGAAGATGCGTTCAACATTATTTTCAGCTTTCACCAACATGAGGTTATAATATGATACATCATTAATATCGCCGCATAATGGAAATGCAATCTCCGTCATATTAAATAAACAGCTCGGCAATATAGCAAGCTTGTGCTAGACAAATTGCAAAGTGTTGCATGCAATTTCGGGACCAAGAAAGTAAGATTACATCTCTGGAAAAGCTTATTTCGCCTTTCTTGAATATTCATCGTGTAACAATAAATAATATACAACATTGGTTATTTGAAATACTCATGATATCTAAAAGCTTTTTTTTTCTTGTCGTTGAAGTTTAAATTTTATATGTTTGAGAATAACTTCATAATGCAAAACAAATCATAATTGAATTACATACTTGTTCACTTTAAGTCATAAAAAATTATGGCAATGCATTTCTGGGAGTTTTAGATATTCATCTTATTCAGCAATTTATCCCGAAACTATGAGGAATACGACTAAATTTCATTAAGACACGAGCATTGATATGCTTCATAAAAAATATATAATAAAATCCTCAATAATACATTACTTTTAATGTATACACCGATACCTAAAATGTTTCCAATAAATTCGCTTTGTTCAACCGGTTCGTCTACTACAGAGGACTCGAACACTTCTCTTATTCCCTCCACTTGTCTCTGTAATCTTAATTAAATGTAGTTTGAAGTAGGTCCTTACGGTGGTAACATGTTACCGAAACCAGTAAACTGATAAATAAATAAAAACTTAGTGTTTTTTTATTAAGTTTTACTCGTTTTTTTTTCTAATAAAATTTCATAAACCACAAAGATTCTCATAATGTTCAGTTTTCTTAATGCTTAGTCTTTTTCTCTATTCAGACTCAGCAGTCTTTTGAAACACAGAAATATTTCAATAAATAAACGACAAATCGTATGTCCAATCGTATGTCCAATCGTATGTATTATACTTAAGCATTCCCACATATTCCTTAAACTATACTTGGTTCCCTGATTCATTCTGTTAATTAAACTTTTTGTTTGATCCTTTATGAATATTTAATAACTTTAAAGTTCAGTTATTTATACAATGTTCATATAAACGGTTTGATGTGTCTGAATAATTTGAAGTGTAATTTATAATTTACACGACATAACTTTCTCCTTCTGAGGCAATCAAATAATTTTATTGTTCGAGGAAACGCTCTCAATTAAACAAGCTCTCGCATAAGCATCCATACTGAAACGACTCGACGCGAATTAACTTCAAAGGAAATGCATAAAAAATACTGCGACATCCAGGCGTTACGGGGCGCTAAATGTCCGAACCATTTCCATTTTCAGCTCTGCTTCCAGAAGTGAACAAATATACGACACTTAAAAGGAAGCATTAAGTGGCGATAGTGTTAATAAAAGTGTAATAAAACCCTCACCTCTGAAATGTGTAAGCTGTTTATTCGCACTGAGCACACTTTACATTCACAAGGAAATAAAACTCCGATAGGATTATTTTCAGCAACAGTGATTTTAAAGTGGTTCGCAGTCTTTTGCAAGCGTTTTGGTGTAATATGGTTACTTGTTAGAATATTATTTTATTATTTCAATATTCTAATCTACTTTTATAGATCATTTTACTATTAAATAGTACAACTTATTTATTATGTATACACACTACGCCTTAGTTACTAATATACTGAAATTATATTTAAAATCTCCTTTCTGGTGATTTTTAACATACGAGTATCAAACCCATTATTTCGTCCTGAATCATTACTATAACCACATTCTAAATTTCATCTGTGTTCATTTTGCTTTGATTCTTACTCACGATATCAAACCCAAGAGCTTAAACAAATGCATTGATATTAACTTGATAAAGCTACTTTAGGCTGATGCCGTAAAGCCTCGAAAAACGATCTTTTGTCTCTTATTTATGTTCGCTCGCCTGACAAGCACATCTAATAATGTAAATTTTAGTTATATAATAATACACGGTGTTTGCATACGCCATTTTGTTTGTTATGACCGTTGGCCCATGTCATATTGGTTTCACTGTCATCTTTAATTAGTTTTTTCTGCCGCGACGGTTGGCAGCGCTAGGTGTCAGAGCGCGCCGTCAGTTGGAGCTCGCTTGCTCGCGGCGAAAAAGCAAGTGTTTGAAAAATAAACGCGAATTGTGAAACGAAAACAAGTTCTTTGCATTGTGAACCTGATCCTGCATCCTGTCACACAGTAATTCGATATCTAAATTCGGAGAGGAGGATATCAGTATCTTATGATTATTTTCATCAATGGTAACTAGACAACTGTTCTTTAATCAAAACATATTGCCGCTACAGCAAACGGTCGTATAGAACGCTAAGCCCGAGGATAAGACTATTTGATTTTAAGAAGCGGCTCAACCCATATTACTTAAAAAAAACTTGTCAATAATTGAAGATTGATCGAATCTTCATAATATAAAAAATACAAACAATAAATTTACAAACAAAACCGACACTTGTAATAATACGAATGTATCAATAATATAAATACGTCAATATTTCTCATCTAATGAGGTGGAAGAATTAGTTCTGGTCAACCGCGCTGTGTAGAACTGATGTCCATAATTCGTGGTTCGAATCCCACTGTCTGTCGTTTCTTTTTCTCCGAAAATTAGTGAGAGAAATCAATTTATTCATATAACCTCACGTTATTTAAGCTAAAACAATGAAAAAATTTCATTAATTAATTTTTCAAAATAAACTTTAATGTATCTTATTTTTCATATTTGTAATTTGTAACCTTTTTATTTTTCATAGTTAAAAATAAATAAAATCACCAACTCTTTTTATGAGGTCACTTTATTTTGAAAACGTAAATGTAGTTAAAAATTTAAAATTACTTATATTCGCATAATTTTTTTTAATTGACACCTTTCATCTCCGGGCGGAAATAATACGGTTCGTAAAATTAAAACCTCTTTGAATCCATATTTTCAACACTATTTTACAAATTTAAAAAAAATCAAAGCCAAATTTAGACAGTTTCTAGTCCCGATAAATTTACTTCAAAATCACTGACGCATCATGGTCGTTAAGCTTTCAATGCTGAATTTTTTCAAAGCTAATTTTAATGTCTAATTAATTACGAAATATTTAACAGTATATTATATTTTTCATATAAGTGGGCTTATTACTTTGAT
Source organism: Glossosoma conforme (assembly GCA_022606575.1). Lineage (NCBI taxonomy): Eukaryota > Metazoa > Arthropoda > Insecta > Trichoptera > Glossosomatidae > Glossosoma > Glossosoma conforme. The sequence goes on from JAGTXR010000168.1 coordinate 819,432, forward strand.
TGCGTGTACAATATGTCAATTTAAAGTATTTTTTTTTTACTATAAATAGCCTTGGTACGGGATAGGGCAAGATCCTTGCAGTGAGTGCTCAGACAACATTTCGTAAATTGTCTTTTTTACCGACACTTATTCTAACGACCCCGTGGAGTATGAAGGATACAAAAGAGACCATGAGGCTTCATTTATATAGGCAGGGCTTTAATAAATTTTTTGTGGCAGTGCTACTGATTATATTTAATATTTTTGGATTTTCAATTTTGCTTTTATACCGAGGTTCTCATTAAATCATTATAGTTCAGCAACAATAGGCGCGGACCAAAACTTGGATGGATTATCATATGTTGCCTACTGCGTTTCAATGGTTGAGCCAAGCCGTCCTTTAGAGTAAAAACACTAAATTAATATTATTCGTAACAAGTATTTTTTTTTCATAAATCAATTGATAATGTTTTTTTCATAAAAGATCAATTTGAAAAACACGAGTTAGGTCCATTGTCATGTTTTTACTATACTCTTATATATTAAATATGATAATATGATTTTTTAATACAATTAGAAAATGTTGATTTTTTTTATTGGTCAGCATTAAATAACCTAATAATTATATACTCGTACCTAAATAGTTTCATAAACATAAAATAACGATCTGAATAAAATTATTTTTGGGAACATATGACATATTTGTTCGGTAAAGTTAGGTAAGTTAAAATTAGATTTATGAAAACAAATATAACTTAATAATTAAAAGATGAATATTTTTATGATTTTAAATTATGACCATTAATTATTTTTTCTGATGTATTGTATTCAAATTCAGATCGGTAAAATACTTCCCTATAATAAATACGTCATACTTAATGTACATTTAAATAAAGAAAGTACTTTTTAATTGATATTTATTTATTTTTTTAAAACCTGAAATACTAAATATACTTTTAAGAATAATATGTGATATTTTGATAAAATTAAACGGAAATGTTAAATTAATTTCACTAAATATAATTTTAATGTTATATATTACTTATTTAAATATTTTAATAATAATAAAATGTGATTTTCCCAAAAAGTCGTGTAAGTGAAGCTTTAAGTCCACTGTACCTTTCTCTTGCCCCGAGCAAAAAGCTGATGGATATTTTTATCATTTGATATAAGTAATGACTGAAGCCATAAAACGAGCCTTTTAATGGCCCGAGTTATGTTTACAGAAATAAGATTATTTTATTATGCCAAGGGCTTTATGGGAAATTAAATGTAATTGGAAAATAAATGAGAAATATTTTTTACACGTTATTATTCACACGATAATTAAATAATACTGGAAGAAAATGAAAAGCTATTAACGAAAGTGCTTTGTGAGAATTTCATTGTGCTTTATCTTAAACATAAAAAAAGACGCAGAACTTAGCAATTATAGTAAGTTAAAAATCTATTGAATTCGAGTAAAAAAGATTAAGATAAAGAAGAATTTCGGGCAAATGAAATATTTAATTCGTGTAAATTAATTCAAATTGAAGCATTTAAGAGTGTATGAATTTTTTAATTTTTATTAGAATATAATTTTATTATTTCAATATTCTAATCTACTTTTATAGATCATTGACTATATTACAATATTATTATTACTTAAATATACATATACTATACATAAAATTCTTTTTTCAACGAGTCAATCCAAGCACAAAAATAACGGTCTAGGCATAGCAATGGCGCAGTTCGCCGAGCGGTATGAATACCTGGGCATAGTTGGTTTCCAAGGTCCGCGGTTCGCATCCCGCTTCTGCCGTTATTTTTGTGCTTGGATTGACGCGTTGAAAAAAGAATTTTATGTATAGTATATGTATATTTAAGTAATCATTTAAGAGTGATTTGTATACATGAACTGGTAGCAGGGTTTGTAGATATAGACAAGTCAACGTATAACTTTAAGAAAAGCTCTTAGACGGAATCTTATCACACCAGTTTTTTGCGAGAATAACAATGAGAAGACTTGTTTACTCAAGATTTTTTATAAAAAAAAATATCTGAATAAACCAACTCAAAACTAAATAAATCATAAATCCTGAAGAAGGCCCCTGCAATGGCGGTCGAAATATTGGTTGAAGGAAGTTCGCTACACACGGATAAACCTAAAAGCCACAATACCAAATCTGGCGGTGAAAACCTAAGAAGGTATTTGACATATTAAACAAAATAATCATAAAATAGGGCAATTATACAAATATAAATTTAATTTATATTTATACAGCTACAAAGTTCATTTACGGAAAAATTGAGGGAAAACATTTCCAGCGATAATCGACTGAAATCAAGTTGCCTGATAATAATTAATAACTTGTCAAAATATCTAAACTTAATGTAAATTCATTTTAAAACACGTATAATTTCGCGAATAATAATGATTTTAGCATATTTTTGCATATTTTCTGAAATTCGTATTTTATTAGCATATATTCCGAATTTTAGCATCTATTTCACATCTATTGCAAAACGCTATAAATCTTCTAGTAATAAATATTGATTTATCAAATGGAAATTTCAACAAATAAAAGCTAATGGAAACCAATATCTTTTGAAAGTATAATTTAAACTCATCAGTGATACTAGTTTGATAAAACGTAAATTTGTAAAATGCTTTTCGGTATAAAGTAAATAAATTAAGTATAATTATAAATTCGGGGCATCCTTCAAAGTTCAAATAGATAATGATTGATGTCTTAAGGAAGTTTTCAACAATGTTTACATAATAATAATGAATCCTTAATGAATATCTCCAAGTAGCAAACTTACATCAAAAGAGCTGACTAAAAACTTTATTGTTTGCTCTGAAAGCGCGCCTTCGAAACGGTAAATTATCATTTGAAGATCTCGTTCGTATCGGAAAATAATTTATGAATTAATTTAAGACCTACACTTAAATATAAATTGTCAATTTATTTAACAATGAGTGAATAAAAAAATATTAAGTAATTATTACATACTATTATTGTACGGCGACAAGGCTTCGGCAAGTTCATTTTAATTGAGACTATTCTTTAACATCAATATGTTTATATAGAAAATACAACTAAATTAAATTTCAAATTTTAAAATATATTTTTTTATAACAAAAAAAAATTCAATATTATAGAAAATGATATTTTACCTTATTTCAACATATATTTATTATTTTTAAGTTAAATAACTGTTGTTTAAAAAAATGTGACTGCATTTTTGTGCTGTACACTTAATCTGTCATTTACTTGTAAGCTGTCACTACTATAGTGATCAGTCATTTATTAGTCAAGTTAACAAAAATAATTCCTGAAATGCCAGAGCGTTTGACTGAAATTAAATACGTTGTGAAAAATTCAAGTACAATCTATGATAAAGTTGTTAGTAAATACCATTTAAGTTCGAAGTAAAAGCTGTTTAATAGTAACATATATCTGTTAGAACTCCTGGATAGTATACAAATGACTTCATATCTGAAAATGCCTGTCATAGCGTATTGATTAAAATTAGTGGCTCATAAAGTCTCACGTAGAACACAACCTAATAAAAATATTATCTTCATGTAATACCAATAACGCTAACGTTTAAATATAAATATAATAATGGCGTTGAATGATCAATGTCTCACTTAAGTAAAAACTACAAGAGATCATCACCATCAGACGTTGTCTTACATATTTATTAAACAAAATAACATGTTATTTTTTTAATATTTAAAAGTATTCTAGAGCCTAACTAACTTATATGAGAGTCATGCATATTAAATTTTCACAATGTAAATAGAAAGCTCTTAGAATGATGTTGAGTTTAAATGTAAAATAAGATTTTTCCTTAGCATTACTCTCATTTCCTGCCAATACAAAATTCAGCGAAACAATCAATCACGGAAGCATTTCTCCCACCGTTTCTCTGAAAGCTCAATTCCTGAAAGCTCACCTACAGAATGCGAGTGGCTTCAGCGGCAGCCCCGGCTGAATAAGGAGGGAGAGCTTTCTAGCGACAATGAGCAAACTCATTTAACTCGTTCGCAGAAGCGACAAAGGTGGGGATGACACGTGGGGAGTATTCGCAGCCCGAGGGTCCATATAGGCAGAGATGCAATTAGGATACTTCATCTTTTTGAATCGCTCATATTTTTCCGGTCCAAAGAAATATTTTTTTGGACTGAATTAAAATAAAACAGTTGTTCTTTTGCATTATTTAACATATTATTAACCTAACTCAACGTTACTTATCTTAAATGTTATTAAGCCTCACTTGTATTAAAAAATATTTATTTTTTTATTTTAAGCCTGAACACTTTTTTGTCGTTTGGAATCTAAAATATATATTATTCTCAATATTTACTTTTTCATCATAAGCTTGTAAATCATATTAGAAATAAAATAATATTTTACCCTACTTTAATTAAAGGAACACGTTGATCAATTTTTATTAGCAGAAATAAGTAAGTGGTTTCTTAAACATTACGCAATTCTTTAGTTAATAAAAATAAAATAATATATAGTGCTAATTGTCATTTTTTTTACGATATATTTTGACTAATTAATTTTGCTTTTGTCGAGTGTGCACTCAATAATGTCTACTCACCATAGCCGAAACATGACACTAGAACTATTTTTTTTTAGGAGGGCATTGGTAGGAGAGCATAAATGGCATGGGTTTTCGTTATACTAAGCATTCTACAGAAATATACTAAAAAAAACTATAAACTGCTCCGTTTATTTAAGTTAAACTTCAACGTATGGCATCTGCAGTCTTTTGTATTGATGTGGTTTTTTCTTTATCATCGTAGCGCATATGGTAGAAAAATGTACATTTTTAAAACATTTTATTTATTCCTGAAATTTCTTCATTTTTCCAGTTCAGCTCTGCATTTGCAGTCACTTCAAAGCTTAACCCACAAAGGACGGATGACAACGTACATCAATAGCCTTTTTATTACAATGGTATTATTATTACTTTTTTCAGGAGAACATGGCCTAAGACGTGTCTCGAAGCCTATTATATACGTCTTGCCATTTAATACCATTTATTTTTGCAAGCGACCTTTTATTGATTGGTTGTTGTATAAAAAATGTAGCAGAAACGCATTACTACCTTAAGCTTATAATCATATGATTAATTTTTTAAGCAAAAGTTATGCTTGAAATCGATTTTTAATTTATCTTGTTGCTTATATTAACATTTTGTGACATAACTTGTTGAAATTTATAAAACATTTTTTTTTGTCTCACATAATAGGGTTGTGGAGGACCGGGAGGAATGGAGATCGAGATGCAAGATTCTGTTGCTGCAAACCAATCCACCGGATTGATACTACGAAGAAAAATATATTGTATAGCTTACATTTATTAAAACCCATTCCTTTGATTTATTTATTAGCAAGAAAACTCAAACAAAAACATTTTTGATTATCTGTCGCTTATGTTCTTACAAATCCTAAAGATACTCGTTTGTTTAATATTTATGAAAATGTATAAAAATCTTAAAGTATTTTTCATCATAAAAGTAAAATAATAACTAGCACTAAATATACAAAAAAAAAAAAAAACATTTGTAACCATAAACATTTTATTATATTATTCGTTAATTATTCTTATCTTTATTGTTTTTCAACCGTTTTAAAAAATATGTTTGCCATTAAAAATGCCATTAATAATTACATAAAAATAAACAATATTAATATTTTTTAATTCTAGTTACAATAAAGATACAATAGCATTTAAATTTATTCAATATAGTTTCATCGAGTGTAATATTGTATTTCATAACTATTCTAATATCAAATATCATGGTCAAAATCTTTCATACGAAATGTAATTCCATATGATTTCAGTCTTTACCCACAACTAAGTACTTTGGTTTGGAATATCACAATAAATATCATCAATGGCTTATATAATAATATTAATTAACGAGTCATACATAAGGGGTTCTTGTTGGTTCTCGATACCTTGTTATTACAACATCTTTAGGAATAACATCCCTAGGGGCAGACTTGTAATAGAGAACCAGAATTATTTTTAGTTATTACATATAGAATCTAGTTACCATCCACTCGTGTATTAACTACTCGGTGTACGACTTCGATATTTACATCAAACTGATTATTATTTTATAGGCGTTTACTCGAAATGACCTTTTCTAATTTGAAATAAATAGCTACCGCAAATCATCGCTAGACGCTTTCATCGCCTGAAAAAAAATATGTTGCGTAAAAGTTCTACGAATACAATATGTAATGAAAAATCCTCCAAAAAAAACCTTGGAAATGAGTAAATGATGTCCAATACACGTGGTCAGTCATGACATGAAACTACATTATTTTTTCTCCAATATAAAGATCACTATTGTAGGAGTCATAATACAATATTTTAAAGATGATAATTTTTATCTTTTACTTTATAATAAATTTATATATTTTTAAATGGAATAAATTAATAAATTAATTAAAAAATAAAAAATAAATTTAATAAATACTCGTTTGTGAAATTTCCAAGCCTCGGAAACGTCGAGATTATCATTCTTCCTCCTTTTAAAATATTGATTGATTAAACAGCCAAATATGCCTCGGCTAATACAGTTGACTTCGGAAATCGTATATGTTTCAATGTGGACCCCGTGTACAGAAATGTCTTAGAACAAAATGTGGTCTCTTACAGCAGATAGTTGTGCGGTAAGCTTTTGCTTCAGATAAGAAACCCTTATAGAAAAATATAAAAATATATTATAACTGAAAAATGGCTTACGGAATGCTAGATACAGTGAAATATTTTTAACGTTTTTCTATCATGGCTTTAAATAATACGGTGTCTTTTTCGCACGCTGTTGTCACATTCAGTTAAAGCAAGTGACCTAATTTATAGATTAAACGAAAAAAATATTACACAATATTCTTTATTTAGGCTCTGATTGTTGCTATTAAGATCCACCGTTGAATATGATAAATAAAAAATAAACTAAAAATAATTTACTTTGCAAAAAAATCTACACAAAAATCACTTAGGTTTATATAGTAGTAATGGTACAGCGTTAGGAAATATCGAGTCCCTTCATCTTGTTAGAGCTTTCTATACATTCCGTAATTTTGAAGCTTTTTTTAGACTTTTTCCTCGGGAGAAAAAGATACAGGGGCAAAAGTTTTTACGGCAGGAGGTCCCACCTTTGAGGTTTATGAGCTTAACATCCTGTTGGGGATTACGGATTACTTCTGGAGTACACGAAAACGCTTTTTATCATTTGCAGCTGGAAATGCTTCCCAATTTGTATGAATACCGAAACTTTTAACTCGAAATGAAAACTTTGGCGGTTTTTTAATCCCTGCCAAGTTTTTCGGAGCTTAAAGCTTTGTGAAGATCTTATACAACAATATGTCTTTAGTAAAAAATCAATCAGTTCTATATTAAGCCTAATAAAATGATATTTTAGGCTCAAATGATAGTACTTACTTAAGATAAGTTAACGTTTACAGTTCCATTTAATAAAAATATTTTTTAATTCAATAAATTATTATAATCTATCCCTCAAGCATTTAATTGACAAAAAATCAATTAGCCAAACGGTTATTTGACAAACAGAAAAAGAAATGTTTTTGTTTGATTGAATACTTGGCCAAACGGACATTTTTTTAAGCGTAAATTTGCTTTATTGAGCTTCTAAATGCATAAAATATTTCATTGCCATAAAGTGATGAACATTTAATTGAAATTCTTACAAATAAGTTCATGTATTCATTTCACTGAATGAATTTTGTTTTATTGTTCCGTGTAAGTAAATCTCTCTGCTTATGAATATAAAGTAATTCATAGTACATTTATAATATATCTAACATTTAATCTGTATTTTTAAAATCAAATACATTCTCAATTTTATAAAATTAAGTAATCTTTATAAACTTTCGTTTACATATTTCATTTTTAGAAAATATTATTCAACTGTAACGAAAAATGTTTTTCGTGATTGCTTTACACCTGTGATTAAATCAAGAAGCAGACGGCAACTGAAATTCAGGAATGGTTCCTAACGCGTTTTCAGCCTCACGTACTCCTGAGAGCTGAAACTTAATTTCCATAAATACCGCGTTACTCTATAATAGTTGTTCATTAACATCATACACTCCCTTTAATCGGTGCGAGGACGAAGAGAAGCCTTAACTCGTTATATATGTAATTCCTTTCAAGGTACTTAAGCTCTATCCAACTATCTTACATATTAATTATTTCAAAGTAACTAAAAAAACACTACTAAAATGCTTACCATGTCTATGTTGGAATATATTGCCCTATAAATGAGATGATTGTGTCTCGTGCATAGATTTTTATGTTTGTCATATTTAATCTTAATATTGGTAAACAAATAATGTCAGTATCTGAATATATCCAGCCTGTTATTCGTCATGAATACTTATATCAATGACGACATTAAAAGTGATATAAGCTTGATTTTGCTCTTTTAGGCTGATGCCGAAAAGTCTCGATAAACGATCTTTCGTCTCTTATTTTTGTTCGTTCGTCGGACACGCATATGTCGTTATTTCGTAATTATTTGACAGTCCGTTAGGAGGAATAGTTCTATCGATCGCCACTTGCGGCTCTGGATTTCACTGACCACGGGCCCGGTGGCCAGTTCAGTTGTACCAGTAACGTGTTGTGATCCGGCTGGGGCCTGAAAGCAAACGCTCTGCCCTGAACCAAAAGTTGTCAAGGTACCGAAATATATATGTCAATGTGCTTTTAAAAAAAGACTGTATGTTGCTCATCTGCTCCTCATCTGTCCACCGGGTTTCCTAATAATGATCCCAGCGACGTGAAGTCGTCTTTCTTCAAGAAAGGGGGATGTTAATACATTTATTAATACATATTTCTTAGATAGCACTTTTATTATCATAAAAAATGCATTTCACTGCTAGGTTTAATTATTTATGATAAAAATAAAACAAAACGTGCTATTTTCAAAACTACTAGTAAAATTAGGTCAAATTTTTAAGTATTCATCTGCATCTGTTTCATACAATAATAATCCAATTTATAACATTTAAAAACTTACAAAATTAATCTCTTATGAAATATGACTGGCATGAAAAAGGTTAACAATATTTTAAAACGCTCTCCGCCATAATAATTCCGACTCAATTAAAACACAATTAATTAGGAATTTCACGTGTGCCACCGGCGCTATGAACAACTCTCTTCTCCCTAGCGCCAGAGCCTCACAGAGCTTTCAGATTGCCCAAATAAATTAACTCCTGCAATATTCCGTTAACTCAATAACGTTCATGGATGCTGCGAGCTCCACGTTACATAATGAACCGTGCATATTGGCGGCTGGGACATGGTGAGGCTCTATCATTTTTTAAATGAATTTGTATCAAGTTTTTTTTACACCTTGCATATTGTTTAAGCGCTGTACTCCAATCTCAAGTGAGTTGATCTACGCTGGGTATTAAGTATAATTATTTTTCAAAAATATATCCTTTATAGTTCCATATATAATCCACATAAATCAAAATCTTATTTAAATTCATCCAGCCGTTTTAGGTGTAACAAACACGTTTTTTTTATATATATGCGTACAGAGACTTACAAGATGTTAAATAAATTTATTATGAAAACTCAAATGTGGAATAAGCTGTAAGAATATGTTATATAAATATGTTTTCCTTCTATATTCGCTTCGTAGCTTTGTTTTATGTAAGCACATACAGGATAATACCAACAGATGGTGTTAGTAATTCTGTAGTCTCATCTGTAGAATTCTATGACGCTTAACATGTGTAGTGTTGATCCGCCAACGCCATAAACTACACCCCAAGATTCACGCATCATCCTTATTATTACAGTAATTTACTAATAATGGGTGATCTTCACGGGACGACTTTCGTCTACCACCATTTTTTTATAAATATGCTATGACTGGCATTTTACGGGCGAGGGATCAAATTCACACCAACCAAGGCTATTTTAGAGCTCAGAAATCGATTATTTTTTTATTTATTTTTAATCTCCATCGGGGATCGAACCCACGACCTTTGGCTTGCAAAGCAAACGCTTTGACCATTGAGCTACACCCGCCGGCTGAAGCATATATGATGATGTCAATAGATACGAAGTGCTTGATTTATTGACGATTATAAATTATAATATTCAGTAGAAATGATATGGTATTTCCTATTTAAATGTATTGTATCAGACATTTAATATTTTGTTTGTATTATAGAATTGATACTGGACGTAGATTTTAATTGTATAGAAAGTAATAATACTTGATATTTAAGCTAACCTTACCTTAAATAATACCTTTATTTAAGCGCTAAACTGCCATAGTTGCAAGAGTTTTATTATATAATAAAATGTTGTATTTTGAAAGAAAAAAGTAGTCTCCTACATTTAAAAAACTAAGTTCAACTGCTCAACTGCAAAGACTCTCAGAGATACCGATCCAAAAATAATGCTTTCAGAAGTACGTAAAAGTTCTACAGGAAAAAGCAAAGTGGGCCAAATTATTGTGTCTGAAAACTTTTCAGGACAATATATTTGTGTGGAAATATAGGCCCAACTGATAGTAACAAGGCACATACATTTATGTATAACTAGAGAGTAGGAGGTCCTTTTGATAAGGACCAGTGCTTTTCCCGTCACATTGAATTCGATTTCCACTGTCCCTTTCATACCCCGTCTAGTGGAATTGATTTTGATATGCTATGCTCAATTAAGTAAATAATGGAACTAAAATAAATCTTCAGCCTACAATGATAATTACGGCATTACCTACAATAAAAGGCATTCAGTGGTCACTGAATTATGGAGGTATTATCCAACGTCAAAGGGTTCTTGTGAAATATTCCCACTAGAATAATGTTTTTGTCTTCTTTCATAATTAAAGATCCAAACCTTGACCGATTTTTCGCTGAAAATTATGAGAATATTCTAACGATTTTCACGATATTTATTTTTCAAAAACAACTGATATTATTTTACTCGTCTTCTTCGTAGTATCAATCCGGTGGATTGGTTTGCAGCAACAGAATCTTGCATCTCGATCTCCATTCCTCTCGGTCCTCCGCAACCCTTTTCAGCTCAGCATAAGCACTACAATTCATGTCCTCGAATACTTGCTGCAAATACTCTCGTCTAGGACGCCCTCTACAGTATCTACACTCAACCATCCCCTCCACAATATCGTGAAGAAGACCATCGTGGCGCATGATGTGACGAATCCATCGGGCTCGTCTCTCTGAGATGGTTCTTATTAGTAGCCTATCTTCCTTGATTATTCTGAGAACTCATAGTCTTTTTTACTCGTATTTAATATATATATATAATCGTGTCGGAAACAACAGGTTCAGATCCTGTCTGCCCAGGAAACGTCGATGGCGAGAATTCTTCTGTACGACCACATCTCAAAGGCCTCTAGTCTTTTTTTACTCGTATTTAATAAAAAATACATCTACATATTATTAAATGAAATATATACATTAACGTCATGTTTTCACTTAAGTCGCTTAACGCGATGTCACAATATCGTGAGCTTACTCTTGGTATTTTACCAGTATCGATAAGAAAGAAAATCATCCGGGTAGATAAAAATATTTTTGGTTCCTAATTATTTTTTTGCGCTTGTATTTTCATCAATATAGTCAAAGCTCTGAAAGATTGCGACAAATCACCTGATCTCTTTTAACAAAAAAAAACTAATGATCGCCTAAATATGCCGATAGTAAAGAGTATTAAGAAAAATGCATGTTATATTCTTTGTTCGACGGGTATAACAGTGGGATTAAAAAAATGGCAGCTTACAGAATTGAAAACACTAAGCATAAAATACTGAGGTGACATTGAAACATTGCACCAGACCAATATATGCAAACAATTTTTTAACATGACTTATATAATCTTTTCATACGAGTATATCCTCGATTTTTTAAGTATTTTCATTTATTTTCTTTTCAAATGATATTTTTTTTAATCGAACGTTATTAGCTTAAATCATAATTATTTATATCCATTGTTAAGTAAGGAAATATCTTTTAATGAAATAATTTGTTTTAATTAATAATTTTTATTGTACACATTTTTTTTATATTTCAATATTTATTATCAATGCTTTTAATTTTACTTTGAGCTTTCGTTTATGGAAATATTAAAATTATCTTTTTTCAACATTTTTTTTTTCTTATTTGTCATATTTCAATATTATTACGATATTATACAAAAATGATCATAAACTTTTTCCGGCGGTCATAGCTCAATGGTAAAGCGTTTGCTTTGCAAGCCAAAGGTCGTGAGTTCAATCCCCGACGGAGATTAAAAAAAAGGATTTTTAATTGATTTCTGAGCTCTAAAATACTCCGGTTGGTGTGAATTTGATCCATCACCCGTAAAATTTCAGTCATAGCCTATCAATTAAAATTGGTGGCAGACGAAAGTCGTCCACCACCCATTCATAGTAGATTCCTGTAATAATAAAGGATGATGCGTGAATCTCGGGCTGTAGTCTATGACGTTGGCGAATCAACACTGCACACGCAGCGTTTAGCCATATACACCATGGTAAGCGTCATAGAATTCCACAGATGAGACTTCAAAAAAATTACTATCACCATCTGTCGGTATTCTCCTGTATGTGTAAAAATAAAAAAAACTAAAATGCTATTTTTTTATTTATTTGTAAGTATAAATATCTTTACTACTTGAAACGTGGAATAAAGTATTTTTTTATCGATAAATAGTGTCATTGACGGACCATGCGATATCTGTAAGATACTAGTTTATATATATTGTAGTAAATGTACATTTCCGTATTACCGCACTCCCATCGGCTTGGCTCGTGAATCTCCGGACCTCTATTAATATCAGCGATCGGAGTCGCAAGGGCTTGATAATATCAAATCCAATTCAATTTAACCCCAGCCATTAAATTTATTGTCCGAGGTTTAATTGTATTAATCAATTATATTACGGGGGTCTAGCCAGTACAAAGAACGGTAACCATACTATCACTTTTACATTACCATATTTTTTATAAAATATCACGTTATGTGAGCAGTTCATGTTTAATTGCTGAAATTAAGCTTCGTTGAATGTGGAACAAAACTTGAATGCCGCACGTCGTTGGTTGGGTTGATCCGATTCTTATAGCCAAATATTCCATGACTCGGAAGCTTGGGACTTATCATTAAATATTTCCATGATTAACAAGTAAATACGTTTTGGTTCAATTATAGCTATGTATTTATAATATGGGTTTAAAAACAAATCTCTAAGCAAAACACAGAGGGGTTAGATGGTTTGACTTCGTGCGGAATGACGAGGTAATACAACGATAAGACACTACGTTAAAAATAGGATCGGTTAAGAGACGAAGGTCACTTGGCTGGGACATGTATTTTGCATTTCGCAGGAGAGCATAATCTAAAACTGCCTATGATTCACGCCCCAGGCACTTACACTCCTGTATGAACTTTGGAAACTATACATATAATGTCCTCGAAGGAGCTCAGGGAGGCACAGCTTATCAGTCAAAGATTATGGCGGCTTTCAGATATTTTTTTTATATAAGCACATACAGGATGGACAGGTGGATTCAATGACGCTTACGATTCTACATATGGCTAAGCGCTGCATATGGAAAATTGATTAGCCAACGTTATAGACTACAGACCGACATTCACGTATCATCCTCATTATTACAGGAATTCACAACGAATGTGTGGTCTTGACGGGACTACTTTTATTAACCACCAATTTTGATTGATAGGCTATTACTGGCATTTCACGGGTGAGGGATCAAATTCACACCAAACGGTGCTCAGTAATCGATTACAAATATCTTTTTTTTAATCCCCGTCGAGCATCGAACTCATGACCTTCGGTTTGCCAAGCAAACGCTTTAACCACTGAGATATACCCACCACAAATATGTTATAACTTAACTGTGAAATCAAAACTAACAAATTTAATTTTGTTTAAATTTAATTAAAATTATTAGAAAAATATAATTACGTATTTCACCAAGTTCACCATTGTCAGTTGATAACCTTAACATTATTAAAAATACCATTTATTACATCGAAAAATATTAAGAATATGTTAATTAAGCATTTAATATATTAAGTTACTTACTATATTAACGATGGTCACCGTTTTGCGGTCATGAAAATAATCTGGCGCCCCCTGGAAATAAAAGTGTGCGTTTTTCAGTGTCGGATGTCGCTGGTATTTATTGGACTAAAATTGTCTTGGTCCAACTTCACGGGCGTGTGAGTTAGCGGCAATGCAGTAAATTAACAGAACGATAGATTCAAGAGGAAGTAAAGGAACCTCTGGTTCAATCTGATCTGATAAATCTTTGGGAATCTTCGGAGAGATATAACAGAGGTCTTAAATTATGAAACTTTGGAACATAAGCTGAAGCTATTGATTGTTAATGTGTGAATGTGAATAATGAACTATTTCAATATAACTTAGGACGAGCGAAATAAAATAAACAAATACAATTTATGACAAATGTTGAGCATTTATTTGTGGTGAACTTATCGATCCACCGGAGTTGCGCCCATTAGGACTAAGCTGTTCAGGCCTCGGAAGCGTCGAGTTGATCAATCGATCTCCTTTAAAATTCTGATTAACAAAAAAAAGTATATACTTCAAATACAACAGCTGATATATCTTCAAGTCTTTTAAATTTACCCTAGAGCACTCTCTCAGGAAACATAATTATATGTTCTCACATAAACGTCTGAGTGCAGAGATGTCATGGGACAAGGCTTGTATGATGGGAGCTAACCAAACTGTATGGCAATTTGTAGTGAAAATATATATGTTTATATATTTATGTATGTTTGAATAATATATATGTTTAAACAATCATCCTTTAAATCCTTTTTCCTTATTTAAATATAATTGTATCAACATTTTTAACGCTTACAAGAAAATAATAAGCACCTAGTAAAAGCCATCTCAGAGAGGCGAGCCCGATGGATCGGTCACATCATGCGCCACGATTGTCTTTATTTAAACTATATTTTTTGTTTTGTTTTGTGGTGCGTAAATAAACAAAGAAGACGGTTTTCTGACGCGTGAACACGCAACGTATAATTGTCCATGCGCGAAACAGGGAAACTCCAAGTTGATTTCGCAAACTTCTAACGACTGTCCTTGCGATTTATTTATGGTCATCGCAAACGCCAGACGTACTAGAAATTGTAAGCGTTTAAAATCGAATGGTAAATCCGTTGGAATCATCGGTATCCGCGGGATCAAGACATCCTCTACTTTGTATTTTCCTTTTATGATTGTTGCCTCAATGACGTTATTCATCAGCTTTTTCAAAGACAGTCTTGTTCCATTGCACAGTCGAGGTTGATTAATGTTAAACAGCATGATGACAACTGATCCTACTTTTAACTGCAAATTGTGAGGTGGTAATCCATATCCAAGTGCTTAGAATCATTTCCAATCCCAGAAACTGAAGATCGTAAAGGATCTGGTAGTGGGACCAATTGTGGCAATTTTACTTTGCCTCCAGCACAACATAATTCAGTAGATTCACCATTGTATTTTAACGCCTTCAATATTTATAAATCAATATTTTCATTTCCCCAATTGTTACCAATTTGTCGGCACAATAATCGATTGCCGGATCATAGTGGAATGCAGCTCGTTCAAGAATCACAGGAGCACTGCGTCTGCGGATTCGCTCAATTTTATTATGTCGTACTTGCTGTTGTTGTTTTTGATGTGCACGAATGTGCTCGTTGCATTCTAAGCCTATCAACTTCATTGACACTCACTAAATAACGCAATTCTGACATAAAAATACGACTATTTTCTTGATATGTCTCTCTCTGGTCATCAGTGAGGTTAGCACGTGAGGTAGCTCTTCGCACATTTGATTGTCTGCGAGGACCTAAGTCAGGTCATCTTCTCCTCGGCATCTTAAATTGTAATTAATCAAAGTGAGAGAATTTCTCGCTCCGTAAGCAGTAAAGTGTCACTATCACAAAATATCAAAAAAAAGAACACATTACTTGGAATGTCAATATCACAAAGGATCACCATAGTAAAGAAAGTTCCCACGCACTCATAGATATCGTAACACAATATCGTAATACTTTTTTCCGTGTTCTGAAATGCGATAGGATGGATTGACATTGTCAAATCTAATGTCAAATATTATGGTTGCGTTCAGAAATTTAATTTGTGACAAAACTTAATATTTATCAATCTATAAAATAAAATAATCTGATAGATTAACAACTGAAGTTAGCTAAAATTAAGTTTTGCGAAGCCGACCAAATTGAAAATCAGTACTACTAATGATCTTTTACATTTTTTAACTATACAATTTGGTCGCATTCGCGATATTATCACTTTTGTTGAGTTTCGGAACTCAACATTAGATCCTCCAACGCGCACGCGAAGACTATTTTGATAGATATGATTGAATTTGAACTTTGTGCAGCGGTAATAAATTGCAAATTGACTCTTTGAAGTTAGGAACACACCTACATTTCTTAGACAACATTGAGTGATTATAATTTAATGTGAACTTTATTGAATGGCAATGAAGTTCAAATTGACATTTTATTTAGAAAACGTTTATATGGGAAAAAGAAAAGGGCTGTTTTTAGGGTTTTTCCGATAATTATTGGAATTTTTCTCACCTTTTAAACCTTCTCTAGACCTTCACAAACATTTCAAGATGAAGATGAGATAAATCCGTTCAGCCGTTCTTGAGTTTTAGCGAGACTAATGAACAGCAATTGATTTATATATATATAGATTAATAAAAAGCTCACAATATTATTTGAAGCTCAACAAAAAAACAGAATTATTCAAGCCTTGAGAAAGTTTTCCAAGATTTGTGATACTATTTGAAAATGTTATTGTTTTACTCGAGTGATATTTCGATAAAACTGGAATATTTTCGTCGGGTAGAGAGAATAATGGCCTCGAGCGCAAAATCTGAAAATGTCCCTTCGAGCCTTATGAGGCATATTTCGAGCTGAAACCTTCCCAAAAGCCCAGCGTCACGTTTAAAAAGAGCTTTTTATATATAAAGTGTTGTTCGAGATTGTTATGACAAGCCAGGTAGATATCTTCATGGTGTATTAAAGCAGCGCTTTTCAAACGAGTGGGATTTTCGCAAAAGCTTACATAGAGCTTATGACATGCAAACGTAAATAATAAATAAAAACATTATTATTTACAAGTGGGCGCTACGCAGAAATGAGGAAATCTTTTTTTTTATCTTTTTTTTTCATAAATGGATTATTTTCAATACGAATATACAAATCGCAAGTAGGCGATAATTTGTAATAAATGCTAATAAATAAAACTATATGCTTTTTATATTTAAGCATTCATTTTGCGATTCATTTTAATATTCATTTCAGTATGTAATATTCCTTTATTTAAAATACAACTTATAATTTAAAATAAATAATATTTAAAAAAAAATGAATTTGAAAATTTCCTGTTCTTGAAATAAATATACACATTCATAATATATTGGTACTTAGCAAGTGTGAATGAAGTACGATTTTGTGGTGGGTGGAAAAATGATTTATTATTTGAGCTTACAGGAATATTATTCGTAGTAATAACTGTAGAAAATTATAATTTGTTTAAACTTTTGATCCGGTTACACGAATTGGAGTTTTTAAAACTTTTTTCTTTTATTTTATAGCCAATATTTAAATACTACCAAAAGAATCATGATAGTTTTTTTTTTAATTTTCTTTTATTTTTTTTATTTTTTTACTTATTTCGGCGAAAATTTTATTGATTCAGTAGTCACAGTTTGAAGTTATTTTAATATGCATGAACTATTGTTTGCATTGATTTTTAATCTGTAGGTATTTATTTACCTATCCCTAACATGCCTTCCAAATATTTGTATACTACTGACTACAAATACATCCATCTCTTTCAATTATTTGTTACAAACAACCAAATGATACGCGTTACTTTAGCATCGATCTTTCATCCAATCTCCTCAAAGTAAAATGAGAACTGATAATCACGTTTTTACATGTGTATAAACCTCCTTTCGAGTTCTACACAACCTCTCACTTCCATCACTGTAACTGAGAGACTTTAGTTCTGGCAGTAAATTGCATCAGAAGATTGCATTACCCCAATATAAAGCCTCCCAACTGGCAAGAATATTAACAGGTGGACAATTCTTGAACAAACCAAAAACCGGAGTCATGTAGATCACCTCACATCTATGATTATGCACCATGTACTCAACAAGCTGCACATCCAAAGACCTAATGCTGGGCAACACACAGGCCATTGATATTGCTAAATATTGAGTCGAAACAATTTAACGTCACTGACATGAAGAAGAAGGGAAGATGTGCATCAACAACGAAATGCATGAATTTACTCAAAACACTGTAAGATAAAGTATTTTTAAGCTTTCGGTTCAAAAAGCTTGAGAAGCGCGTCAAACTATCACGGCAAGGACCTGAAGAGTAGGTACTGTCGCGCCGTGAATTTGCGGTAAACGATTTATGTTAAATTGGAGAGAAAAAAGGTACGTCTGAATATTACTAGACATTCATCTTTGTGTGATGCGATCAAAAGAAGAATGAGTTATAGTCACCAGGTAAACTGCCACCTCATCTCGCTTATTATTTTCTATAACTGAGCTTTAGGGTGCCAGATTTTTTATGGCGATAATGTTTGCTTAAAAAAACCAACTTTGATTATATTTGAAATAATCATTATCATGATTTTTATTAAAGTATAAACGAATTAATTTACTGTAGTTAACCATTGCAATGAGAGATAATTTAACATTTTTATTTATCTATGGATGATCATAATCTAAAAGTCAATAACTGATACAGATCCAATTTAAGGCAAGCATCATATTATATGACACATCTCTCATCAACAAATGGAAGACAAGTAAAACGTAGACACAAGAATTTGAACGAAATTTAAAAGGAAATAATAATTTTGAGTTATCTATAAATAATAAAATATATTTTTAAAACCATCTAAAATAATAATCTGATTGAATATGATAAAATAATATAATTAAAAATATATATAATTACCTAAACTGAGTAGTATAAGTGAGCAAAATTCTATTTGACAATTTTCCGCCTGGCAAACTATGAATATTTAAATTCTTGTGGAGAATTAATATTTGCCTGAATAGTGTAACAAATTTAAATATATGTTTTATTTTAAATAAAAATATATGTTTTGGTGATTAAAAGCGATAGCTCAAAGTTGTTTTTCGTGATTTTAATTAAAAATTCAATATTCATTTTGTTCATAAAAAGCAACTAAATATCTGATTTGGTTTTATTTGATTTTTTATATTTTCTAAACAAGTTTTACAAAAATTTACATCTCTTAAGAAGAAAATATTTACAAAGTGTGCAGTCACCGTAAGGTATTTTAATTAAAACCTTTTTTTAATGTAACTATATATCTTTTTTCGACCTCTTTATTCGATTTATTAAAAATCAATATGCATAATTAGTTTTATTATTTTCGTAAATATTCAATGTTTATTTTTTTATAATAGCTTCTAGGCATTTAAATTTTGCATCAAAAATAAATTAAATCATATCTCTAGTTTGTTATAACGAAAAATATCTTAATTGTAAATATTTATGAGTAAAAATATGCAAATGAGGCCAAAATTTATCTCCGAATACGCACTTTATTCTATCCATGTGAACCTGGTAGGCGTAGACTTTCTATATGCTTTACGGCAGAGCTCCGGAACCTTTTCTCATCTACGGCACACCAAAGTTCTCATCTTGAATACCGCGGCACATCAAAAGCCAAAAATAGATATTAATTTGATCAATTTCATTTTTTTAAAGTTTATTTAGAACTTAATAAAGCAAGTGCCTCGTTGTGTGTCTACATAAATAGGCGATAGGCAATGGGAGCTTAAGAACCGTTGTATAATTATTTATTTATATTATTGCCTTATTTGATCGTGGCACACCTGTATCGGCTTACGGCACACCAGTGTGCCGCGGCACGCCGGTTGCGGCGCACTGCTTTACGGTATTGTATACTGATTTAATTTACAAAGGAATTCACCGCTTCCAGTTCGATATTTCTCTATTTTATCACAAAGTAATAATTCAAAAACTTCAGATACGATTCCTCAAAATCCTCTTTATTTTAATTTTGAAACATTTCATGAGAAATATTTTTAAAAATTTAACCTTACAAATAGAGTTTATAGGAAGGGAGATAGTCTTATAAAAGCCTTTTTTATTTGAAAAGTATTAAAAATATTTTTCAGAGTATAATTATTTTTATTGAAATTTATAAATGTACATTTTTGTGAATTTCAATCTTCACTTTGGATTCAACCTTAAGTAATAAAGCAATTTATGTAGGCTTGCACTTGAAAACACCTTCAGGCGGTGATGTTTTCTCTTTCCCTTGAATTTCAGTAGATGTTTCCCTCGACGGCTACGGTGGATGTTGTCTCAAACCAAATTAGCGAGACGAATTTATTTCTTCGACAAAGTTTAATGGTATTATGATGAATTAAATGGAGGTGAACGTAGCTGAATCAAGACAAAATTAAACATATTAATCATCTTAAAATTTCTCAATTTATACGAATAAGACTCTAATTTATAACATTTATTCATTGTTGTCTTCTTTGTCAAGATAAATTATATATAATACTTCATTCCTTTAAATTCATTCTGTAGGAATAAAAGTAAAAATTATTACTCATTACATCGGCCATAGTAATAAACATATTTTTGATAATTTACGGGTGTGTAAAAAATACTTATAATTTTGAAATTAATTTTAATTTAAAAATTAATAAATTAAAAATATTTACTTTTGATTCACAATTTATTATTATTATCAAAACTTAATATTTTTAATATATATTTTTTTAAATTAAAATTGACTTCAAAAATATAATAAACTGTATAATTATGTTTTTGAAATTCATTTTAATTAATTTTAATGTTATTAAAAAATACTTATTACTCACATTTTATTATTTAAGAAAAGATAATTTAATTATGTAAAAAATGTTTATTTAGTTATTATTTTTTATTTTTTTTTTAAATATATTGAAAAGATTCACATTAATATTATAAAGACTCTCATGCAGCTTGAAGTGTGGCCTAAGAGGACTATCGTGCAGCTGTAATTCCGTGTTCGACGGAAGAATCGCAGTGTTCATAGAACATGGTAGAGAATTTTGACATATTAAGTGTGATATTGTTTTGGTTCAGTGCCTGAGTTGGATGTTTGATTTTGTGACAATAATTCTTTGTGTTATTTTTGTACCAAATTTGATACATTCATATGACATGGTTTTTTGTTAGAATTCTTGACTTTTGTCACTCAGAATTGTGTCTTCACTTGTGCTGGACGTAAAGTCGTTGACACTAAATATGTAAATACTTAAGCATAGTTTTTATATCGAGTACATCATTAATACTTGATGTACTTTTGAAACATTTTTTTCATTTTTGTTGTTTGTATCAATTAATTAAGAACGCATCAAACTAACGTATTTAATGTTTATAAGATAAAATTTAAATTTAAATCCGACATTTTTTTTTAATTTTGACAAAGTTGTCTCCAAATTCATGTCCCTGCCAATGTAATTTGAACGTCAAATCTGAATAAACTCATTGTAATGTTTCAAAATATATAAAAGTACTTAATGAAATAATAATTACCACTGTAAGCTCTCCCCACCTGGTGAAAGCTCGAAAGCTCGAAGCTCTCTCACTTTCCCTTATTTTCCAGACTCATAGCGCAGAGTCATAACTTAAGACTATTAAAATAAATTATAAATCCCCGGAGTAACCGGCAAAGTTTCAAAATAAGCAACGATCGTTTACAAGAATAATTATTACTTAGACTCGACCATAAATTTATTAAAATAATTAGCCCGATGCATAGCTATTCGCAAGAAGGAGGCTTTTAATCACTCTTGGAAATAATTTCTGTTTCAATTTCTTCAAGTAGTGATTTTTAATCATAAGTTTAGTCGTAACTAGTCACATTAAATTAAACTCAATTTTGCACAGCGGAGCTTCAAAATACGTATTTTTTTATAATTATTTTCTGGTAACTGTAACATTAGTTTAGCAACTTGTTAATTTATTTGATTACTAGAAAAAGTTCTTGAAGCACCACATAATAGTTATCTTCTGACATTTAAATATTTCATTTTATCATTATTAATACTACGCACGTTTTACTTTAAGCCGTATGATTCAGTGATGTGTAATATAATTAAATAAATATAATTTTGAAATATTATAACATAGCTTATTCTTTACTATGCTCAAATGCATTTGATGCTAATATGCATAAATATGATTCATGTTGAACGTTTACTGGCATTATAATTTCACTTGCTCCATTGTGCTTCATATCACGCCTAATTTTATTCACTAGCACGCGCATCAATCCTGAAAATTGAAGTGCGAAAAGAAACCAAAATAAATAAGTATAAAATTGTACTTACTAAAAATTATTTTTAAATCCATACTGATGACATAATTTTTCGAAACTACAAAAAATTTCAAATAGTTTTAGAAAAATCGTTTGACTCTTGTATATATAAAAGAGCTTTATTTCAGCTCCCGACAAAGCAAAATAGGTTGTTCATTTATTACTTTTAAACCTCAACGTTATTTTTCTATCGACAATTCTCGGTGGAATAACATAATTTAAATATTAATAAAAGATTATGTATAATTGTTTCATATTTTTTTGTTGGCTGATGACATATTTTGGCTACTTGACATTAAAATACTCGTATCTTTGAAAAATTGTTAGTTGGTTTGCTTAGAACTAGTTTCGTCACTATCGGGATTGAAATATATCATCTTCAATGTGAAACAAGGTTTAAAAAATATGAATTATATAATTTCTTTTAAAATATATATTAAATTTTATTATATATATTTTAACCATTTTTTAATATATTCTTTTTTTTTATGTAAACGCATAGAGCACAACCTTTATATATATTCTCAAGGCTGGAAATGTGTTGTGTTCCTGTATTTCGTGTCAGATTTTTAACCATTAAGGAAGGAACTTTGGAAGCTACCAATGGATATATTAATAATGGATGTTCGGATAATCCCAATAATAGGAAACGAACACAGTAAGCTTCAATCTTACATTTTCCAATTAGACTTGAATGAAACGTATTTTCAATATAACATAGAAGACATAAAATTAAAATTCAACGGGAATAATTTACAAAATATACTATTAGACATCAGGATACAGAGTTGACATGTGACGAGAACAGTTGACAAAAATCTACAGTGATTTCAACAGCGGTTAAAAAATCATATTTGTGGATTCTGCAACGTGATGTTTTATGTGTGGACGTAAAAATAAAAATACACGAGATAAAATAAATTTCGTCCCCTCCAACATCATTTTTCTGTCCTCTCTGATGATATTATTCGAGGCTGGAGCTGGGAAATGGCCTCATATCCGTCCAGACGATGAAAAAGAGGCTCTCAATTACTCCGGGGCTAACTTCATTACACTAACGAGCCAGCCTAAGTGATGTAGTGGAAAGCCGATTGGGCGAGGCGACAATTTTTGTGCCAAAGTGTGTGGAAATTTATATAACACTCGGTAATAATACAATAAAATCGCTTCACTCAGCTTTCATAGGCGCATTTTTTCGTTACTAGAACGAGTATTTTGGTAACAGAAAACCCTGCATACATCATCATCATCATCATTTTATTTCTAGATGAAGCATATGTTCAACAAAAATTGTCACCATAAAGTTCTATGAGCACCTAAAGTCTCTCGTGCTAATTTCCAAAAGTCTACTACTTTCTCCAACGGTCTTATGACCAATTGCACAGTAGAAGCTCCACTCCATTACCTTTTTATTATTTTAATATCCAACATCTATTATTTAATTTTCGGACTCACACCGTAGAAATAAAAATAAAAACTATGGTGAACAATGTACAATGCACTTGAAAGAATTACAAGTACCTTGGTCACTAATAAAATATGGAAGAAAATCGTGGCGTTTATTTGTTCCAGTTAAGAAATTGACTTGGAAATAATTAATTATTATTTATTCAGAAAAAAAATTATGGATTGACGAAGTATACAGAGTTTGCGAAACTGTAGTTTCTGAAAGAAAAGATACTCAATATTCACATTAAAAATATTTCAATGTTTTGAAATGAGTTTAACACTAATACCTTGTCCTGTCTTAAAAAAAACTGACAACCTTAATTTAATCAATTGGACCAAAAAGAGCACAAGAGATGGCAAACGAGGTTACGTAATGACATCATGTAAAAATGGTTAATCAAGAGGGGTAGAGAATCACACTAAAAGCCTACGTCCATCAATTGTTGACACGTGCAGATAACGACCGTACTTTTCAATTTAATTGATCATAAAAAATATATACTCTGAAGACAAAAATAATTTGAAAAAAAGCCTTTTCGTACTTGATTGAATCATTTATAATCATCAGATGTGATCTCAGCTTCTTTCAAATCTCCCAGCGCGAGAGTGCATCAATTAAAAACAAACTAGCACAAACAAAGCCTTGCTCTCTTAAGCCTTCCAGAGGTCATTAAGGGCAGATTCCTGACCCCTTCGAACCTCTGGATATCTCTCCCAGTGAGGCGACCAAACAAACTGCAATATTATGTATATTTTTCTAGACATAATATATTTCTAGCATTTTTTATACGCTCATGAATATGTCAATCGAATTTGGACTTTATTCATCAAAATTAGCTCTTATTAGATCAATTTATTAAGCAAGAATAAATAAACGGGATTAACTTTTTATATGAATTTTAGTATAATATTGGTACAATAAAAGACGGTTCAACTTAAATCTCAAGGCACCAAATATAAAATTTTAATGTATATAATGTAAATAGTGTCTAATTTAAGACAAGAATGGTGCTTATTTTCTAAGTTCCTTATTAATTCTGATAAAAAAAAAAATCTTGATTTTTGCGATTTCATGAATACGATGTATGTTTTATCATAATGTTTATGCATCAAACGATACAATCGTGGATATTGTAAATAATAATTACAATTGTATGTTGTTGTAAAAATACTTTCATATATAAACACACACGAAAACAACATTGATGTATTTTGGTTATCCACAAACTTAATGACGCTTAATTGAGATAACTGAACGCTGGATGTGAAGAAGATGTGGTTTTGTGCGTGTAGTAAGTAAGATGATTTGTCTATAATTTGCAATTTTAAAATACTCAAATTGCTTAAAAAAGTAAACATTTGAGGGGGGAAATATTGCAAAGTCTGCCTGTTGCTTTAAAGAAGGTGCTGTAGAAGCTAGTTATCTTGATTTGACATGTGTCATCCGTGAAGGCATGCTCGAAAAGATTCCATAGGTTTGACGTTGGTGAATAGAGGCGGGAATTAATGCACAGTTTTCTATACATAAAAACTAGGACCTTAAATTTCACATCCTCGAAGTATTTATTCTACTTTTTCTATGATTGTTACTTTTAAACTGTAATGGAACATAAGTTACTGATTTGATTCCTTTTTAATTGTTATATAATATAAAAGGGCAATATTGTGGTTGCCATAAAACTCTCCTTTAATAATACAAACACAAAGAGAAAACCTTTTTTCTCTTTCTGCAACTGCGTTTGTAGGTCAATCGCCCTAATTCTGAGACTTTTAACCGTTAAAAGAATGAATTACGAAAACAAAGAAAATTCAGACGACCAACAAAAAGATACATTTCCTTATATACTAAGACGTATACTCTGATTTAACAAAGTAAGAACAAATATTCCATTTTATTTTATCTTAGTTCAATTAAAGACCCTTTAAATTATCTGATTATACAAGTGATTTATTTTATATTATAAAGCCATATAGTTAAAGTACTCCCGTCTAGGGCGCCCTCTTCAGTTTCTACCCTCAATCATCCCCTCCACAATATCGTGAATATCTAGACGAGAGTATTTGCAGCAAGTATACGAGGACATGAAATGTAGCGCTTATGCTGAGCTGAAAAGGGTTGCGGAGGACCGAGAGGAATGGAGATCGAGATGCAAGATTCTGTTGCTGCAAACCAATTCACCGTATTGATACTACGAAGAAAGATAGTTAAAGTAAGTATTAAAAATGGGAAAGGTATTATTTTTTACGATCTTTATTTTTGATATAATTATATAATATTTATGACATTATATATATTATATTATGATAAAGCAGCAATCCATCCTACTTATATATTAAATTCATTATATGATAAATTAAAGAACGTAATATTTTATGAAGATAAAAATATGATTCATGAATCTGACAGCAAGTCTTACCCATAAAATAAAAGTCACCCAGCGTGCTATGGAGAGATCCATGCTCGGAGTGTCGCTAAAAGATAGAATCCGAAACGAGGAAATACGCAGAAGAACTCAAGTAGTGGATGCTACCCAACGAATAGGCACACTCAAGTGGCAATGGGCAGAACATATCTGTCGAAGAGACGACGGTCGATGGGGAAGAAAAGTATTGGAATGGCGCCCAAGAACTGGCAAACGAAGCATTGGCCGACCCCCTACAAGATGGACCGACGATATAAGAAGAATAGCGGGAGTGACCTGGATGCGTAAGGCGGAGGATCGAAGAGGATGGAGACTCATGCGGGAGGCCTACGTTCAACAGTGGACGGACACAGGCTGATGATGATGATGAAAAATATGAAAACTAAAAAAAAAATTAACTCTACTAGTTACTAATACTTTTTTTTATGTATAGCATCACTAATTAAAAAACATATTGATCTAAGAAGCTTTTTAAGAAAGTTGCATGTTTACCACTCATCTACAAAAAAAAATTGTTTTGTACCTTCTTTGATGAATCATTTTCGATATTATTGGTAATTTGGCCAGCGCATCTCACCAGTGCATCTCGCTGGATGCTGGCCTTTATTTCTGTAACCGGTTCTTGGTCGCCTCTCCATAACTTATCTCACTCATGTTCAAAAATTCTAAAGTCGGTTCTCAGTGAATTCATTTTTTATCCAGACATTAGTGTATATGTTTCGAGTATTGTAATGCCAGCGATAATAAAACGTAGTTCAGTATTTTTTAAATAATTATTTTCTTTTTCAGAAATAAAAGCTTTTGTAAGATGCGATTTTAATTGTTATTAGTGAGATGGCGCTGGTTGTATTCGCTTTATTTAATTTCGCAGGCCGGGCGCCTCGGGTTTTCTAAGAAGATAAATTATCCTATATAGAATAAATAATTTGTTTTTTTTTACTTATTTTATCTTTCGTGCGAACCACTTTAATTTAGCTCTTCTTTTGATGGCCTTTCAACCCTTGTAAAACCGTTGAATCATTATTTAATATATAATATATTATTTATCGTTGAATTTATTGAAATGTCAGAGCCGTTATCAAACAAATTCATGACTTCTAATCAAAAACCAATGCAAATTTAAAATTGAATTTGAAAAACTTACTAACACAGAATACTGAAGTTTTTTTTTTTAAATTAAAAATAGAGAATCGAACTTTGAATCATTTTTTAGAGACGATCAAGAGACAAAAAATGCCTGGCAGATGCCCTTCAAATGCCTAAACTAAAAAAAACATAAACAGATACTCGATCTTCAGGATTTCGGGCTCTTGCCGTCTTGTTCATCGGAACTCTGGGAGATGTACAATTGTAGACAAAAATAAAAAATCTTTTCCTTCAATGATATTACAAAAGATATTACAATTTTAATACGTTATTGAAGTACTAAAGTGTGACGATGTAAATCTATTGACACATTTAGTGTCAATGACCTCACGATGTAGGATACGTATGTAAATAGTTAGGATTTGTGACAACAAAAACCATGTCATAAGTACATCATGGTTGACACACAAATAACACGGTATTATTGTCACAAAATCAAACGTCCAACATTTTGTATCCGTCCACATCAGTTCTGAATCTGAAGCAATATTACACTAAATATGTCAATATCTTCACTCAAGTTGGTTTCAACCACTGTTCACTGCGATTCTTTCATCTTATACGTATTCAGGGCTGAACGATGGTCCTTTCAGGTAACACTTCAGGCTCCATGAAAGACTCCAGCGAAGTCGTGTATATGGCGACAGAGCTTTGCGGTGACAAGTTTGTGATAACTATTTGCTTCAGCTAGTGATATGGAATGATGACGTAGAATGGAAGTTGTTGACTGATCGGCCTTGAAAGAGGTAGCTACTCCTATGAATATATAGAGAGGCGACTTAATTTATCTACATTGAAGAGACGTAGAGCAGTGACTGACTTACTGTTTATTTTTAAAATTATGAACTCCATAATTGATGACTCGACATTATTGCAGGACATTACGTTCAATGTTCCCTCCCGGTTCACTAGAGGTAGTAACCTGTTACATGTAAGGACATCCAAAACCAACTACGGTTTCTATTCTCCTATGTTGAGAATATGTAGACTAGTCAACTCCTCTAGTGACTTGGACTTTTTCGGGCAGGACCTTCCGGCATTTCGCAGATCCCTCTACTCATGTGCGTGATGTCTGTTTTATTTACTCATGTTTATATTTTGTCCAAATGTATTGTCTTAGCTTATATATTTTTTCTGTATTACCATCTTCTTTAATTGTATTTCTAATTTAAAACCGTATGTATTGGCCTAGGCCGTTAATAAAATGAAATTAAAATAACTGTGCGATAGCAATACGTGTTGCACATACACAATGTTTGTGAAAAAAACGCGCAATTTATTTTATATATTAATAGGGATCGTATTAGAGCTTCAAGGGTTGAATAATTGTGTAAGGTGCAACGGCCAACTTCTTTTAATGGCTGCATAAATTTTAGCCGCAATCATATAAGTTTGCCTCTTTATCTTGTGCCCTCATCCACAGTGGCATTTTTTGCCCATAAAACTCTTATTGCGGCCGGATTTGAACCCTGAGGCGCAGATTGAAATATTTGCATCATTACAAAACTCTTTAATTTACCAATTCAAAAAAATACTTTGTACAGCATTGTTTTAAAGGCCACTTATAATCGTTCTGATAAAACGTAACTTTTATAAAAATTACATACATTTTAAGATTAATATATTGACATCAGCATGATATAGCCCTTGCTGACCGGTACCGAAAACCTCGATGTACAATCTTTCGTCTCTTATTTCTGTTCGCTTGTTGTACATGTTTGGCCTAGTTACGTAAATCAGCACTGGGGCGCTGTGTGACAGACCACGGCGCCGCACGGCAGGGAGTCGTGTGCCGACCGCCGGCGAGAGCGTATTGTATTTTGGCACGGCCGAATACTGTGACTAGGTCCGGGCCATAAGTTCGTAAAGTTTATCTTATATTATTTGTAAATATATGTCCATGTACTTCAGAAAAATTCTGTGTTATTAATCTGCTCCTTATCCTGCCACCACACGACTGAATAAATACCTTTTTGAATAGAGGAGGATGTTAATATATTATAAACCAAACCCTGTTTCCATTATAAAAAATCAAACTTATAAAAATCAATGTAAAATTATCTCAAATTGGAAAGTCTAAGAAAAACGGTACGATAAAAAATTTAACGAATTAAACGATAAAAAGACATTCAAAGTATTCTGTTTGAAATTTCATGCAGAAGATCACAATTGATCGAGATAAAAGGGCTCTATGGATACGCCAGGATGGCTGGACGATGCGACAAACGTGTTGAAGTTGGGAATATTAGATTGTACGAGTATTTTGATCTGTTCCTTGAAGTAAACAAATTTTTATACAAAAAAATAGGAAAGATACTGGAAAACCATTCCAGAGCTAACGTATTAACTTTTTAAAATCACCTAATAGAAATACGTTAGATGAAAAATAGTCGCATTTTATATAAAACAGATCACAAAGTGAAATATATCAATATTAAATTCTAGCATTTCATGCATTAATTAATGACAAGCTGTCTTAATTTTTTTTATAAGTCAACACCTAATAAAGATCATTCCGCTCTTATAATTTTTCATATCGCAGTTGTCCTTTAAAACTTGTGCAAATATATAAAGCTTGCTTTCGATTTATACCTCCTTATATCTAATGACATATAGCTATAATATCTTTATTCCATATTTATATATATTATATTCCATGTACCTTAAACTACTTCAAAATTTATATTATCATATAACAGAATAAGCATATACTTTATCTATTCCTAAAAGGGTGTTCATGTATTTGACCTCCAGACGACCGATTTTAAGATTATATAATTTATCGTCTTACTTAATAATATATTATTTATTTCGAGTAATCATCAATCCATTCCATTGTTGATGGCTTCATTCAAATTCTAAGGCACAAATTTTCGGTATAGTAAGTAACGTAATAGAACAGTTGATTCACTGACGATTTTGATGAAATTCCATGAATTTTAAATTACAAACTGTTTTTCAGACAAAGATTTCGAAGTTCCGCAAATAATATATTTTCATATGAATTTTTTAAATTTTTATTAGAATATTATTTTATTATTTCAATATTCTAATATACTTTTATAGATCATTGACCATATTACAATATTATTATTAATTAAATATACATATACTATACATAAAATTCTTTTTTCAACGCGTCAATCCAAGCACAAAAATAACGGCAGAAGCGGGATGCGAACCGCGGACCTTGGAAACCAACCTATGCCCAGGTATTCATACCGCTCAGCCAACTGGGCTATTGCTATACCTAGACCGACTTGCGTAGAAACTAGTATTTATATCATTGTTATCATCGTACGATAGATGTCGCTATAGTATATATTCAAAGTATGTATATTTTTAAATATATATATATAAGTATAAGTTTAACGCTTCTGCCGTTATTTTTGTGCTTGAATTGACGCGTTGAAAAAAGAATTTTATGTATAGTATATGTATATTTAATTAATAATATATTTTCAATATAATTCATTATAAAGTATTTATTTTATAAAAATATATTTAAATTTAGCCAGATGATGAGGTAAAGATTTTTACTGATTGTGTAGTGTGTACATACACGAGTTTATATTTATAGACAGTGAAAACATTAAATCTAAATTTTCATTATTTTGAGCATACTTATTGAGTTCGATATAAGAATGAAATGATCTCATAATAAATATTTAAATGCATTTGAAAATGAATTGTAAATATTATATGTTCATAAGTTGTCATATTATAACGTATTTTCTGTGTAATCTGTAGAAACTATAGACTACATGACTTATATAGAGAGTATTAAGAAAAAGGCACTTTGTCGAGGAAGAAAAACAGCTGAGTAAGACTCCTCCGCTGAAAGAAGACACTTTTAAAGGCTTAGTCTGAAAGGGTTTTCTATATTCTGAGCGGCCCGTTGTTCTCCACGGGATCATTTTGCTTAGCAGTACGCATTTAGGGGAACATAATATTCCTTAGAAGATAATGTTAAGCTTAAAAGAGCAGGTAATATTATATCTTTAGATAGTGTATGAAAAAAAAAAACAAATTATTCATCTCATACAAATGCCTAGATTTTTATATATCATTGTCTGCCTTTGATATTAAAATATATGCTCTTGAATAATTGATAAACTATAAAATACACGATATTTTTCAGCAAAAAAAAAAATCATTTTCGTTCAATTCCATTTTATTTCTAATGCATATTGAAAGCACAATTCTTCCAAGTAATTTTATGTCGAGCGCCAAGGTTTTTATTTCTTGTTTAAGTTGTATCTTGGAGTATCAATCCGGTGGATTGGTTTGCATATCATCTCGATCTCCATTCGTCTCGGTCCTCATGTAATTGATTATCCCGTATGGGACACCCTCTACAGTTTCTACCCTCAACCATCCCCTCCACATCGTGAAAGACCTCTACCTAGTCTTTTTTATCACTTTCAGATAAGCACCATGTCTCACAGCCGTACATTAGAGCTCCAAACAAGTGTAAAGCACAATTCTTCTTTGACTCAAAATTAAAATAATACTTTTTTTTCTTTTTAATTCATTGAATGTTAATTTTCTGCTGCTCATTGCGGCCTCATAACTTTGGTTTTTGTGCTGTTTATCTTCAGATTGTATGTTTTTTTCACTTAGTGAGTTTTTATTTAATCAAAATGTCGTCCAGTTCATATAATTTTTCCCTGATGTTATTAATTGCATTTTGTGTATACGTTGAAGTACAGGCGACAGAGAGCATCCTTGTCTCACTATTTTTGGACATTTCCAAGTGATATTATGGCAGCTTCTTCTTTGTAAAGTGAAAATATTTTTACAGAAATTTAAAACAACATTAAGACAAAAGTAGTTTTTAAAATGATAATAAAATAATATTTACATTTTTAATTCAAAATAATAATTTCAGATTGTATTTTTGTAGGATTTTTATTTAAAAAAAGGTTCATAATATTTCATTACGTGTATGTTTTACTCCCTTTGAATACATTTTTGACAGTTAATTTAAAACAACATTGCGGTAAAGTAATAGTTTTATCGTCTATAAAAACCTAATCATAAATTTAAATTAAAATAATTCAGTGTATTTCTGATAAAAGCTTAAGTACTGCATGCTAGTAAAAGTAGATATTTTACATTATTTTTATTTATAATTTTCCATTAAAAGTCTTAAAGTATTAAAATTGTAGTTATCTTCAGTAAAAAAATGATAATATTCATAACTTATAGCACCTAACAAGCTTCAAGACATGCTCTACGACCTCAATGAAGCGTCGATCAAGTTTGATCTGTAAATGAACATGGATAAAGCTAAAGCCATGATAAATAGTCATATTTCCCAGACTTGGACCCTTTATTCATTGGAGGAACAAAAATAGAGGTTGTAAACGACTATACCTATCTGGGACAAGTAATACAACTAGGACGAAGTAACTTCTCAAAATAAATCGACAGGCGTATACTACTGGGTTGGGCAGCATTTAAAAAACTAAAGTACATTTTTAAAGCGAAAATTCCGCAATGACTTAAAACTAAGGCATTTAACCAATTGATCCTCCCTGTATTAACTTATGGCGCAGAGACGTAGAGTCTAACAGCAAGTGTTACCCATAAAATAAAGGTCACCCAGCGTGCTATGGAGAGATCTATGCTCGGAGTTTAGCTAAAAGATATCCGCAGAAGAACTCGAGTAGTGGATGCTACCCAACGAATAGGCACACTCAAGTGGCAATGGGCATGACATATCTGTCGACGAGACGATATAGGATAGGTCGATGGGGAAGAAAAGTATTTGAATGACGCCCAAGAACTGGCAAACGAAGCATTGGCCGACCCCCTGCAAGATGAACTGACGACATAAGAAAAATAGTGGGTGTGACCTGGATGCGGAAGGCGGAGGATCGAAGAGGATGGAGACTCATGCAAAGGCTTACGTTCAACAGTGGACGGACACGGGCTGATGATGATATTAACAACTTAATTAATTATTCGTTTCAAAAAAGATAATACAATAGAACACTTTAAAACTACTATAACTTGCATTTTTTATAAAGTAAATTGCATTTTGCAAATACATTTTCTTAGATTATTATTTCACTCAAATTGAAATATTCTGTATTTATTTCAAAATTGCGCGTAGGCATATTGCATTGTCTAGACTTGAACGCAAAACACAATTTTAATAATAAAATAACAATATCAGTTAATGGAATATTGGGGTACTTTCGGTACTAACGTGTGTGTTTAATATTGGAAACAGAAACAGCCATAACTTATCATTTTCAGATTATAATTGAATATAACTTTTCCCAACACTTAGGAGATAAATTATGATTACATGCATTGAACTTAATTTAACCGAAACCTCGAAGTAATTGCAAAATTTAGTGGTAGCAATTTCCAAAATTATCTGTGGATTTTTTAAATCCTACCGTAAGTATTCAATACTTTTGGGAATAAATAGAAACAACGGCGTAGTAGTTTCAAGAAATTTATAGTCGACAAAAACTATTTACAAA
This sequence comes from Glossosoma conforme, assembly GCA_022606575.1. NCBI lineage: Eukaryota > Metazoa > Arthropoda > Insecta > Trichoptera > Glossosomatidae > Glossosoma > Glossosoma conforme. The sequence continues at coordinate 853,434 of JAGTXR010000168.1, forward strand.
ATGAACAAATGATAATTTATAGTTATTAAATATACAGACTACTCAAATATATAATAAAAGTAGAAATACATAATTTTGCGCATACTTTATCAACTATCTAATCAGAAAAAAATAGTCATTAAATTAGCGTCGTGCCTAAAATTGTAGTAAATAATTTAGATCTGTATACTATCTATGATTCGTATCCAACATTCTTTGTTGCTTATTCTCAGATTAGTATTAAAATAAATATATAATAATATGGTTTTATGTGTATTGCTTTTGATATTTTAATTTGTTTTTTATTCTAAAGCCAGTCTTGCTTCTAAAAAACTAGCTGTATCACATATATAGATCACATCAGTATTTCAACGATCAGCAACTTATTTTTCTGTGTAAAGGACAAATCCGACATGCAATCAATGGAACACGGGCTTAAGATTATGTCACTTTCTACCGTTATTACCATGGTTACTGCTCTTCAGAACTTAAACAACTAATACCTCCTGCACCCACCCACAACCGACAAACTCGTCTTACACTTGTCGTGCATCCATACACGGTTAATTTGTGTCGACCAAGAACTGGCAGTTTCCAAATTATACACTTGCAATCTGGGGATGTTGGGGAACCCAACCCACACACAAGCACGAACGCAACAAACGTTTCCCGCATGCAGCGTCCAGTCTCCCTGGCTGACCGTCATAGATTGCACTGGTCTTGACCGGCTAAGTTCTCTTGCATGCGATTACATAAAAAAAAAATAGACCGAAAATTCTGTTTTTTTTTTAAATGGCTGGGAATATATACTAAAGACGCATATTTTTCAGTCAGAAAAAATACTTTCTTGGTCAAGATATAAATAAAATTATTACTTTTTAGCATTATTTAACATTTTCTACATAGTTATATCATCTCAACTAAAGCTAACCTAACCAAACCCAAACCAACTAACCTCATTACAAGATGATTCATATTATAAAAAATATTCAGAACAATACTTGATTTGAATTCGGAACATTTATTTTGTTGCCTATGTTAATATGGTAAACTGGTGTTTTATTTATTAGAAAAGGTTTTTATTATTTAAGGTTTAAAAATCTGCATCAAATAACAAAAAAGAACGTGCGAAAAGTTTCTCAATTCGTCCATTACAACTTTGTGTCACTTTATTTATTCACATATATATCTAAGGGCTTTTTTGTTTACCTCACAAAATTTTCCACCGTTTTTTGTCTGAGAAATAAAACTCTTTACAATCTATTTATAACTAAAAAAATGTCACATCACGTCTATATATAATAATCTATATCCCTGCTTCATTCTTTTAATTATTTTATTAAAAAAAATATTAAATAGATTGTGTAATCTCCACCAATTTGGAGATATTCGTTTCTTAAGAAATACAATAAATTCCGAGTAACTCAATAAGTCCCCCGTGCTTCAGTAGCTGCTGTAAGATGACACTAATTCTCATTTTATGTCCCTGCAAAAGCTCACACGGTCATAATTTCTCTGTCTTTACGTCACTTAGCCTGACTTACCCTAACAGGAGTGGATTAGGCGAAATATTTATTGAAGTATGAACACATTTATTAAGACATGGTATAAATATTTAACGTATATTTGTAACGCTACGTCATTGTTCGTTTTATAATAAAAATATAAATATTTATGTAAAATAAAGTCGTGTCATTTACACCTTTTATAACTCAAAAATGGCTGAACCAATTTTCATGATAATTAGTTTGTTGGTTTTGTCTCGATTCCAAATAGAAAATTGACTGTAAAACATCAAAAAAAAACATGAAAAATAAATTACCTTTTTCATTTTGAATGAAACTGTTTTTTAGATTTAAGCGGATTCAGTAAATGGCGTGGGGTGCATTACCATTTTGTACACAATGCCATCTCTAATAAAATCACGTTCAAAAGTATAAACATAAGATTTAGAAAATGCCTTGCTCCCACGTAATTATATTCATTATTATATAAGTATTTGTATAGCGCTCTTTTATGACCGAATGATCGTTCCAAAAGCGCTTCTTTGCCTCCGAGTAAAAAGGTGGGTCTAGAGTCTGCTTCTGAAGGATGCCTCCGCTTTAAGCTCTCTTATGCTTTCCGGTAGCGAGTTCCAGGCCATTGGTGCCGCGTAGCTGAAATCCCGATTGCCAAAGACCGTGCTAGGACTACCTCCCGTCAGCTGCAGGGTGCTTCTATTTGCTTGAGCCGATCTGAGTGTCTCTCATTATCTTATTCGTAGTATCAATCCGGTGGATCGGTTTGCAGCTACAAAATCTTGCATCTTAATCTCACAACCAACTAAAAACAATTATTAATTCTTTTATTGGAGGCAATTTTGTTAATAGGTGTCGATATTATTTAATTTCTAAATAAATAATAAATAACATTATTCAAAACGTATTTCTATTTCCCTATTTGTTGCTTTGTGACACCAAAGAGATTGAGAAACGATGTATTTCTCTTGAGTGATATTATTTTCATGGTGGCTTATGCTGTTTCTAGGCCCGTCGGTAAACTGTAAGATACAGCCTACTTCAGCAGATATGAGTATGTTACTGTCAACGCCGCTGTGACGAAGGTATCTAATGTTATTATTTCATTATCTTTCTTCGCGTTTAACGAACCTTTTTTTCATTTCGTTTTGTTCCACAATGATTTTACGAGTTTCTGGAAAACTCTCCATTTATATATCCTAATTAAAAATGTCATGGGAGTAATGTCTTTAGACGCATAATTTTTTTATCGAATTAATTTTATGATGAACAAGCTGTTTTAAGAATGTAATTAATTTAAGATTGCTTAGGTCTTATTTTAAATTTAGAATGTATAATAAGCTTCAAGTAAATCATATTTTACTTAAAGGAATATTTATATTTTGCTTGTAGCCTATTTATATCATTTGAAATGATATTACTTATCTGGTTTGCAATGCTTTCATCAGTCAATATCGATGTTAAAAATGCATAACGTTCAGGAAGGTAATTTGAAGCTGGTAAAAATACAATCAAAGCATTCATTAAAGTAAGCTTGTGAGATTACTAAGAGATAAAATTACCAAATTCGATCTTTTAAAACGCTTGAAAACATTTGTTAAAATGTTTTCGTTGAAGATTCAAATGCTTTTCTACGATCAAATATGGAAAATTAAAGCTGCTTAACTCATCATCTACAGCTACAGCCTTACAATATTAAATAACAAACCATTATTATACAAGTGTATTGAAATACATATTTTAGATATTATTTAATAGTTATCATACGAATATACTATTAGCATATGTTAAATTTGTCATTGTCATATAGAATGCATGTACCGAGAGTGTCATTTTCCAATTAAATGTTAATCAATTTTACATTTAATCTGCGTTATTGAAAATAATCGTAATTGAATATGATTGATTTGTAATTAATGACGTGTAATTACATCTTAATGAAACTTTAGGCCCCGGGATCCACGACGTCGCTCTGGGATAAATCAAAGCCTGGGCTTAATTAACACCGCGCTGTTATTATTAATATTAATACATTATTAATACATTATATAATCGTATATTTACCGTGCACGCAAACTGTGGGGTTTTGGGGAATATACAAAACGTAAACGTAAACCCGATACCGATAATGATATTAACGTTTACGTTAACCCGACACTCGCCGCACGATAGATTAATTAACGTGATTAATTACTTTCGGCAGCTCTTTTTACGTGAGACTTGTTGGTGAAAAATTGCTATCTTTTTTAGGGTATCTGAACTTCAATAAACCAATTTAAACGAGTATTATAATTTATTAAGATATTAAAAACCAGCATACTATTTTTCAAATTGGGAAGATCGAAAAACTATAGATTTTATTAAAACAATAACCATCAATTTCATTCAATGCATGTAGTAATAATTAAAACTCAATAAGTTAAACAGTTCTTAAGAATCAAATATTCCATGCATCAATAGCGTCAGGTTTATCACCCGATTGTCTTAAAAATGCAGATCAACAAACAATTAAACATCTCTCGCATACAACAGCAGTATTTTCTTTTAGCAGAGTACAGAAATGACTAATAGTATTAGGCATGGACAGAACTGTGTTACGACTATTTTTGGTGACCATGTGCTGAAAAATCATTGGTAAGATAATACTCACTCATAATAAGCTGTAAGATTAGAAAGAGTGACACCAAGAATTTAGTTCTTAACCTTTCATTAGATATATTTTGTGACTTGTCAAGATTTTCATTAGGTTCTAAGTCTTATTTATTTATTTATTTATTTATATACAGAATCGAAATTCCAATTTTTACAAATATTTAGAAACAGAGTAAACATAAATATACAATAAATAGAGAAAATAATAAAAAATAAAAATAACACAAAAGAATAAGAAGATGACACGTGTCAAAGATCACAGAGATCAAGAAGAACAATACCATCAACAAAAGAGGAAAAGGATGTAAGAAAAGGATCGAGGTGTGCTGGTAGGCCATTTAGGAGCGACATTGCCGTTGTACCAAATTGAGTGCTTGAAGCTCCACAAGCATCAACTGGGATCAAAAACAGTGGATGGCTACGAGCACGGGTGTACCTATCTGGAACATAGAAGTTACAACATTCAAGAATCCCAGGGTTGTAAATTGAACCGCGAAGAAGAAGGAATGAATGTTTTAGTGCAGCAATTTTCCTCCGTGACTCTAGCGAATGGAAAGAAAGCATCCCTAGAATAAAAAGAGTTGGGTAATGTTCGGAATTAAATGAATTGAATGGATAGTTACCGTAAATATAAAAATAAAGACGTCGGAGAAATTTTTTATGATTTTTTTCGAGCATGAAAATGTATTTGGATTTATTGGGATTCCAAACTAAACTCCCATATTCCAGAACAGATAGAACGAGTGAAGAATAGAGAGTACGAAAAATGAATAATGAATCGTAGGTTATACCTAGATCCTTGACAACTGCTACTCTGTCGAGCAATGTTCCAGATAAGTAGTATTTGGACAGAATAGGATTTTTAGAACGGGAAAAAGAGATAACATTACATTTGTTGATACTAAACGAGAGCTTGTTTATGGCAACCCAGTTTGATACACTTCAACTTTGACAGTCTTCAGCTTTGCATTTCGATACTCTGCCGAGTGCATTATATATTTAGTTCTTGAAGGCTTTATTCGGCGACGAAAGCCTTGGAGCTTTAAAAATGTAAAGTTGTGATAATTTCTTAATATTCATTCGTTTTAAAAGTGAACATTATTCGTTTATATTTTCATATTAATTTTGTATTTATTCTATGTCTTTTATAATTATCTATTTCTTTAAAAATGCGTAATTAATTTTTGATTGCATCACAATATATATTTTTTAATCTTATGTAAGATTAAATTTCTTGCCTCTTAAGATAATATCAAACGAAATCACCTGATATTAAGACACTTTTTCATCTTGTATAGTGCTTTTTGAAGAGAAAAGTAATTAGTATTAATACTTTACGAAAGCACTATTAATCAATTCTCTTAATTTTAACGAGGCTCTTTAATACGATAAAGAGTAGAAAATCAAGCCACTGAAATGGCAATATAAAATTAATTAATTATAATCAACCAAATTATTAAATGTAAAAATTACAAAAAAACTGTTTTTTTTTAAAAAAAAGTAAATAAATAATTTTACTTGTATTTATAGTGAAGATATTGTAGATACTGTGCCTAGTCGTACGTAACAAGACTATAACATAAATAAGAAAACGATTTGCAATAATATAACAGATTTGTTTACCAAATATTTTGTCTATACTTAAGAAAAATTGTTATGATCACCGATTATTTAACGAAACCAATTATATTTACAAGGATTTGATCTTTTTTAAAAATTAAAATACTTAAGATCACTAAAAAAAGATACCATGCTATTAGTTATAAGGGACGAGCATGTGAAACATTAAAAATCTTATTTAATTTAAATTTACTTAGTAAGTACTCAGTGATCAAATTTAGTGTATTTAGTATTTCCTTAAGTAAATTTTGCAGGTTGAGCACATTTGAAACGAATTTCGGTCAATTAAACGCAGCAAAAAAAAGTAATCTAGCGATTCGCTGCTACTTGTAGATCCAACCAGCGATTCTGCACTTTGCATGCAAATTGAATAGCTCATTTCGGCCGTTTGGACTTCGCTAAACCCTGGCTGCAATCCAGGGTTCCACTGGTCATATCCCTGGACGACTCCGCAGCTTCAGCAAGTTCACTGTTCGTTATGCTCCAGGTTCGCCGCTCAACTGTGGACGCTCCCGTGCGCTCTCGGCGGTTCATTAGGTCAAATCTTGCGCAAATCCCCGGCCTGTGCAGTCTACTGTGAAAGGGATTTCGAAGGATAATGAACTGTCTGATATATACATAGAGAGAGATGCGATTCGGTTCGGAGCGCTTAAGACACGTAAAGTTTGAAGGACCTTTCATATGAGCGGCGCGCGGAGCGGAGTTTACGTCTGATCTGAAGTTCTAGGAGCTTAAGTTCGCGCTTAAGCCTGTTTTATGGATTTCATCATGATGACTTCAAATGGATTAACTGTAAACTCAAAAACTCTTAGTACGTTTTTTAATACGCAATTACAATGTTTATAATGTATATAGTACTTGTAGTTAGGTGAGATCCTTCTCAACCATCGACATTACGAGTAGCACATTATAAGCGCGGTTCTTGTTCGATCGGCGATGTAAAGCTTCATTAGACGCGGACCGAAACATGGACGAGTCACTGAATGTTCATAAGTGCTTGTCGTTGTTTCGATAGTGCCGATCATTGGACCAAGGAACTGATCATTTAAGTGTAACGTCTTACTTTTGGCGGATTGGATATGAAAAAAAATACAATTATCGATAAAATAAAACAGCTGAGCAGTGTCATCCCATTTCAGCGCTGCGTTCCTGAAAAGCTGTCCTGTAAAAGTTTGACGCATTCTGTGGTTGGTAGTTTTTAAGGACTTGAAGAATGTTAACCCAGGTTACATTCTCCTACATTCATTATTTTTAAAAACTAATAAACTTGATATTTAACTGTCGCTTGCAGTCAGTGACAAATTGACCTGAGATCTACATAAAACAAGTTAAATAAAAGCTCATAATATAAAAAAGTATATTATATTTCTCCACTCCTAGAAATAACAATTCTACATACTTACTGAAATAAGAAGCAGGCAATTTATAGGCCGATGCACTTTATGGGCTCCGCAAGCCGCCTATTATTAGTGACGCTTTATCGGGGTAATACACCTACATTCCACCGCCCACCTTCCCGCCTAGCCCACCTGACAAGCCCACCTTTCACGTTGATTGCCTTTTCGCGGAATAATTTCAGCTCGTCACGAATCTGTTTGGCGAATCTTAGTAAATTTCCTAAAGGCTTTCGCGCATTAAATGGACGCGCCTCATGCATATTTCCTAAAATCTACCTGACTGAAAAACATTAAACATTCCATAATGTGTATCCTACTCAGCCATAAAACTTAGATTGAAATGTCAAAAAAAATGTTACAAAACATTATAAGGATTAATTGCATTTAAGATAAAGTATATATGTACATATGCTTTAAAAAATAATAAAATTAATGTTGAAGTTCTAAAAACGCAGTTTGCTGCTTACTTTGTTATTTTAAATACTATTTCAAAACAAGTACAATTCTAATAGTTATATTTTTTTAAATTAAGGAAAAAAATACGTTTTTAACCAGATTAAAAGTGTTTCATTTCTTAAAGGAGGCATTAAATGTATAATGAAGACATCATTTAGATTTATCGGATAATAAGAAACGGTGGACTTTAAATTCTAACAGAAGACAGAATATCAAAGACTTGTTCATGACGCATACGTTGACCACTGTGTTTGTTATCCACCATACCAATTCAAGTAATAAATACATTTTACATATAAAAGCCATAGCTTAATTAAATAACTGTCATACAATTCACTTGCTTTAAATCGTGTGTAAATAAAGTGTCGTACATGATGGTATTACATGTATTATCGTGTATTAACACTTTTACCATAGATATGTATCATCACTAGTTAATGTAGTAAAAATATACATTCATGCAATTAGAAAATATTATTCTTAACTTCATTTAAAAATATTTCATTTATACGAGTGCATTTTATAAACGCTAACATGGCGACTGATTGAAAACAATTAACTTCGATAAGCAAAGAAATACTTAATCCATTGTAGAATGCTTTTATGCAGCAGAAGCAAAAACCAATTCAATTCGCATTAGAGACTAATTCATTATCCTCAGACTGTATCAACGATCGCACTCTGAGAACTTAATTCACTGGCAAGAGAGCTGACAATCAATGAATCAACCGGTTGTAAAGTAAAAACCTCTAATGAAGAAATGCCTTAATTCTTTTTACTTTCGCCAACAAGAATACTTAAAAATCACGCAAGAAAGCGACTTATCAATAAAAATTATAACTAATTGCTACTTTCATTCAATTAAATGTTATTTTAATTGATGGATGCGGAGGGCGGAGGATTTAGGAGGATGGAGATTAATTCGTTCATCACCGACACAAGGTGATGATGATGATAAAGATGCATGTACATTAAATTTATTTAGGAATAGATTGTACATATCTGGAAAACTTATATTATAAGCTCCGCCCTTTTTCCTTCATTACTATATAATCAATATTAAATGTATTATATACTTCGTTTGAGATGAGAACGTGTTTTCAAGCGATGAACTAACGAACTTCATTGAGTTCGTAACCGCGATCTTCACGTTTTTGATTAACTGTGCTCAACGTAATCCATGTAAACACGTGATTAAAAAATATAAAACATTTAAAACATAGAGGATATAAGTAGGTTGCAACATTTATGTGGAGTCTATGACACTAATAAAATCTCCTTCCTTGTAGGTTGTCCATATCCTAGAAACTATATATGTTCCCAGATGGATATTCGGGTGCAAAAATGTCTTAGAACAAACAACGGACAATGGGAACTGAGTTGCGGCAATCAGTGATGACTTTCACATTTACTACAATATGAACTTTGAAAATTTAAAAAAAACAATTTTACGATATTTATACGAATACCTCGTGTAATTTAAGGTTAATCTAATACTCCTCATACTTTATTATTCCACAACTCCACGTACTTTTTATAGTATTTTAGCTATTTTCAAGCACTCTCGGAAACGTAAAATCGTTTAAGTTGTTTCGTAATTAATTCAATTATTGAAAGTGACTGCTGTAACCTTTCATCTGTCGGGTCCTCGTGCCGCCCCAACCACGCGGCGCCTCTCGACTTATTAATTAACGGAAAATTTGAATTAATTTATTTGCAATCCGGCCCTGATTTATAGCTGATTAAATTTAATACCGAGTCATGTTCGGGAAATTTATATAAAATGTAAAATACTATAAATGCATTGTTTCTATAACAGAAATTATAATTACTATATTAAGACATAATATTTTTTACATTCAAAATGTAAATTATGTTTATATTCAATATATCGAATACCATTTTATAAAAAAAATATTTATACAATTTATCAAAAATATATTTTTCAATTGTCAACGTAATACTAAAACACTAACGTTCGTTGTAAAACTAAAAAGTAGCGGATACGATAACTTTGCAGACTACAGTCAGCCAAAACACAAAGGTACACATATAATTTACTTAACGTAGTTACGGGAGGTAGAGCTAACGTTAGACTGGATTTAAACTATGATGAATAACGTAATTTTTTCTTGGTCTAACTAGGAAATGGATACATAATAATGATGATTATGGAAAATGAAAAATCTTGCAAATACACACCTGACTTTGTTATTAACATATATATAAAAGTAATTATAAGTATTTTTAGTAATCCTGATTATTACTGATTTAAGAAATTATATATACATTCGAAACCATATACAAGTTCACATCTAATGTTTAATTAAATGCTCCATATAGAAAATATTTTTTTTTTAGTCGAAATATATTAATTTAAAGCTCCGCAAGCAACCTGCCAAAATATTTGTATTGAGCATCTTGATGTACGTCTGTGAGACAAGGTACTTATCTGAAAGTTACCAGAGGCCTTTAAGATGTGGTCTAACAGAAAAAATCTCTAAACTTCCTGGAGAGACCACGTCACGAACAATAAGGTTTTCAGCTTAATCAAGGAAGGTAGGCACCTAATAAGAAGTATTTGAGAGAGGCGAGTTTGATGAATCGGTCACATCATGCACCATGATGCTCTTCTTCACGATATTGTGTAAGGGATGGTAGAGGATATAAACTGCAGAGGGTGCCCTAGACGGAAGTATTTGCAGCAAGTGTTCAAGTACATGAGTTGCAACTCTTATGCTGAGCTAAAGAGGGTTGCAGAATATCGGTAATAGTGGAGATCGAGATTCAAGATTTTGTTGCTGCAAAAAAATCCACCTGATACTAAATACAAAGAAGATAGTTTGATGCCCAAACGCTTTTTGTTAGGTACAATTTTAAATAATATCAAGTTCTCAATCCCTCCAATATCTTTTGTGTAGTACTCTGTTATATCACGCAATATTTTTAGTGCCAAAAAAAATATTGGCCTTTTGACTTCTCGCTGTATGTTTGTAGGTCCTTTATCAGACTTCGGACCGGAGTATACAAGACGAGGACACAAATTAAAGCCTGGTATTTTTACAGTGGATCAACTGAATGTGACTGTGGCGTGGAGCAGACCCTGTCACACCTTCTGGAGTGTGGGCTGTGTTCGAGTAGCTGTACCCAGGAAGACCTGATGATGGCTGACAGTAACGCCATTGACGTCGCCCACTTCTGGCCAGACAGGATCTGACCCTGTTGTTTCCGACACGATTATATGTAAATTTATACTTATACTCTAATCTGTGATTTCCATGTTATTATCATTATTGATCGATATTTCTTAATACATTATGTATCTTTGTACATACTACAGTAGATGAGTGATAACGCAAAGCACATGTACATTTATTTTTGATAAGAAGCTGTACTATATTAATTTAAATACTGAGGAGAGACTGATAACGAAAACAAAGATTACCTCAAGGTTATTGCGTTTTTAATATTGGACAGAATTAAATCATTCTCTGAAGCAGGAAGGCTAAAATCTGAATTATTAAATGAGCGAGGAGAGTACATTTTTTTATTTATACCAGGTGTTTTCAGCGGTGAAAGAGTGTACCGCAATAAATAACGTGGGCGGATGCCGTGTTGGGGTAAATTAATATTATCTTTGCGTCTAAAGAGGCTGAAATGTTTAATTTAGAAATTTATGTCAGGTTATACAGCCACACGATGTTTCAGGCCAATGTAATGGCACATTAACTTCTGAAATTTAGGACTATGTACATTGTATTTACGTACCTGTACCTATACCAACGTAATTATGTGTACCTGTACATGCTTACACACCTAATTAATATTTCATGTAATTAATAAAATGGCATTATTAGAGACCTTATAAAATTATATTGCATTGCTAAAAAAAAAACGAGTGTTGAATAATATGCACATATGCTGCCAATTTAATTAAAATTGGTTGAAATTAAAATACACAAAACTATATGTAAACGACAAATTTTTTTCTCTTATGAGAATTATGTATTATAAAAAACATTCAAATTTGTATCATTTTTTAATCCAAAAATTTTCCGTTAATGGTAATAATATAATCTTTAAATATTTGGAATAAAGAACAAACCTTAACAGATTGGAATAAATACAATAATTATATATCATTGAAAGTATTAACAGTCAGTTTTTTGTACGTTAAGAATATATAATTTTACGTGATTTAGGAAAAAAACTTACAAAACGTTTTTTTAGAAAATCAGATGTTAACATCCCCTTTTCAAAAGGAAACGAATTCACGTCGCCGGGATAGTAATCAGGACGAGTGGGGAGGTATGCGGAGCGATTCACAAACAAATGAACTTTTTTTAGAACCACATTGTAATATATTTAAGATAATAGATTAACAACTTTGGTATTCGGCTCGGACCACGAACAATGAACGATCTACCTCCGTCGAGACCCGAGCCGAAGTGACTCGAAGCACGCTGTAACCCTTTGATGAACCATCTTTACTATCACAATATTCGAAATGGCCATGCAACGCATTTTCTCATATTACTGATATTTTTATTTAAGTATATATGAAGATCTAACAAAAATAAGAGACGAAAGATCTTATATCAAGGCTTTTCGGCACCAGCCTGCAAGGGCTGTGTAATATAGTAAATAGATAAATATTTATATATTTTAAACTCGAGTTTTTAACTTAAATTCGTTTTTTTACAGCAATTTACTGACAATGCCGTTGTGATATAATACAGCATTTTTATACAATAATATATATTTAAATTTTCGATCTTTGTTTAAGCAGAAAAATATTACAATTGCTCATGAATGCTTAATCAAGCTTTATTTTCATTTCTAATTTAACAATATACAAATGAGAATTGTAATATAGTGAGAGTATAAAAATAATAAATGTTTCATTAAGCAATTGACATGTTTCAACAATCAATCATTTCAAGAATCCATAATGAATTAAGAATATTTTTCAATATAAAAGTGGTTTAAATAAAAAGTGTTTTCAGTCAGAAATGTATATTCAAATCAAAACATGTAAATACAATAATATTACAAGAATTATAGCATCGATGAAAAGCAATATAGAACTGCATATATTACTACTAATAAAACAAGTACGACTGCAATATATTATGGGTTTATATAAATTCCCCTCACACTTCGTGCAAAGCCTCACTCAATTCCTTTCCTTTGCTATTATTTGCACCACCCCCCGGCTAAGACACCACACTTTATATTATACAATAATACATTAAAGAAAATACCAGCAAATTCAATTCTGCTAATGTGGATTTTCCAAGTTTCGTGCAGAATAACATTTATCAAAGTCTGGGGCCGCACCGAGAGACAGGTAACCATGGAGGAGAGCTCTCCTTCCCGCCACTGAGGGAGTTTTACTCTGCCCTTAATCGCGACGATCAGACAACTTTTTAACGACCCACAACATTATGTTTATATTTTAAAAGTCAACTTACTTTTCTACATCATCTTGTTTTTATTCTATAATTTCGCTTCTTATCTCTCTATGTATAGGAATTGAGGAGATCGCAAATATTTATGAATCTACTTGTTGTACAAATTGTGATTAATTTAGGAGGGAATCTAACATCCTCCTCTCTTCCAAAAAGGTGTGTTATTCCGTCGCGTGAGGCAGGATGAAGAGCAGGTCAGCAAAGAAACACTTTTTCAGAAGCACATTGACATATATTTACGTTAAAACTTTACAAGCTTCCGATGAATTCTCGTTCGTCAACATATAACTAACTCGTCCGGCCCGTTGTCGGACACCAGCGCCGTCGTTGGCAAAACTATATAACTCACTCACCCATGTGTGGACTTGTCCAAGATGCCAATATGGCAACACATAAATGTATGACAAGCGAACAGAGATATGAGACGAAAGATTGTATATCGAGGTTTTCGGTACCAGTCAGCAAGGGCTACATCGTGCTGATGTCAAAACATATTTGCCAAGGAAACTATTTTTGGCAAAACTCTTCATATTAAATACGTTAATAAGTAAGGCTGCCCATAGTGTAATCACTTTCAGGACGCTAAACATGTTCTGTGGAATTTAGAGCATATGGACACCACAAATTGCAATTTCACAGTTTTGTAAGCTCAGATTATCTTTTGCCTTGTCCCGGAACACCTGTATCCTGGAGATCCACGTGTGAACATAGATTCTCGGTAACCTCCAAGGCAAGAGCCCGCGAACTTGCAAAGACTGCAGCTGTAGTACAAAAGAAATATTTAGGTGTTCATTAATTAGGATTTTGTAAGGAAATCAGATGATTAGTTCGACGCTCTAGAGGCCTGGACAATTTTATTATTGTTCTTAAGGCGTGGCTTAACCCTAACAGAGGCATGTATAATGCTTAGATTTGAGTAAATCAATTTTTTTAAATCATGCTTGGTCCGGTTTTTAACCGACGACGTCCGAATGACAAACAAACGTTTTCACCACTGGACTATACCACCCGGCAAATGTTCTGGTATTACCCAATAATAGATTTAAGTAAATAAACGCTCTAGTAGTGCAAAAATGGAAAAATAATAAGTTCAATATTTAATACCTAAGTACCGAAAGATATGATAATTTAGTTCGAATTAAAATATTTCTTATTTAAAAGTACACGCACAGTTACATTATTATTGTATTTACAAGTACATAATTTGAAATATTGCAGCCAAAAATAAATATAGAAGCAAATACATTTAACATTGTGTTTGCAAATACAAGCGGCGTCGCTCAATTAAATTTAAATAAATATTTATTAGAAGCATTATTTGCTGTTCGGATAAGAAAACATTTATTTTTAAATAATTTGTTTTTCGGACAAACAAACGCGAGGGCAAGAGAAAAAAAAACAATGGAGTATTTGCGCATTTTCGCGCCAAATAAAACCCTGCGACTCTCAATCTTTTCTCGGCACGAAAATCAAAATGTATTTTTTTCGCCCATTAACTCCTGGAGAGGCTATAAACGGGCCGCTGCAGCTATAACAGTCCCTCACGTGGCCGATACGAACCATTTAAGCCATCCCCGCCGTATATTATTTATCACAATAACGTCCAAAGTTTGTGCTTTCTTGCCCATCGAGGATCTAACTTATACAATGTGTAATAACATCACAATAACACATGTTTGCACACATTGACCACAAAAATAATCAATATTCTATGGTTTACGCAACTTATTATTATACTTTTTTTCGCTCTTAAACTTTTATGTCTTAGATATTATTTTCAGAATAAAAATTAAATTAGGCATGACAAAAAAGTAGCTAGATATAGTTGCTAAAAGGAAAGAAAATTTTAAGTCAATATTAATATGATTCATTTAAAATATCGTGATTTTTCTAAGGAGCGGTAAAATACAAATGCTAGCAAATTTTACCAAACTCCATATGGAATGAACAAATCATTTCTTTTCCGATCAACATCAATAATTAAGAAAGTTAAGAAAGAGATTGACGATTGTCCTTCCTGTGGGTAAGTCCAAAAGGAATCAATTATAAATGTTGACATCAGCATGATATAGTTCTTGCTGACTCGTACCAAAAACCTCGATGTACAATCTTTCGTCTCTTATTTCTGTTCGCTTTTTTTTTATGTAAACACTCACAGGAGAATACCAACAGATGGTGATAGTAATTCTGAAGTCTCATCTGTGGAATTCTATGACGCTTACCATGGTGTATATGGCTAAACGCTGCATGTGGAGTGTTGATCCGCCAACGTCATAGACTACAGCCCGAGATTCACGCATCATCCTTTATTATTACAGGAATTTACTATGAATGGGTGGTCTTCACGGGACGACTTTGACGTGACCTGAAGGCGTGACCTGAATGCTGTGGTTCGGGCCAGAATTGTAAGGTTATTGAAATATATATGTCAATGTGCTTTAGAAAAAGTCTTTGTGTTGTTTATCTGCTCCTCATCCTACCACCACGCAATTCAATAACAAACTTAGAGAGGAGGATGTTAATGCTTACATTGGATGAAGCTAAGCGGTAGAAAAAAACAAAATAACTTTATATCATCCGTAGATTGGATGTTATATACCCATAAGTGCGACATTACTTTCAGCAAAGTAATGAAAATATAAAGTATCCTGCTGATATTTTGTGCGAACTAATGATACAATAATTTATTGAGCGATTTGCATATCATACAATTATTATTATTCACATATACAGGGAGCGGCAAAAAAAGCTGACGGTATTTGAATAGCTGAAAATTAATAGACCGAACAAGACATGAAACATAAATTTCACATTAAATGTATTTCCGCTCACAATTTTACTACTATCTAAAATAATAACTAAGCAATTTACTGTGAGATAAATAATATACTAATATGGCTGACTCGTTTGTATGCGAAAATCGTACATCACCTGTGATTGTGGCAATATTTCTCGCGGATTACTTCAAACGAAACATTATGAGCTCCGTGCTCACTGGGCGGGAAAATATAATTAAATTTGCTCTGAGGTCCGAACACAGACCCCTGGGGGAGGCCCTGGGGACGGCTGATTGATTTCAATTAATATAATGCTTAGCTATTACAATTTAAATCTCTTTGCATAATAGATTCTGCTTCCCTTTGTCGCAGATTCCCGAATATCATAAATGGTTCAGCGCTTAGCTTTTCGCATCCTTTATACAGGTGTGCAGAAATTATTTGAAGACTTAATTTTGAATATTAATATTATTATTGTTATATTTCTCGATATAAATACCTCTTGGACAGCATCAATTTCATATTAGTAAAACTACAAGTAATTGATCACAAAAGTTGAGCAACATTGATCGCAGAACGTAATTGGAAGTAACCGCATAACTTACTACGAGTATATGTCACATCGTGTGTCGATATTGGATTAACCGTTTGTAGAAAAATAACTCATTACAAGTTCAAAATATAATCATTATATCAATATAATATTTAATCTATATCGATAATAATTTCTAATCTCATCTGATTAGCGAACGTTTTAAATTGCCTCGAATACTTTAGCTGATTCTCGACAAGTTATTTAGAGAAAATCGACTATACCATGCATAGTGTGTACTTCGAGATGTTGAAAAGAGGTTGAAAGAGGCAATAATGGAGTAAGCTGACCATTTATCTAAAGTTGACCAATAATTGGACGCAAAAATGTAATCCGACATTCGACAAGATGGGCAAATTATATCGTGACTAATTTCAGAAAGGATTGATAATCAGTGAATATGATCATAAACTCAACAGTGAATGAATATAACATGATAGAACAAGAAAACTAGTATCTTTAGTTAAAGAGAAAAAAAAAAATTTGTATAAATCTGTGGCAGACTTCTGTTTTATCAATTGTATCAATTTCGGTATCTTTTTACTTTGTATAATGTTTGCCTTGAATGTCCCATAGATGTCG
This sequence comes from Glossosoma conforme, assembly GCA_022606575.1. Taxonomy (NCBI): domain Eukaryota; kingdom Metazoa; phylum Arthropoda; class Insecta; order Trichoptera; family Glossosomatidae; genus Glossosoma; species Glossosoma conforme. The sequence goes on from JAGTXR010000168.1 coordinate 870,477, forward strand.
TTAGAATCGTCGTCACCGATCTCTGGTTGTTCAATGACTATTGCATCTCTCCGTGTGTGCGTGAGCAGGCTCTACACAAGGAAAAGACCATATGGACCAGACTCTCTCGACCGCCTTCATAACCTAATCAATCACTCAGCCACCCGCCGGATCATCGAGCCCGATCTATGACCGAATCAACTAGCTACGAGTAATCTTTCATTATTATAAAATCACTTCAAGAACTTGCCGATAAATAAAATCACTCGTTAATCAATTCTGCTCAAATCTATTGTAAATATTTTGTTCAACCCTTCATACTGCATAAATATTAATCTAACTTACTTACTGATATTAAATTCCCTGTGTTCTTATTTTTTTTCCATCTATGTTCAGAATGTTCGTGTATTTCCATTGATCACTTCCTAACACGTATTACAATTCCTTCTCAGCAATCCACAGATCAAAACACTTCCACACAACTCTAGCATTCCGACAAATCTCTTAATGATTGACTTTATTGAAATAACTTTTGTAGAACCCTATATTATTGTCCTCTTTTGATACTCGCGAACGGAAAATGGAATGCTTCGTCTTCTTGTATTATTATCATATTCTTCTTTGTCTGTTGGATTTGTAATTTGATTATTTATGAATCACAAATTTGTGTACGAAACTTATTAAATGATTGGAAATTCAACATTTATGTTTTAAATTGCCAACTTATAATAAATTTCCTAAGCAGATATTATTTTTATAATGTCTGTAGACTTTTTAATAAAATACCGAAGTTTGTGAGTCTTGTATAAAATTAATGTTTAATTTTAAAATAAAACTATAATGAGTACAACTCAAAAAAATTAAATAGATAATGCTAGTGTACCTTATTTTCAAAAATATCGCATTAAGTATACGTTAATTACAGAAATTTCGTTAACTGGAAGCTGACAAAATATATACAATGTATGTACGAAACCACGCACATATATTTTCAGTTGACATTTCCCTAAATTAATTCATGTTGAAAGAAAAGGTTTTTTTTTTTTAATAATTGTCAAAAAAAATGCATTGAAATGTTTTTTTTCAATTTGGAAAGTTAAATGTGATCTGGTTGATTAAAACGAACACTGTTCAATGTTCGTTCTTTTGATTCGCTGAAAAATCAATGGAATTTCTCATCGTCAATTTAAAATTTAACTTCTTTAATCAAAGCCGAGTGAGATCTAAATTAATAATACCCGAAATTATTAATTGAATTTTTGACTCCAATATTCAATGTTTCAAAAGGTATATGGGGACGCTTAATCATAATTTTCAAATCCATTACTATGTTATATTATTTCAAAGGTACATTCTATACTTACATGTAAACATGCTACGTACATGTACGTAGCGTTAAATAATTTCTAAATTCAATTTGTGTGACGGGCGCCATTTTTCGAATGGACGTGATCGAACTCAAATATTATGTTTTATTCGAAAAAAACGGTTCACTTTTTGTTGGAATTTCACGAATATGAACGACATGAATAATATGCTAACTTACAGTACGTTTTATTTTACCATAGGCACATTTTTATTCAACCATATATAGCTGCCTACCTGACTTGCAAAATATTGACAAAAATTCTACGATTGCTTTCATATTTTATTATATTCGTTTTCTGTAAGTTAGTGTGAAATCGAAAATGCTCTTGTTCGGAGAAAGAAGTAGATTTAATTATTTTTTAGTAAGAATATTTTTCCATACAATACTGGTAAAAATATTAAACAATTGATACACAAACTAATTCACAACAAATGCAATATTTTATCAATAAAGGATAAAACGGTAGACGTCAGAATTTGAAGAGAGCGGGTCTATCATTTGGGCACCCCATGAGTTGAAATATAGCCTCATGTTGGAGAGGGTACAGAAGAAATTTCTGAGGTCTGTCTACATGAGTTTGTATGGATACTATCCGTGGCTGTATCCAACTAACTTCATACAGGGTATGTTGGAGTACATAAGGTTGAAGGCAATAAGGCATGTATGCTTATGTATGCATTTCTTCCGGTTGTTGCGTGCGGTGTTCGGGAACCCTGAAAGTTTGTTGAAAATCGGTCTGTGTCCCCGATAACTATCTGAAAATAAGGAGGCACAGATTGTTTGCTCTCCCAAAGAGTAACACTATCCTGCCAGAGAATATGCCTCTTGCAAGAGGGATCAGACTGTTCAACCAAATCGCATCGGGTGTTGATATTTATTTGGAGAAAGGGTAGGCCTAATTCAGGCATGAACTCCACTTGGTTCTTTGGAAAAATGATTTGTTGGCGTTGTCTGTTTGATGAGCATTGGGACCTTCTGTTACTTGTCTTTATTGCTTTGTTCTTAGTACTTAATCATAAGTACCTATAATTGTATATTAATCTTGATTGTACTTCAGTAACTATTTATATTTTTTTTGAATTTGTAATGTTCTGAATTGAAATAAATCGAATTGAACCGCAAACAGTATACTCTTATCCTACCCATTGCCCTGGACGCTGACCACTTATCTATTTCTCAACCTCACTGATTTGAGAAATTAATAATAGGCACTCATCGGGAGCAGGAAATATTTTTCTAAAATCCGGAATAAATTCACCACTACAATCAAGACGCGTCAACTGTCATGAATTCATTCGACCTGTCGGAAGCGTGTGCAAAAATAAAATTAAAAATACCCAGATGCGTCGGCATCTACCTCCTCACTCTCGCTGATGTAAAAATGAGTGAGTGAGACGGGAACTAGTTGGTCGGCTAGTTCGAAATGATTTCGATGCGCGTCGGCTTATCGATATGTCGACAGGCTAAGTAGTGTTAGTAGCTCTCGGAAGTTCACGCGCCAAGGTGCGTCTGGCCGTTTGAGGTCTTCGTCTGATGCTTTTCATGTTTCTAGCTATTAAATGTCAATTATTACTGCTTATTGACATCAACTATTATAAAATGAAGCGATATCTTTGAATATTTTCATTTTTTCGAATTTCTACTCATTTTATTCACTTTAAATCAGAATGTGTAACGAGTACACACCATCGGAACGCGCGGAAGTTTTTAACATAGTAAGGCGAGGGTTAAAAACATATATGGAGACATAATATTTGAGTGTTTGTTTATCAGAATTTTTGAAGTTGTGAGATTGGATGACTAACCCGATGCTCTGAATGTCTGTACCATTTATTATTATTATTATATTAGTATTTGTATAGCGCTCTTTTATGACCGAACGATCATTCCAAAAGCGCTTGTTTGCCTCTCTGAGTAAAAAGGTGGGTCTTGAGTCTGCTTCTGAAGGATGCCTCTGCTTTAAGCTCTCTTATGCTTTCCGGTAGTGAGTTCCAGGCCATTGGCGCAGCGTAGCTGAAAGCCCGATTGCCAAAGACCGTGCTAGGACTACCTCCCGTCAGCTCTAGCCGATCTGAGTGTCTCCACGTGCTTATTTCTGAAGGCTTTTTTAGTCCTATGAATTGGTTTAAGCAGAAGCATCCAAGATTACAATACCCTGAACAAAAAAGTGAAAAAATCCATGAGATTTGACATTCGTCGTTCAAACACCGAGTATATCATGGAGATTGTTGCACAAGGCCGAGGGTCAAATGCATTTAGCAGACACACCTCTATAGGACAGGCCCAACTTTCCAAATTAAAGACACACGATGGGAAGATAACAACAAATCTTAATGATATACTGAAGGAAATAGAACATTTCTACGGGTTATTGTATTCATCTACGATGCCAGGTCCTAATGACAGATCTGAAAGCACTGGTCTGAAGACATCCCAGATATAAGTATATTCGAAATTAAATCGGCCCTAAAACAACTTAAGAACAACAAAGCCCCTGGAGAAGACGGAATTACATCTGAGCTTCTGAAAGTAGGAGGAACCCCTCTGTTGAAAGAGCTTAAAAACTATTCAACAAGGTAATAGAACATGGAGAAACCCCGGCGACATGGAGTACGAGTATTGTGATATTGTTCCACAAAAAGGGGATAAATCACTGCTCAAAACTACCGACCCATTTCCCTTCTTTCCCATGTGTATAAAGTATTCTCCAGAATTTTAACAAACAGGCTGACGGGTCGATTTGATGAATTTCAACCTCGAGAGCAAGCTGGGTTTAGGAAAGGCTTTAGTACAATTGATCATATCCACACGCTAAGACAAATCATTCAGAAAACTGAAGAATATAATCAGCCACTCTGCCTCGCCTTTGTAGACTATGAAAAGGCATTTGACTCAATCGAGACTTGGGCAGTGCTAGATTCACTACAACGCTGCAAAATAGACTATCGGTATATAGAGATAATAAAATCTCTTTACAAATCTGCAACAATGATGGTCCAGCTCCATGATAGCACTAACAATATTTCAATAAACAAAGGTGTTAGACAAGGAGATGTTATATCTCCAAAACTCTTCACAAACGCCCTGGAAGATATTTTTAAACTGCTATCCTGGACAAAATGTGGAATAAATATTAACGGAGAGTACATTTCTCACCTCCGATTTGCAGATGACATAATAGCCGAATCACCTAACAAGCTCCAAGACATGCTCTACGACCTCAATGAAGCGTCGAACAAAATTGGTCTGAAATGAACATGGATAAAACAAAAGCCATGATTAATAGTCATATTTCACAAACCTTTGATCCTATTTCCATTGGAGGAACAGAAATAGAGGTTGTAAACGACTATACCTATCTGGGACAAGTAATACAACTAGGGCGAAATAACTTCTCAAAAGAAATCGACAGGCGCATACAACTGGGATGGGCAGCATTTGGAAAACTAAAGTGTACATTTTTAAAGCGAAAATTCCGCAATGCCTTAAAACTAAGGCGTTTAACCAATGCGTCCTCCCTGTATTAACTTATGGCGCAGAGACGTGGAATCTGACAGCAAGTCTTACCCATAAAATAAAAGTCACCCAGCGTGCTATGGAGAGATCCATGCTCGGAGTGTCGCTAAAAGATAGAATCCGAAACGAGGAAATACGCAGAAGAACTCAAGTAGTGGATGCTACCCAACGAATAGGCACACTCATGGCAATGGGCAGGTCATATCTGTCGAAGAGACGACGGTCGATGGGGAAGAAAAGTATTGGAATGGCGCCCAAGAACTGGCAAACGAAGCATTGGCCGACCCCCTACAAGATGGACTGACGATATAAGAAGAATAGCGGGAGTGACCTGGATGCGGAAGGCGGAGGATCGAAGAGGATGGAGACTCATGCGGGAGGCCTACGTTCAACAGTGGACGGACACAGGCTGATGATGATGATGATGAATTGGTTTAACCCAAATATTTTAACCATAACTCTATGTTACGATATCTCTTTCTGTTACCAAACACTATACAACGCCCTCACATTCATCATCCAGTGAACTAGATGGTATTAGCTCACAAACAAGTACTAGTATATGAGCACTGCTGAGAGAATAAAAATACTTTCTTCATAAGTATTAAATCGTGTCGAACCTTTTCTTGATATTTCCAGTTCTTATTTATTAAAAGAAAGATTTTGATTCTGTTGTGTTTTACACAAAAAAAACTTTATTCTGAAGCGAATCCGCGTTAACCAGTAATATATATATTCTGAGCTCTAAAATACCCTTGGTTGGTGTGAATTTGATCCCTCACCGGTAAAATACCAGTCATAGCCCATTTAATCAAAATTGGTGGTAGATGAAAGTCGTCCCGTGAAGACCACCCATTCATAGTGAATTCCTGTAACAATAAGGAAGATGCGTGATTCTCGGGCTGTAGTCTATGACGTTTGTCGGATCAACACTCTACATGCAGCACTTAGCCATATGCACCATGGTATGCGTCATAGAAAATTTTGATTCTTCAGCTTTACTATCACCACCTGTCGTTATTCTCCTGTATGTGCTTACATAAAAAAAGTCCACTGATTATTTAATGCTAGTAAAGTTGTCCCAAAATTCTAAGAGTCTTGCGAATCCTTTAAAGAACCTTTCGTAGAATTTCACTATTTGCTGAAAGACAATGGAAATCGAATATGACTTTTTATTATTTTTATAAGATGGTACACAATTCACTTAAATTTTACAAAAAATACTTAGTTTTAAATTCATGATTCCAAAATTCACTGAAGCAATCGTGGGTGATTTTTGGGTCACTTCACAAGTACTCATTGAAAATGTATTTTAGGAATATTTTTGAATAATATATTAGTGATACATTTATTTTTCTAGCATAACATAGAAATACCCGAAAAATTGAAATATATCTCCCTTAAAAATGGTTTTACGTTCTCTCACAAGTTGATATTTTAATTCCTTGGGCTTTAGTCTATGACGTTAGCGAGTCAACACTCCAGATGCAGCGTTTATCCATTTTATTTATTTATTTTAACAGAACCGCAGTTCCAAGGCACAAAGAATATGAAACATAGAGTATACATAAACATACAATACATACAAAAGAGAAAATATAAAATAAAAAAAAAAGAAGATGACACGTGTCAAAGATCAAAGAGATCTAGGAAAGCAATACCATCGACAACAAAGGAAAAGGATGTAAGAAAAGGATCGAGGTGTGCTGGTAGGCCATTTAGAGCGCCATTGCCGTTGTACTAAATTGAGTACTCGAAGCTCCACAAGATCAACTATGATAAAAAATGACGGATGGCTACGAGCATGGGTGTACTTATCTGGAACGTAGAAGTTAAAACATTCAAGTTGTGAATTGCACCGCGAAGAAGATGGAATGAATGTTTGAGAGCAGAAATTTTCCTCCGGGACTCTAACGAATGGAAAGAAAGCATCCCTGAAAAAAAAAAGAGTTGGGTAATGTTAGAAATTGATTGAATTGAATGGATAGTTACCGTAAATATAAAAATAGAGACGTCGGAGAATTTTTTTATATGTATAATGTAAGCGTGTATCCAAAGATGAAAATACTTCAGAATCACTAATCCCATCGGTCGGTATTCTCCTGTATGTGTTTATATTTAAAAAATGCAGTAAGATCGCATGTGAATTTAATATCTACATGTCTGCACAAAAGTTTCGTTGCAGCGAAATAAAGATGTTTCTCAAAATGGGTACGGCTCTAATTTATGTGTTGCTCGGGTGCTTATTCATTTTTAGCGGGAGTTTCTCTGCATTAGAGCTGGCTGCGTATTTTAAATTTATTTGGAATTCTCAGCGTCGTTCGCGATTAAGTTTGTGCGGAATAATTCATAACTGCACATCCAGGACTTAGCAGCGAGCCTGGGAAAAAACACAATACTTTTTCCATCAACCGGTAGCCAAAATATGTTCGCGATTTTACACATCGCCATTTTAGATAATAATTAGTATATAGTTTATATTTAAAGTATAAATTGTTACAAATTAACATCAACTATAAACAACGACACTATAAACTAAAACACTATATATATATCAGACTTCGGATCGGAGTATGCAAGACGAGGACACAAATGAAAGCCTGGCAGTTTTACAGCTAACCGACTGAATGTGACTGCGGCGTGGAGCAGACCCTGTCCCACCTTCTGGAGTGTGCGCTGTGTCCGAGTAGCTGCACCCAGGAAGACCTGATGATGGCCGGGAGTAACGCCATCGACGTTGCCTACTTCTGAGCAGACAGGATCTGACCCTGTTGCTTCTGACACGATTATATATATATATATATAAAACTATAAAAATAAAATATTTTGTATGTCTGTTTTTAATGTTTTTAATGACCGGCAAACTTCGTAAAGACTTATAGCATTTTATATGAACAATATAGTATTTACTGGAACCGGGCAAAGAATGCCATGCTCATTATTGAGATGGCGTTGAGTGCAAAATTTAATGCATACAACGACATCTACTGGAACCAACATAAATCTAAAAAGTCGTTTACATAATGCATTAAAATATTTTTTTTTTAAGTTTTAATATTTACTATTTTATCCAAAATCAAGATAAAGCCAATAAATTAAAAATAATGATAATCGGTGCCGCCGTTCTTAAGTTATAAATGGTGTAAATAACAACACTTTCTTTCATTTGTATACTAGCTGACCAATCTCGCGTTGCTGCAATCTTTGAATAAAGCTTAATTAAGAAACTAGTTATGATAAAAAACAAAAAAATGACAAAAAAAAAACCAAAAGTGTCAACTAAATCCACTTTCCTTCGTTCTTATCCCATTTCATTGAAATGGCTGTTCCGTCCAAACTAATTTTAACAAGAGAATCCCGTGAATTTTTCCGATGTATTTAATACTTACTAATTTATTAAGGATCAAGATGAATCCAACCATTTAAGAATCATGAAAATCGATCCAGTTGTTCTCGAGTTATAAATGGTCTAACTAACACGACTTTCTTTTATGTATTTGAGCATTCGTTGCTCACGTTTTCCCCCAAGAGCGCGGAACCATCCGCTCGTGGGGCGACGTTACGCGCTCCAACAAATCGCACTCCTCTGACGCAGCCTCCAACTGTCTCTGCCGATGTCTCCTTGCAGGTTCCTCTCGCCTACTTCTGAACTCGCTCACCTGGAACCTCCTCGAGCGCATCCTTGCGGCACGTATTACTTCACGCCTTAATAAATAACACACACAATATTGCATTATCGCCGTGTTTTGCGTGTTTCGAATGTTTCCTAGTTCTACAATACTTGAGCTTACTGCAAAAGAACGTCAAAATCAAGTTGAAACTACCAAATAACTTCTTAGGTTTCCACGGCCAGATTTCATATTTCATTTTATTAACGGCCTAGGCCAATACATACGGGTTTAAAATAGAAAATACAATAAATAAAATGGTAAAACAGAACAATATAATAGCTAAGACAATACATTTAGACAAAACATGAATATGAGTCAAAAAACAGATCTAGTACATTAGTAGAGGGATTTACGAAATGCTGATTGATGAAATGATGAAATGATATTGTGGCTTTTGGGTTTAGCCGTGTCTGTCGAATTTCTTTTGACCAATATTTCGACCGCTATTGCAGGGGTCTTCTTCAGGATTGATAATTTAGTTGTAAGTTGGTGTCAGATTATCTTTTTACGAGCGTTATTGATATCTCCATGGCAACCAAATACTCAATTTTCATTGGTCCGGAGAATCGTGGGTATGTTCTTAGAATACGGTAGGTATGTTCTAAGAATACGGTAGGTATGTTTTAAGAATTGTACCTCAAAGACCGTCATGTCGGACTGTGGTCGTCTTTGCTTGTCTGTACAGGTTTTAGAGTATGTGATACAGGTGAAATTCACCACACACGGTTAAAACCCAAAAGCCAGATTGAAACTATCAACTTTAAGATTTTTTATTTTTTTTCATATCCGTTATATATCTGTAACATAGCCACCATGAATTGCCGCTTCTCAATTCTGTTAATTTATTTTTCCATTCTTATTTCTCAGACATCTCTGCAAATGAAGGTCCACTGAAGAAAATATTTTGTTCCCGACACCCTCTAAGGCAAGATTTCGGAAAATTGAATAGTATCGGAGGCATATTTTTGGTGATTTGTTAATAATATTTTTAAAGTGACTCGAAATAATCCCGAAGCTCTCGATACCTGGACCCTTTAATTCTAAAAGAATTGGCTCAACTTGATAAAGAACACTCAATGAACAACAAGGCGGCGATCCGATCCATCCATGTTTTTGATCCGCGTTCAATATTGCCTAACTTTGGTTTTATAACGAGAACCGCTCGTATGACGTGTCGTTGTTGCTAGACAATAGCATATCAAATATTGAAAGTTTATATTGATAATAATAATAAACCATCTGTCCAAATTTCCAATCGACTAAATTACCGTTAGGCCAAATGTCTGTTTGGCCGAAAGTCTGTCTACTTAAATGTATTATTTGCAATTACATTATTCCTTTAAAAACCTGCGTAAGTTTTAAAATTGTGTTAAACATCGTATTTAATTGCAATTAATCGAATTATTACACTCATCTTAGGAGACTGTTCAACCTTTTCGCCTCGAATATTGATATATTCCACTTTTGAGAAGCCCAGTTTGGACATGAGCTCCACGAATTTATTTATCAAAGTGAATTTCGTTGAGTCTTCTGTTTAGCGAACTTCGGGACTTTAGTATTTGTTGTTAATAATCATAAATACCTTTATTTATGTTTTTTTTGTATTATATCTTATTTCAGGATCGTATTAAATAAAATTTGTAATGTTTCTGAAAGAAATAAAAATAATAAAATTAAAGTTCAAAATCTTATTTGATTTATTGTAGATCTGTGTAGTAAATATTTCATCTGAAAATTTAACTGTATGAAATATAATGCCTTTTAATCGTACAGCTATAGTAGGTACAGTCTTCAGCAGTGTCAGTTGATATCTTCTTCCAGTTTTCACCCACCTTCTTGCAGGCGCCGGGTGCATTCTCGGGAGACGCTGTGTTACACGCTTCAATAAATAATCGCAGGTTTTTTTAAGTTCAGTGCCGCTTCCGCAAAGCCTTGCGACTGAAAAATTGCATCTTTTTCACGATGTGGCGGGAATGCTAAAAACACGTGTGAAATCAAAAATTATTTTCTTAAGATTCGATTAGTTTATTAATATGTTTCCATAACTTAATCGTGATATTATATTATTTAGTGTCAGTAAAATTGTATTCATATATCCTTTAAGTCATATTTTACGTGTTATACTTATATTTTAGATTTATTCAACCGATAATACTTGATGGAGTTGTATGACATTCTTCTTCGTAGTATCAATCCGGTGGATTGGTTTGCAGCAACAGAATCTTGCATCTCGATCTCCATTCCTCTCGGTCCTCCGCAACCCTTTTCAGCTCAGCATAAGCGCTACATTTCATGTCCTCGAATACTTGCTGCAAATACTCCCGTCTAGGGCACCCTCTACAGTTTCTACCCTCAACCATCCCCTCCACAATATCGTGAAGAAGAGCATCGTCCCGCATGATGTGACCAATCCAACGAGCTCGCCTCTCTGAGATGGTTCTTATTAGGTGCCTATCTTCCTTGATTATCCTCATTGTTCGTGACGTCGTCTCTCCAGGAAATTCCGAGAATTCTTCTGTACGACTACATCTCAAATGATCTCATCTCTAGTCTTTTTTTATCACTTTCAGATAAGCACCATGTCTCACAGCCGTACATTAAGATGCTCCAAACAAGTGTTTAAATGACATCATAAAGTAAATAATAGGTTTATTTCGTTTTCTAAATGTATTTTCTTTATAAATATTTATTTATTTATTTACCTTGTTTTCACATGGATCACGTAACAAAAGTTCTCTATTAGGAGACTGCAGTTTCGACTAACTCGTAGTCTTTCTCAATCCTTCTCTAGTTAAGAGATAACTGAGCTGCGTTGTACTTGTAAGTGGTGTAACACATTTTTGTAGGGGAGGGGGTTGGGGTGTGTCTAACATGAAAGGAGAGGGAGGTAGGTAGTGTTGCAAGGATGAAGGAAGATATAGAAGAAGATAATAATCATTCGTACAACTTAGAAAAAGTATTAAACATATTACATGTAGAAAATAAAACCGTTAAATTAAATAATTTAGAATACTTAGAAATTTATAAAGCCATTAATAAGAAAGAAGATATAATTAATAACCAACTAAATACCTTAATTAATTCACCAATTTTAAAATTGTTTCCGTTAAATAAATAAATAAGTATAAAAATTATATATACGACATATAAGAATAATATTAAAAATAAAAAATAAAAATAAATTTATACCTAAACCACTTTTATGTATTTATCTCTTCCTTCATCCTTGCAACACTACCTACCTCCCTCTCCTTTCATGTTAGACACACCCCACCCCCTCCCCTACAAAAAATGTGTTACACCACTTAAAAGTACAACGCAGCTCAGTTATCTCTTAACTAGAGAAGGATTGAGAAAGACTACGAGTTAGTTGAAACTGCAGTCTCCTAATAGAGAACTTTTGTTACGTGATCCATGTGAAAACAAGGTAAATAAATAAATAAATATTTATAATTTATTATGGATCTCAAAGTGAATGCTCAAAACATTGAAAATAGTATTTTTTTTATTATTTTATTGATATAAGGGTTTATTTAAAATCAACATTTATTGTACGTTAGTCCTTTTTCTGTCACTCTCGACATTTTTTTTTATATTCATCGAGACCTTCAATTCATTTCCATTACTTTATGTAAGTTTTTTTTATGACTTTATCAATTGCTAAATTAAGAAATACATCAAGAGACGAAGGTGAATCTCTTCACCATGAAAACATATTCATTGGATGCTGCCAGAAAGCATACACTTCAGCAGTTTTTTTGTTGTTCTATCGAGCTCTTTTCTATTTTTGAAAACCATAAACAACGTATTATACACTTCATATAATGAACTTGTGAAGATTTGGTATTGTATTTGACTTCAGGCGAGGGGAGGACTATAAAGGCTGATATAACTTTACGATAGCTAAAAAGCTAAAAAAATAATATGAAAGTAAAATAATAAATTAAATTTCACAAACAATGATAATATATTAGACTTATTGTCGATTACTTCAAATATACTACATACAAATATTAAACTCAAGTTTAACTCAATTATTACATTCGTTGTAATATTATATTTTTCTGGACTGAGTTTTTCTGCCTAATTAGATTTTACCTGTTTAAATTCATATACTTAATATTTGTCAGTGGACTACATAATCGTACGTCACATTCTCATAACTTGTAATAATTAGTAGGTATTATTGAGCTTTGTTAGCAGGTGCACGTGGCACACACTCCAGCATCTGGTGAGGTGGGCGGTGGAAATAGGCGTCAGTTGAGGACGGGGGCGGAGAGGCAGACTGCTAAGCCGCCCATGCATCACCACGCCCCGCCCATCTCCATAATCTCGGGCGCGCGACTGCGAGATCCGGCACTGCAACTGCGTCTACCACCCTGGACAAGATGCCATGAAGGTAACCATCCGCTATAACGTTTTAAATCACTTCCTGTTACACTTGCACTCACGATGAATATTGAAATAACACATGACCTCAAATATAACTCCAGAAAATCAGTCGTCTGTGTTTTTAAACACAATAACAATTTACTGATCATACTGACAATAAGTTTTAAGGGCAGGAATCTAGCGACATTGTTTTCAGGTAAATACTTGTAAATGACATTGGGACATGGAGTGGAAAAGAAGAGCAATAAACGTTTGGAATGATATGCTTTTTCAGAGGTTCTACCATTGTAGCAATGAAGTCAATTAACTGCTATTCAAAGCACACTGCATGGCGGCATTATTTACTTCAGAACTCTGGTCTAGCTATCAAAAATGAGAGTGGGAAATAATCAACGTAAAATAATGAATATCCTATTTATGCAACTCTCTAGATTCGATAGCGCATCTTACATGTTTGCGAAGGGTGGAGTCCATTTATTTGCAGCATTATTGCGTCACCATGTTGCCGGTTTCTGGATTAGGATAAGGATGTCCAACAACTTCTTGGCTTCTTCTAAATGGCTCATCTCTTCCCTAAATCATCGGTGGATGGAGATGATGCTGCGACTGCCATGACAAGTTAGTTTTGTACATACAGGTATTATGGTATATTATTTTTTAAAATATCATATATTTTCAAGAGTATGATAGATAAATAAATATTTAGATAAATATGATACTGAACAACCCATCTCATCCAGCTGGAATAAAATCATTATTATTATTATAACGTTTTTTAAGGTAAAATGTTAGTTTTTAAGTATTACTAACAATATGAAATCAGTGAATCTTCACCAAGTAAATGTGTTAATAAAATATTCAGTGAACTTTTACTTTGTACCATTTTATCTGAAGTTAAATCAAAACGCCACATTGTATGCAATCCTCTTCACAAAAAGTTATACGTCACATAGCTTACAATAATACAAGTAAGCTAAAATCTCGTATTTATTTCTTGTATCTACACACAAGATCAAAAAACAACTTTTATATGGTTTTTTTCGGACATCGTATTCAAATTTATAACCATATCATTTAGTGTCTAACGATGCTATGATATTGATAATACGAATAATGTAATTTCATAACGACCATTTCAAGCGTTGAAAGATAACAAAATAAATTAAACAATTAGTTTTGTCATTAACGCTTTGATCTGCGAAGCTTTTATTTTCTAGTTCGAATGTTTAAGCCAGCATGGCCACCCGAAATGCGCCGGAAAAGCGTGGAAGCTGCCACACACAGCCAGCGCTCTCTCGCTGTATAAGTGAGCTTAAAGCTCTTCTTGGAGCTTTTTCTTCACATAAAGCATGTACGTAATAAAGTTCTTATTTAGAATAATAAACAATGCAGGTTGTACACGCAAATCGCATAAGATCCGCCGGAAATGTATGCAAACTGCTACAATCTTCCTCCCCATTTGTATGCTTGATATCCGTATAAGCTTTAATCGTATTAAGCATATCATTCTCTCCGTCCTTGCGAGACGCGGAGAGCTAAGTTTGCTGGGAATTATATGTATCTCGGATTACACTACAAGCTGCATAAGTAAATACGTTGATATTTATTGGATTCTCTGAACTTTATCCACGATAAAAACAAATAATAAACCTAAAAATCTATTAAAAATCTTATTGTACGAATATATTATTGAAGACCATTTTAACTTTTGTCAGATTGAAAGGTATCGTAAGAATAATCCTCAGTTGATTATTAATTATTATTGTAATACGCAAAGCTTGAAGAATCAGTTCATGCTCACTACACCGCAAATTTCCATGAATAAAAGTAAAATTAAACAGATGTAAACGAAATCTGGTTCATTAATTACTCGTATATATTCTGAGTATAGTGAAATTTTTGTAAACATTTAGGCTCTTATTGATATTGTATATTATTCCAATAATTATGTTTTCGAAAATTAATTATTGGTTTTCAAGTTATTTGTGAAACTTTTTGCTAAAAAAATTTTAATTGAAATTGACTTTCAGCACTTTTAAACCTCATAGCCAAATCGATAAGACAACATATTAATATCAATCTGATTTTTAAATAAATAACATCCATATATATACTAGTAAATGTGAACTTTTTCTGATCAATTTGGGATTGTTAAAAGCTATACGCCATGCTTTTTAATTGGACCATATGGCCACCAAAAGCTGCTACAATATACCAGTAGGAAGATGTATCTCAAAGTCAGTATCGCGTACTAAAAAATAACCGAATATGTCATATTCTAATCAGTTATTTTTTCTTCGTAGTAGCAATCCAGTGGATTGGTTTGCAGCAACAAAATATTGCATCTCGATCTCCACAGCATAAGAGCTACAACTCATGTCCTCGAACACTTGCTGCAAATACTCCCGTCTAGGGCGCCCTCTACAGTTTCTACCCTTAACCATTCCCTCCACAATGTCGTGAAGAAGACCATCGTGGCGCATGATGCGACCAATCTATCGGGCTCGCCTCTCTGAGATGGTTCTTACTAGGTGCTTATCTTCCTTGATCAGTTATTTAAAATTAAGCAAAACTCTAAAAAGTACATCATAAGGCTGTATTTGTATTACGTTAATATAAACGTTAACGTTTTTCAAATTTAACCTTATTAACCACCACAATCTATGACATATCCACAATAATTAAATATTCGTATGTTATTCTTTTGTGTAGTGTAAATACTAGTAATTTTAATTTATAAGTAAATTCTATAGATTACTCAACATTAGTGTTTGTTTAAATGAACACGTTTCATTAGCATCTCCTTAATTAATTGTATATTAATTGTTTGATGTCATTCAGTTACCCTTCCAGTGATATTCGGTTTGTTCTTGTCTCTGAGAGGACTTTGCTATCCGCTAGAAAATCTGAGATTATTAGTCATTCCGGCTAAAAATTTGTCCTCCGACTAATTTATTCTGTTTTATTTACTGAAAGCAGAGAGTTCCCCGGCCCACTTTGACGATGGCCGTTACGTCCAACTGTTGATAAATAAGGGTCTTGAATCTTGCGTAGGCCTCGCTACACAAACGAAGAAAACCTCGTTTATTTTTCTCTTTTCGTCTTTTGTCTTTACTACTTCTCGTTCGCAATCATTTCTTTTCATCTGTTGTTAAATATGAAGGCTCTTTCAACTTTTAAAATTCGCAACTATACTTGATCAAAATAAAGTGCCACGTACAGAGTACCTATACTATCCCTTATTTATGTAAACACATACAGAATAATACCGACAGATGGTGATAGTGATTCTAGAGTCTGATCTATGTAATTCTATGACGCTTACTATGCTGCATATGGCTAAGCGCTACATGTGGAGTGCTAACGTCATAAACTACAGCTTGACATTCACGCATCATCCTTATTATTATTACAGGAATTCACTATGAATGGGTGCTCTTCACGGGACGACTTTCATCTACCACCAATTTTGAATAATGGGCTTTGACTGTCATTTTGCAGGTGAGGGATCAAATTCACACCAACTGGGAGCATTTATGAGCTCAAAAAATTGATTAAAAATACTTTTTTAATGTCCGTCGGGGATCAAACCCACGACCTTTGGCTTGCCAATCAAACGCTTTAACCATTGAGCTATACCTGCCGGCAGGTATAGCTCAGTGGTTTTGCACATTTTTTTAAAATACAGCCGAATAATGATTTTATGTAACAAATGACTGCATTAAAAAATAAATATGGTAGTGAACACTAAACCCTTTCTATAGTTGGTGAAGCGACAAAGGTGAACCTGGCTGCATCGTGATTTTTGAATATCAGCTACAGAATCTCAAGGAAAATCTTTGAAATGCAAAGGTTATATGAAACGAAGCAAAGACTATGCCAGAACATAATGGTGGAAATTTGTAACGAATATATACTCTTACTAGAGAAAGAATATTTCCAATGTTTCTTCTTAATATAACGGTATGTAAAGACTAGCTATTCTGTAAATACGTTGCTTTGGAAAGTAAAATTATCTCATGGTGCGAATTACGTAGAATAATTCTTCTTAAGTGTGCTGGAAGATTCTAATACAGGCCAAATATGTAGTTTTTTTTTTCATTTATAATGTACTGAAGCAATCAATTTGGAATCTAGTCTTCTATAGAAAATTTAAATTGGTATCCTATAGAATCACATATATAGAATATCAGTTTCAAAAAGTCCTGTAATAAACAAATCGTTTAAATATGTATTTACTTCGGTTTGTCTACTTAACATCTATAAAATATGGCTTCCATATTTTTGTTATACAAATGTTTATTTTGAACAAAATAAATATTTTATATTCATTGTTTTAATACCATTTCAAATTTTATCTGAATTTATTGGGTATTGAAAAAACATGACAATACACCTACTAAAGCAAATAATATTTTAAAACAATGAAATCACATTCGAATGAAATAATGGCTTAGTAGTGCATTCATCCAATTTCAATGGAAATCGTATGTTTTAAAACGAGTGAAAAATTATCAAAAATTAATCTGTAACACGCAGACTATTTCTGTATTTTTAAATAAAAACAATTACGATACAATACCATAGTGAAATTATTTATGTTGTGAATGCTTTGATGCCTGCATTTTTTATAATTGCTTAGTACTAAATATGTTTTGTTGATCTGCTAACGTATTTTGTCTTTAGTGCGGCATTCACATTTTCTATATTTGTAAGGAAACACACTATTAATGGGTGGTGTTTACTGGAAGATTTTTGTTTTTTTAATAGGCTATGACAGGCAGACTTCACTTGAGCCGCTCTTTAATAAATTATTTAACAAATCATCCAAAATATGCCTTGGGTATTATAGCTGTCTTTTTGAGTCCTCGGGCTTCTACTCGTACCTAGAGGTCGTCAGGAAATGTTTCCAGTTTAACCTTTGGGTCCAAATATGTCTTCAGGCATTGAGAAATGGCAGCTGACAAAAGTGAGTGAAAGCAATTTGTGGTATGTTTTAGATATAGAATAAACATGGAAAATATAAAAGTCATTTTACACAGGATCATTCTTTTGCTCACAAAACATATTTATAACTGATATATGTATTGATAACAGTAAGTATTTTTTGAGCTTTTAATTAGACTTTTTAAAACTATTAGCTAGTTAGACATACGGAGCAAAAGTCCAGAAAAAACTTTTAAATTAAAAATGTTCTTGTTTATTTGCAATATTAAGATTGTAAGATACTTGTTTCTTTATTATTAATAATTTTCATTATTTTTACCTTTGGCAAACCAATAAAATAACTCCCAAAACTGAAATGTTTAAGGTGAATTTTCTAAAAAGTTAGTTACTAGATTGCCAACTACAAGCTCCTTCCGTGTTTACAGTAATTTTCAGCTGAGGAGATTTCAGGCGTCGCTTCACGTTCAGCGATCGTAGACGCTCGTTGAAGACCCTAGCGGCCCCAATCTCTCGGCTCATTAAACACGAAACTAAAAAATTCCACCGCCTTGTTTCAGAGGAATTATTTTATGCAAATGACCCCCGAATAACGCGAGAGGGTCGCGCTAAACACCCCCTGAGGTCCCTCCGATCGCCGGAGGAGTGATCATCTTTTTATCCCGAAATTGGGCATCTTTATATGTTTAATGTGTACGAGACGAGGATGGGCGTTTAAAATACTACTCTCTTCAGAATGCATAATTTGAACTTTACTTCTTTATGTACACACATAAATAAGAATACAGACAAACAGGAAAATAAGTTTTTCATCCGTAAATTCTAAACAAAGAATGTGGGTTTGCCAGCTAGCATAATTCAGTGATAGAGCGTTTGTTTCATACAGTTCAAAATCTTACCAAGCTTAATTTTTTAAAAATTGATTTAATAAAATCTAAGCTCACACCAATCATTGACTGGTTCACCCAATATGCAAGGCATATTTTGGATGATTTGTAAAACGGCGTCTAAAGTTAAGTCTACCGGTCATAGCCTATTAAAGAAATGGTTGTTAAAAATCTTCCTGTAAACACTATCCATTTAAAGTGTGTTTATTTATAAATATGGGATGTGTGAATGCAGAACTAGAGACAAAATTCGTTAGCAGGCCAACAATACATATTTAGCGCTAAGCAATTACAAAAAATGTAAGCATCACAGTAAGCACTCCCGGTAGGATTGAATCACCTTTTAAGGAAAATGTATACAATAATCTATGTTCCCATGTACACCTCCGGGATACAGGTGCTCTGGGACAAAACATTATGACAAAACAATCTGAGCTTACAAGACTGTGAAATGGCAAATTCCCCATGTCCATATGCTCCAAATATGGAGCAAATATTCTTTAAAAAAAATTAATATGAGTCGAGCTGCCCCAACTATACTTGGTTACAATTCAGACCCCGGGCTCTTAGCCGTTTTGTAAGGTTGTCAAGAACCATAGTCGCTTTCATAAATAAAAACATATTACGGTAATTAGTGACATACTATTATCTTACAACTAGAGAGCGAATATAAATTTAAAAATGTCGATGTCGCGTTGAGCATTTAAATTTATCTGAATATATCTGACATTCAATATAACTTTCAATTCTTATATTACCCAAATATATACTAAATCTAAATGCAAAAATCAAATATATTTCTTGAGACGTGCGACATTTGGGACGACTCAAAAAGGGCTTTTTTTAGTAAGTAAATTCATTTTTCATCTTGAATGATTTCCATCACAAAGCGACCTCTATATGTTAATAAATACGTACACGTACATACTCCGTATAAAACCAAATTATTCCAACATATTGCTTGACATTTCGAATACTGCGTAAACCGTAAATTAAATTACTACATCAAAGGGTGGAAATGACTTTGGTGAAATATTCCGATGATATATTATCGACTGTTCCACCCCCGGTGATTCGGTGGTTGTACCCTGAACCACTCAATGAAGATACTCGTATATACTACTCATATATTATAGAGTATATTGTTGTCAAGTATCTTGTACTATTATTTACATACGGTGATATTGAAACTTGTAATGTAAACAAAATATCAATACTAATTGACCGAAATACAAAACAAAGTCACAGATATTAGAAAATTGTAAAATGTAAAAATGTATTGGAGCTTCGCTTACAAAATTATAAAAATACAAGCTTTTGAAATAAATAATGATATCTTATGTATTCTTTAAACGTTAATTACATTGAATAACTGTTTTGTGTACATAGTACGCTACATAAGTACATCAATTGTACACATTTACTCAAAATTATTACAGTGTAAGTGCCCTTTGCCCGTGCTACTGTGGTAACATTCACATGAGTATTTGGTTTGCAGGATACCGTGAAAATCCGATCCAGTTTGAAATGTGCTGTATGGTAATTCCACTACAAACTGGACGACTGGATCCATTAAAAACGGTATCCAGTTTAGTTACGTACATAGTTTAATAGAAGTATTCCTAATAGCATCCTGCATACGGTTTTTTACTAGATCTAGTGAACCCACAATCTCCTTTTTTGCATTCCTTTCGGCGGTGAAAGTACCAGTATAATATCAAAACAGTATTCACGTCCAATGCGTCTGAATTTTCTTCTCTGACTACCAATGCTATCCCGTAAAAAAATAGGATGCAAACTTCTGTTTGTGAACACAGGTATTTTTTCGGTATCCAGTAAAAAACCGATCATGCAAAACTGGATGTCCGTGGGAAGGAGCTGTAAAGCGACGATGAAACGACTATATAATTGCTAACAAACATAACGTCTTACGTTGTTTATGAAGCAAAAGAAAGGTGTTATATTTATATTAAACGTATATAATAATATATATTTTTTATAAAGTACTTAATTTTTATCAATATGACAATTTGTAATATATTTTTATAAGTTAAATTATTACTTTGTTACATAACTCATTTAAATTATAACAATTTTTCTGCTTTTGTTAAGTCTCTTCATCAATTTCGGTAAATTACTCGTAATTGAAATTCTTATACATAATTATTTTAGGCACGCATTGAATCATTAATTTATAAAAAAGAAAAACATTATCGTATTCCCCAGCTTTGACTTTATTATTAACGAGATTGAGTCACCTAGTGACTAAAGGTGTTAAATTTCTAAGCAATTACGTATCCTATAAAATATCAACTCTAAACATATAATCCTACTTATATTTTTATTACTTTCAACTGCATAAGTGCGAATACTGGTATTATAATAGTACAGCCAAAAGGGATAGTGATCACCGTGTAAGACGAAAGAATCGCAGTGAATAGTGGTTGAAACCAACTTGGTGAAGATATTGATATATTTAGTGTAATATTGCTTCGGATTCAGTACTGGTGTTGAATAATGCAAAATGTTGGTCGTTTGATTTTGTAACAATAATGCCGTGCTATTTGTGTGTCAAACATAATATTCTTATGACATGGTTTTTGTTGTTGCAAGTCCAACTATTTGCGTATCCCGACACTAGTTCTGAGTATGAGGTCATTATAACTAAATGTGTCAATGCACTTACAACACCTCACTTATATGTAAATACTTCAATAATGAATATTTAGCAAGAGTGCAATTAAACAGAGAATCTTAAAATATATGTTTCTAAATAGCTTATTAAAAAGTTACTTTTGAGCTTTTATTACTTGCAGATTATTGGTAGTTATTCTAAATGATAGTTTTCTGTGCTTTTATTATATTTTTATTTTATTATACATTTATTTTATTAGATAATAAACCTACATACGACAGCAAGTAGTCACTGTTAATATTTAAAATAATAATATTTACCCATATGTCTTTTCCCTACGTAAACATGGGTGAGTTTCGTTTTTATAAGGGTGCTTACCGGGATGTGGGACAGGTATCATTTGGGATGAAGTTGTGATAGGCAGGTGCCAGAGTCCCGGAAAAGGTGGTTATTTGTGGCCGGTAGCCTCCCAGGACCGACGACAAGTAATGCGACGCAGCTTTTAAAACACTTAAAGCTCGTTGAAAATAGCTGCGAGCTTAAAAGCTTTAGCCAATTACTGTAATCACACCTTTTTATTCGGAATCCGCAGCAAAAAAATTGCACGTAAAGTAACATTTTTCCGTTTTATTTTTTAAAGATTGACTTGATCAAATGCTTAAATTATCCAACTATATTGTGTTTTTCAAAAATAATTAAAATTAATGAAATGGTTAATAAAAATTATGACGTGAAACTTTGAGCTGATCTTTGCTACAGAAGATCAGGCTGATCATCTGATCTTCTTAATAATGATGATTAACAAACGTACGTATTTGATAGCCACCGTCTTTTCAAGTCCACGTGCGTCTTCGTGAACCAGGCACACTCATGTTGAAATGGGCAAGACATATCTGTCGAAGAGACGACGGTCGATGGGGAAGAAAAGTATAATAGCGCCCATAAACTGGCTAACGAAGCGTTGGCCGACCCCCTGCAAGATGGACTAACGATGTAAGAAGAATAACGGGAGCGGCCTGGATGTGGAGGGCAGAGGATTGAAGAAGAAGGAGACTCATGCGGGAGGCCTACGTTCAACAGTGGACTGATAAAGGCTGATGATGAACCATGTCTTTGGATAAGGCGAGGGCATTAGAAGCAGATAAATCTGTGTAGCGGAAGTTTGTGGTAGCTCACACTAAATGTAAAAAAAAGTTTTTATTATTTTTTCATCGAAAAGATTTTGTGGAAATATATATAACGTTTTATAAGTTCACGTTGAGAATGTATATATAAAAATATTTTATAGGTTCTTAAATGGCTGCGAATATTTTTATTATTTAATTCCTCACATAAGATCGAAGAAGTATCATAAGAATTCACAAAAACCATCGTATTGCTCATCAATCATTCATAAATATTTGAATTTGTTAAATTTAATAATATTTTTATTACATATATCCATTAATATAATACTTTTTTACACCAGTTAGTGAGGATATTTTCTTTATTCCTACATTAAAAATAACATCTACAAATATTCACATAAAAATTATAAAATAATAATTAAATGATATTATTAATAAGAACCGATATCTCAAAAAGCTTATAGCTAAATAGAGTAAGCTTATAAACATCAAAAGAGTGTTATCAAGATTTTGCATTAACTTGTACTCAGCGCTTACGTAGAAAAATATTCGTTTTTTTAATTACAATATTTCTTCATTCAACCTATAATATTACACGCATTACGTAGGAAAATATTCGTTTTTTTAATTACAATATTTATTCATTAAGCCTATAATATTACACGCGTTACGTACGGAAAATTAAATGAAAGCAAACACGTAAATATAAAACGTACGTTCAACGTAACGATATTAGCCCGGTGAAGCAAGGTAGGCTAAAGCAACGCCGTAATCGTCATTACGTTAACACTTTGAGGAGTAGGTGTGCGTATATTATGTTTGCATGGTAACATATTTTTTATGTAAACATATGCAGAGGGTTTTTAGAGAGGGAGACATGTATAGGGAGGGCACTCTTTATGTCCTATTCTTGCAAAATTTATGATGATTGTGAAAGTGAATAAATAATATATGTATAAGTTTATCTGCCTGCTTTGTTAGTATAAGAAATGCAGGGACTCGTTTCATGATATTTTTTTTATAAAAATAAACACACGCGCCAGTAGTTACTAGTAAAAACTGAAAACGTGAGAATCTTTTTAATTTATTAATAACAGTGTTCAAATAATCGAATGAATAAACTCCTTAAATAAATAGTATTCCATATTGTTAAAAGACTCGGAAGATAGAAAGAAAAAGAAAAAAATCCCAGCTTTAAATTGAAATGAGTAAATGAGTTCTGCGATTCACGCGGACTAAAACTTGGATGCGTATCGTTGGTTAGATTGAGCTTCCTCTTGGTACCCAAACAGTACAAGCCTTAAGAGCATCGGGTTAATAATGCAATCACCGAAAAAATCCATTTAAAAATCACGTAAAATATGCCTCGAATACGCTAGAAGCCGTCTATTCAAATCCTCGGGCTTCTGCCCTAGAAGTCATCAGGAACCTTATATTATATATTCCCAGGTGGACTTTAAATATGTCTTGGGGCGAGACATAGATAGTGACAACTAACACAACTGAGTGGCGGCAATTTGAAATTCCAGATACGAAACGGATATGAGAAGAAAAAAATCTTGATGTTTTGATGAAAAATATTGTATTCTTCTTCGTAGTATCAATCCGGTGGATTGGTTTGCAGCAACAGAATCTTGCATCTCGATCTCCATTCCTCTCGGTCCTCCGCAACCCTTTTCAGCTCAGCATAAGCGCTACAGTTCATTTCCTCGAATACTTGCTGCAAATACTCCCGTCTAGGGCGCCGTTCTGCAGTAATGTTCGAACATTCCAGGTGGCATATCTTGTTGGCTGAAGGTTTTTCTTATTTGTCTTGGTTGTTTTGTCTCGAGCAGTCCCCACCCGGAGATCCGATTGGGGGACTATTTTATCTCCGGAAAATTTTACTTGATATGCAATCATTTTTTTGCTGATACGTGGGATGTCTTTAAGACCTTTAATGTGGTATTTTCCCCTTTATTTCCACATCCTAATGCCGTTGACCATAAAGGTTCATCCGCCTTAGGAGGGCATTTACTACCTCCAGGACAATAGAGTGCCCTAACCAGCTTGACCTGATGAGGTTATCTGGGTGTTAGCTTATTCCGGCCAACATTCGGTCTAATATATTGTATGAAAAATATATATATTGTATTATTACAATTATTTTGCTAATTTGCGCTTTACTATAATATTCTTTTAATAAATAAAAGTGATTAAATTAAATAACACGCTGACGCGAGGTGTTAAGCTCTCGGAAGCACTCTACCGTCGAGTAGCGAAAGCTGCGTTCAGCTTAATCCGACAAAAATAGCGCGGAATTTATTAAGGCCGAGTTATTCTCGTGCCGAAAGGGTTTGTTATTGCATTTTTTAGCGTTTTAATATTTCACGATTGTACGACCCACATACACGAGACCAGCCATGTTCCTGCAGGAACACATACTCATACACGTATTTAATGTTATGAAACCTGCAGGATTTTAATCTCCGCTGTGAATATGATATCAAAGCATATTTCGAGAAGCTGCGACGGAAAAAATATACTTCAATTTTTATTTATAAAATAACGCAATATATTTCGCGTTGTGTTACAATGAACGAATTTCGCATTCATTTCGACCTACAATAAAAAATGATATAAATAAGTTTCAGTGTTTATACTCGTACATCGCAATCTTTAATACATTAAGAATAAAGGAAATTCTCTTCTTTAGTGGCATTTGTGTTTTGAAGTACATATATCTTAATTATAAGGCATTACACTATATTTTTTAATATAACTATGAGTATTAAGCAATGTTTAACTACTTAGTTTATTGTAACCAAACTCTTTCCATATATAGTTTCCGATATCCTCCAAGAAAGCCAGAAGCCAAAATAATCTTGTTATTTTGTTTTTTTTTATGTAAGCACATACAGGATAATACCGGCAGAAGGTGATAGTTATTCTGAATTCTCATATGTGTAATTCTATTACGCTAAGCGCTGCATGTGGAGTGTTGATCCGCCAACGTCATAGACTACAGCCCGAGATTCACGCATCATCCTTTATTATTACAGGAATTTACTATGAATGGGTGGTCTTCACGAGACGAATTTCATCTACCATCAAATTTTAATTAATAGGCTATGACTAACATTTTACGGGTGATGGATCAAATTCACCCCAACCGGGGGTATTTTAGAGCTCACAAATCGATAAAAATCTAATTTTTTTTTAATCTCCGTCGGGGATCGAACCCACGACCTTCGGCTTTCTAAGCAAATGCTTTGACCACTGAGCTATACCTGCCAACAATTGGCATTTCTGAAGAAATCCGATGATTCAACTGAAACTTGCAAATTAATATATATAATAAAAATAAGCAATGTACTCAGGCAAATACGATGACCCATTATAATATAACCCACGTCCAATGTTGCTTTACTTTGATAATGTAACGTTAACAGGTGCTTCAATATATATGGTCAATACACTATTTACATTCACTCGGGTTAAGCTATTTAATAAATTCATTTTAAGAATATTATAATTAAAAAGTTTATTTTTACAAACTTTTAATGAGACTAAGGTTAAGATTCTTTTAAATTATTACAATTTGTTTACCGTATGATGCGAAAGACAAATATAAACTCTAATAAGATTCATATTTTGTTCCCATATTCCAATATATCGTTATGGTTGTTTTTATTTATAAAGATATTTTAAATATATAATTATAAAGTTCTAAATTTCCGTATATAACTATTTTATAAATAAAAATAAAATTCACATAGATTATACTCACCATTTTACGAAACACCATTTGTGAGTCATACGAGAAACTTTCTTTATTCTGGGGATTACATTTGTTCACTGAACTACTCAAAGACTAATGGCGATCATACATCAGCGATTAGCAATCCAACTGTTTAGTTATATTCCTCGAGAAGGAACAATTCCGCATTTATTTACGAACACTTTCAAGGGATTATACTTGTTGACTACCCTGATTATTTACTGAAAAATAATCACTTAAGCACCATACATTTATTTTCATATTCAATCCCCATAATGAGAGCAAATAATCATCACATAGTTCAGCCACCAATTATCTCATCTTAACTTAGTAAATTATATACTTAACATTAAATATTATTAAAAAACAACGAGATCCGACGAGGGGTCTGACAAAACCTGTTCTTAATTCGCATTATACTTTTGGTGAGATGTCAAGTTTTTTAGCTGTTCAAAAAAATTTGGATATTTTAAGCGTATTTCAAGGAATCAATAACAAACTATACATTTTGATTTGATATTAATTTCCATATTTTCTTTGTTTCTACTACCTGTTGTACAACACAGATGTCCAATAGTACCATCTTCTTGATCTTCTCCTTCTTCTTCAGCCTCACCATTTTCCCATCATCTGGGGTCTCTCTTCCTTGTGAACACTCGCCATGTCTGTCTGTCCTGCGTTGCATTCTTGGTCAAGCCCAGAGTTTTTAGATCCTTGTTTACAGTTGCAGTCCAGAATGCCTGTGGTCTTCCAGGTCTTCTCGTGCATCATGTTTTTTTGTGATTTTTTTTTACTGCCGGTTGCCACCTGACGCAAAGGCAGTAGCTATCTTGGAAAGCTAAAAGCTGCCGTTGACCGCCAATTCAGCTCATCCGCAACCATCTCAGCTATGAGGTTCTGCCCACCACATAGATCCATCATAGCCTCGCCTCCGAATATGTCGGAGAAGCCTATGGATGGTCTTCCACTGGTAACCTCTACTTCAAAATTTGTTGAAGAAGCGTGGGTTTTTGTATCGAAGTTTGCCTTTTCCGGCCTGTTTGTCCGCGGGAGGTATTTTATTTTCCTCCTGCAATCCATATCTGGATCTACTTGATCTTCTCCATTGCACGAAATTTTCGACATCGCAATCTTTTTCATGTCAGATTTTTTTACTTTATCTTGGATTTTCACACCTACAATGGTTCGGAGAATCTTTATTCAATATAATTAACTCAAATTAAAAACGTATAACAACTAAATAATGTCAATGTTGTATATGAAAAAGTATTTAAAATATTAACTCCAAAGCATTATTTCGGCTTCGCTGAGAAGCCATTTTTATGCGAATAAATTATTATAATATTAATACTTAATTGCACAATATTACACATATATTTTTTTATTATTAATTTCGTATTGATTTATTTATAAGCATGATAGGAAAAATCAAAATAAAATCCTTTTCAATTTAGATTCCGCCCGCGATTCCCGCGAATCGGGATTCCAATAAACATCCCCGGCCGAGCGTATAAAATATTTAAATAAAATTTGCCCCCCCCCTGCCCCGAAGGGGTTAAATTGTTGTTAAATTATTCACTTGAGCGGAAGGGAGGGAGAGACAGGGAGCGTCTACGTTTTCCTTGTAGTTTAAAAAGTATCATCAATTAAAAGCTGGCCGCTTGCAAATTTATGCCGTGTTCCCGGAATAATGGAATATTTTAATAAAGTTGTGCACATCTAGGATGAACAACCCGAAAGCTTTGAATTCAAAATCAGTTTTATTCTTGAGGGGGCATCGCTCACGGATCAAATTTATTTTTCGGAATAATTTCGAATACATTACGGGCCGCGAAGGCTCTTACAGCCTCTAGGTGAGCGAGAGTTCTAAAAGCTGCAATGAAAAGCTTAAAGGTAGGGATTATTGTTATTTTAGTGTGCCTACAGGTGAAAGCTTTCAAAATATTATCACGTGATAAAGAAACGTATTATTGAAGGATTTAAACTGAATTTGAATATTCAAAGTATGTTTTTAGAGGCCCTTTTTATAACTCAAGATATAAATAGATTTTTCAACTATATTATGGTAATTTTAAAATGTGACGTGCTACTATTTGACATATTTTACCAATATACATAAAATGATTTATTTAAGTATGATTTTTTAGATACAAGAGCGTTTAATATCATATTATGTGTAGTGAAAATAAATTCACTCTTTTATAATAGAGTCCAAACTAAGACATATGATAAGGTCTTAGTTTTTTAATTAATTATTGATATGTTACACGCCACCATTAATTATTTTAATTGTATTTATTTATCGAAATTGATGCAGAAACAAATAATTGGAGATAAATTTGTAATCAAATTAAATAAATTTTATTACAAAGTAATCCATTCATTAATTAAAATTATTATATTTTCAATGTTTTGAGCATTCACTTTGAGATCCATAATAAATTATAAATATTTATTTATTTATTTACCTTGTTTTTGGATACAGAGGGAGATAGGTAGTGTTGCAAGGATGAAGGAAAATTTTTTTTTTTTTTTTTATTAATTAAAATTATACCTAAACCTTACAAAAAATGTTTACATGATTAATTACAAATTAATTATCTTTATGTTAGTTAATCAGCTTTATACAAATAAATAAATATTTATAAAATTATTATATTATGTTAACATCAGCTTTATACAAAACCCCCGTAAATATAAATGTGACCATGTATTTTTATTGCATAAAACTTTAGTGAAGATTATAAAAAACATATTTTTGCAGTTATTGTAACCTCTTGATATTTGAAAATATAAGCATTAAATTTGGCATGTACGTGTAAATACAAAAACTAGTCAATGGATATACTGAGGTTTGGACTTATATTAAATCTGTATTGAGCTTATGCTCCAAATAGGGAGCTAGTATGGAATATGAGACAATATGGTGATGTACGAAGAACATGAGACAGTACTCATATTTAGGAAAAATAAACTATTTTTTTGGCAAGTAATGCATTAAAAAAAATTAACAATATTATATATCACGTACCAAATAATACTCGTACCATTTATTAAATATCACGTTTCTAGGTTATAACATTTTAAATCCCGATATCCAATGTCAAAGATAATGGCATCAAAACGTCTCATTTAAAAAATAAATAAATAATTGACTTTCAAAAAGAGGATGCATTTAAATTGGATTCGAAAGCATTAAGTTAGGAAGCAAAAGTCTGTCGAATCAGTTTGGCTGTGATTAATCGACTTATAAATTACAAGTCTTGTCTTCTCCGTAATGAGATGAATAGACGGCATTGAATGGATGAACAGATTGTTAAAGCTCATTTTTCTCGAGGTCTTGTTGCTCGCATTCATATTAGAGCTTTAAGCTCATTTAACTTGGATATCCACGAATGCCCTTTGTCTCAGTCTCGAACAAGCGGCGCGCCGGACATTCTGCAGGAAGCTGCAGGGACAAGCTTATTTCATTCGCTTAGTCACTGCTCCACTATCTACAATTGAAACTCAGTAAGCAATAGAGCTTTTAATGTATACTCTGTATGTAAGCTCTGTAAATTTCCGTAAACAAGCTTTTCACATGTTTTTCATGACAGCCTTATATGTATTTATATAATGGGTACGGTTATCTCTAAAATATATTTAAAAGTTTTATTATTACGTAAGCACATACAAAATAAAACCGGCAGACGGTGATGGAAAAATCTCATCTGTGGATTTAATTTATTTATTCACACAAAATAGATCCAAGTTACAATACAACAATTCAATGGTTACGTAATGTAATTAATTTTAAATTGGTTAACAAAACTGATTAAAAATATACTTCTAACATAAAACTACTTTTGAAATGCAGCTTTTGGATTGATAAAAAAAACAACAACTCTTGACCATATCTCTTTATAGAGGTAAAACGGAATTTAGTCATTGAATAAACGTAAAATTAGTAGTATTTTTTTGAAATAATTTAAATTTCACTTAAAAAAGAAAAATATGCGATTTATAATCAAGCACGGATGCAACAATTAAAGCTCTGCATTATCTTTTACATAACGACCTCACAATCCTTCTAATGTCAGTCGTTGCCAGACAGAAAGCACGCCTGAGGTATTAAGCTTTCCCTAATCACCGACCTTGGCTGATCCCAGCGTAATTAGCCGAGACTCAATCCTCACACGCTTCCACTATCCGACGCTAGATGGCTAGCTGCAAAACCGCACGCAGTACACCGAGCTACGTAAACATTTACCAAGTACAAGCAGTTCAAATGCCTTTACTACAGTGTTGCATATACCAGTGATTGAGGTAAGCAAATTGTGGACGCAAGCTTGCCAGACTGATTGCTAATGCCGGTGACGATGGCGGAACAATGCCGTGAATCTAATCATCTCACTGTCTCATGTAGATATACTTACAGATACATTGTATCAAGAAGGTGCAACAAAATGCGAGTACATCATTTCAGGTTCATCATGTGAAAAACTTATAAATATTATTGCTGTATTCAATGATATCTTGTTTCCCGTTTTAAACTGGAGCCTTAACTTCGTATGCAATATATGGGACTCGTGAGAGCTATCATCGTCATACCATACCGTCATGATCATCGCCTCATTCCATGTCAGATTTGCTTCCCGAAGCTCGGACGAGTATATTCTAATTTATAGTTTGTAATGGAGCTTACAGAATATGTAGTATATCTGAAGTATGTAATCAACAGTTACAAATTTAAGGAATAATTCTACTTCATCTTTTATATTTTTTTGAAATTATAGGATTCCATCAAGAATTATCGATTAAATAAATTGAAATAAACATGTAATACAAGTCTTGTCATCATTCGTTATCCTTTACCTTGTTGAAGCATAATATTTTATTTACTGTATCTAAAAAACTCTCTACCTGAAAACGTGTTACATTACATTATGATGTGCTTAAAAATGCACCGCTATACTCGCATATAACGCATCTCATCGGTAGTGCAGTTGAATGCAAATAGAGGTCCAAACTACTCCTAAACCAATTCGGAGTTGCCGGCATCTTGCTTGGGGCCTCGTCCGCTACGGAAGAAGCTACAACTCAAGAGAGGCGATAAGTGCTACAAATGGGATCAATACAGTAGCGGGTGCAGAGAAAAACCGTATAACTTACAAATAACTTTTAATGTTTTTGGTAAAGTATACGTGTACTTTGCATAGTATGTACAAGCAGTCGTATTTATTATTATGTTAAAGGTTTTCTACGGTCTATAGAGCTCATCAATAAAATAATTTTGATTTAAATACCGTATATATACCATACCAACAGTATTTTTCTTTTGCTTAGTATGCAAAGTGAGAATTTTACTACATCTTTATTATTTTTCGTAAAAAGTAAATATTTGTCATATTATGCGTTTATTTCTTTATCTTCAAACAGGATTTTAACTTTAAAAAACAAATGATTTACTACTGGGTCTTCGGAAAACTGAAATCAAAGTATTGTTGCATAATTTTGTTGGTTTTTAAGGCTATGGAAAAATTGTAATACAAGTTATGTATTATTAAAAAAAAAATTACGTCTTCATCAAAAGCCGCTGCTGGAGCATTTAGTCGTCACAAATACAGAGTATAAAAGTTTAACAGAGTATAATTAACAGTGCTTGTAAAAAAATTGCCTTCATTTCGGATCCTTAAGTACGTCGATTATTTTTCTCTAATTATTTGGTAAAAAAACTATATAAACACGAGTATGATGGTACTTTCCGTGCTTTTATATATTTTTAAATAATTTAAAAAAACAATTTCATAACAATAAAAATATAATTTCACTACTCATGGTTTGTAAATCACCAAATTATTATTTAATATGCGTCAAAGCATTCTTTACAGTGAATTTATGATTCAAGTATCGATGATTGGACCAATCAATGAAAACCTTCGAAAACTGGGACAACAAACTTCCATCTTCTCACCGATGAGGACTTTATGTGATGTGCAGTTGAAAATTTGTGGAAATTACATTCGTTACACTCGTAACTCTCTTCGAAGCTCAGGAACATCGAAGCGGAAAACATTTGAAACTTAGTAGATATTGTAAAGTATCACGTTGGCTTTGACCTGGTTAAGAAACTAAAAAATACGTAACTTATAAAGTTTCATGTATAGAGTTTAAAAAAAACACAATCAAAAAAATGATAGAAAAAAGACGCTTAAAATGTATATGGTAAATTACAAATATGAAATAATTTTGTGTGTTCATAAATAGACTTTAGTTCTTAAATAGATACATTCAAAAACAAAATTAAAAGAGTAAGAAATTTCAGTAATTGTTAGCCACAATAAAATCTAATGTTAACACGAAAAAATTTCATCTTCACAGAAACCCAATGCAGCCATAAAATAAAATGTGAGAACAGAGGTCTGTGATGAATTAATGGATTTCGTGAGGAATGAAAAGACGAAGGAGCGTACATGGTAGTCATACATTCTATGGTCTGTCTAGAGACGCAGAAAAATCTGGTCAAAAAAATAGCATAAACCACAGCTTCTTTTCGCCAGGGGCCTGAAAAATACTTGGAAGGCTGTCGGAGACTATACGTTGAATATATAGTAGTACCTGGAGCTGTGGATGTAGAGATGACAGATGAGGAATGGATAATATTTCGGCAACAAATATGTGATGACAAAAAATATGTTCCGACTAGGAAGTGGATATAAAAGAGGAATTGTTTTGCAGTTAATAAAATTAAATACTTCATTATGCCTCGCATCTAGGGTGCAGTCCGTATTTGCATATTATAGGCTCGCTACACTCTATGGATAACGGATCATCACTACTTGTCACATAACTCAGCACTGCACCCCACCACCGCACCTATTATGGCGACATTATTTACTTTTATTACTTGTTGCAACTATCGCCGTTGCAACAATTTGCAATTTGTTTTCATTCATGACAACAAGCGATCATTCCGAGGCAACGAATCGCATTTTTCCCACTCATAATGCTTCAACAATGAATCGATTAGTCAGAACGAT
Organism: Glossosoma conforme; assembly: GCA_022606575.1. Classification (NCBI taxonomy): domain Eukaryota; kingdom Metazoa; phylum Arthropoda; class Insecta; order Trichoptera; family Glossosomatidae; genus Glossosoma; species Glossosoma conforme. Next base: position 903,776 of record JAGTXR010000168.1, read on the forward strand.
ACGATCGGCTATTGGTCGTTTTATGTTAAATTATGTAAAACATTGAACCAGTTAAAACATATATCACGTGTGAAAATGATATACACCATAATAATGAAACAAAAACGACAATTTGTCAAAAATTTATGAATATATCGTAATGCACGCAGCAATGAATCCTCACTGTTTACGGAGTTAAAAAAACTATACAATCAAAACTATATCTAGCTGATGAATATAATTTTCAAATAGCGATTCTTACTGTCATATGTACTGTTTAACTCTACTGATGTGGCATAGATATTTCAATAATGTGATTCGTCGTAAATAAAGTTAACGATCATCTTGATGGTTTAATTTAACATAACGCAACCAAACGGAACAATTTATATAAAATAATCTAATATGAAACATATTGTAATTAAATGTATTAACGTGTTAATCGAATGACATTTAGTGTAATTGCAAAAAACACCACAATAGGCGCCACGTATAATTTCAATTTTCATCTAAAAATCAATTTCACAAATACTTATCTGCAGTGTTACATTGTTTAAAATTAATAGTTGAATGTTCAACACATCACACAGAACGATAATGAAAATTTAAATAATTATTACATAGTAATTATAACGATTTAATTTTATACCATACCAGCCTGACTCTGACAAAAACTCACTCGTGAAAACACAATGTTAAATACACCTAACCTCACAGAAACCAAGCTGTTAAGTAAATAAATTGCTATTTTAATACTCCAATTGATGATAATATCCTAAATTCAATTAATTTTCTACTTATCTACGAGTTTATACCATATCTGCTTTCGAATCGTAGCGTATCACCATAATAAAAACACCACAACTAAAGAGAATTAATGGCTTTAATAAAATATTTTGCAAAAAAACATTCGGAAAATGCAAGGCATGCATAATATTCTATAAATACATAATTGTCGATAATTCTTTAGGAAGAGAGACCAGGGCCGCAAAGATGGCTAAGAATTGCGCTGTTATAACGAGGCATTTACTAAAAACTACAACCCAGTTATACCATTAATTGTACTTACACCTTAAAAAATACACAATAAATAATCTATAAAGTCGCACAGCCGCTTAAGGGTAAAGCCTCTAGTGTGAATTTAATTAACTGGACCTTAAAATAATTTTGTTTCTAAAAACAATTAATAAAAAACTGATTACGTTCTTATTTTAGTATTCTATTAGTTACATCCTTTAAATACTTCAACTTCATTTGCTCGATCTAATATTCCAATATGCATTGACTTGCAGAGCATGTTCAAACGTGCATATTCATTTAAAAATCAGTAATATTCAACCTTTTTTAATCCATATAAGACAAATTAGACAAAAAATGCTTTGTGTATCAGTTTCAAAGTAAACTGATACACAACGAATACAACAAAGCGTGAAAAAACTCGTCTTTTATGTATAAATACACACAGTATGAGTGTTTTGCTGCTACACTAAGCCTTAGGCTTTTTTGTAGAGTTTGAAACAATGAATGATTCGTAAAATTTGTGTAGGAATCAATCATAGCAAGTTTTTATAAAACTGCTTTTTTAATAGCTTGAGATTTATGCGGAGTGAAATACTTCAAATAGCGCATTCCTAAGCATACGTACGATGTTAAAGAAAATGCTGGAGAAGCTGACGTACTTCTGGAGTACTTCAACTGTGTATGGATACTCGGAAAGAACGTAAAAATTTGATGAATAGGTGCAGGCGGTAGTTCAATAGAGCAACAGACGAGATATATACGAGTATATCGTATTTAATCGTTTGTTAATCAGTATTTTTTAGGTGATCGGGTGAATATAACGACGTACCTAAGACTTCCACCATTTGATCTGAAAGAGCAGATAAACCCATTTTTTTACAAATTTAGTCATAAAAATCAAAATCATTCTAAAGATATTTTTATTTACCTTCCAGCCGTGTTATGTAGTTTGAATGTGCATACAAAATAATAAGAAGTGATTCGTAGACCTCTGGTTAAGAGCTTCTAGTATTTAAAAGAGGACCCGCTTAAGGCGAGCATTTTCTGTAGAGAATTAAAGAAAAATTACAGGAAGCACTTTTCCGGGCGTGCGAAGAAAACTCTTCTGTTTTCTTTATTTAATATTCTAATAGCGTCAAATGTTCGAACCGAGAGGGCGGTACTTATCTTTATTTGAATTTTTATTCCGAATTTAAGCAGCCATCTCTGTTCTAAAAATATAAAAAAGAATTCCCCTCGCAGTGTTCTCTTGCAGTCGTACATTTCCATTTCTTTTATGTTTTTTTAAAGACCTTTCGCAGAGTAAACTCCAGCTAGCTTACTCGATTATAATATTGCTATTGTTAATGTTGTTACAGAAATCTAAATAAATATTTTTCAAAGACATTTCTTTACATTAAGGTTTAATTATTTTGGCGTATGATTTTTCGCCAATCGTTTTGTAAATAATCACAACTTTGGCGTTTTCTTGGTAATTTGTGAAACGTTAGCGAGGTTAAAATAAAATCACCAATAAAAACATCAATAAAAATTTAATGGTTCGAAAAAAAAATCTAAACGTGCGAATGGTTTTAGAATGGTCTTGCAGGATCTGTGTCCACTCTCTTACAAATATAATTGCTTCGAAAAGGTGGTTTATTTAAGTATGAAATATATGCAAACCTTACAACGTTTTAAGGTATTACGTTGAGCAAAGGTTAATGTCAGAAATTAAAACCGTGGTTTCGCACTCACTGAAAGACTCGTCAATCTTCTGTTAGTAAACAATTACTAGTTAAAATTTAAAACGAAACTGATGTCTTTATTTTTCTAATTAATATTTACTCAATATGATTCATATGAAAACAGTATTAAAATTATCATAAATTTAATATTCGTTTGAAACTCTAATAATAGTAAATGGACGTTAAATTAGATGCTTCTAAAATAAAAAGTGAAATATAGTAATAGTATAGAGTACAGTTACAAACATAAACATAACTGGATAGCGCAAACTTTCTCCGGACTTCCGACAGCCAGGTCTTAAAAATATGTGAGCTAATTTATTAGGGCCAAACACCAAGTTTCAATGCCATCAGTTTATCATAAAAAGTTTTGCAGGTCTCTCTAATATTATACAAACAAATAACTTGGGACAAACAAGTCCTGGAGACACGGAATCACCAAGTAACTGCCGCGGCAAACTAACTTGTCAGGCAAAGAGAGTTGCCAAATTTCACGACGAATAGATAACAAATAACATCACACTGACCCTGAGGAGCCGAGTACAAGTGCTACTGAAGAAGGCTTCTTTGTATGGTTTTCAGATCTAATAAATACAAGTATATAAACCTCTTTATCATGTGATCTATTTATTTATTAAGTGATTCATTTATATATGCAATATGTCCATAAAAAGCCGAATTAAGTAGCCATGTTACATTGACACAAAAACTGTTATATTCTCGTAGAACGCAATAACTTGTGTTTTATCATATTTTAAGAATAACTCAAGTAAACCTTGATAAAAATATAATCGGAAATAAAAAATTCATAAACAATAATAGGAAAATTCTTAATTATCAATTATTTTTAAGGTATAGCCCGATACTTAATTTGTTTTCAATAAATTCACTTCGTTCAACCATTCCATCTACAGATGTCTTTTTTTCTAATACTGCTCTTCTTCCCTTCACTTCTTTTCCTAATCAATTTCAATTAACCGTTATGTGTTTATGTTTAGTTTTAAATATGTTCTGACGATGGTGGTATGTATCCAAAACCAGTTGAATGATTAATAAATTTAAAATCTTGTTTTATTCTTTAAAAAATATTATGGTTGGTCAGCATAAAAACATCTACATGTAACGCATTATTTTTTATTTGGAAAAAAAACTTTTTATACCAAATTTGGTGCAAAGATACTCGTTGGTTTTTGTATTTTTGCATAAAATTTGACACAGATCAATAAAACGGTTTCTCAAACCAACTTGCTTAAAATTTAATATGTAACGCGTAAATGTTCTAGTACGAACCCACCATTAGATATTACAAAATACTCAAAACGCAGATAATTCAGTATTTCTGATAAAAATAGCATGTACCATTATTTAATTAAATATACTTTATATATTTGATTTTGTTTATACATTCTTAGATTAATTAAATAATAATAAATTACCAAACATTCGATATTTAATGATGCATTTAATTTTTAGCAGCTCCGTCACTCGCATAAGGAATATTCGAACAAGTGAATTTGCAAGATTGTTCTAATTTTTAAGAGGGAACCTAACCTAACCTAACACAACCATCTCTTCTTCTTCAGTTCTATCGTATATGAATAAAGATCGTGTTACAAATGTCATTGTACGACTATAAGAGTGTGATTCGTTTTTGTGAAATCTTAATATTAATGTAATATTTTCTCTTTTGGTACTCTTGGAAAAATGACTGTAGAGAATGCCCGAGCTATTACAGCATGAAATGAAAAATTTGAAATTAAAATACGTTCATTTTCCCCGTTTTAAATGTAATAGTTTTTCATTTGAAGTTGAAAAGTTATTTGAATTAATTAATTTTTCGTTCTAGGTGTGTGAGTATTAGACACGCTGTTTTGCGAAACGTACGGGGAACATTTCCCAGGCGTAGAATTGAATTCGGCAAATCCGATGAAGGCGCTGACCCCTGAAATAATTAGAAAATAAATGTTCGCGAATTTAAAGGGACCATTTTTACATTTTAATTCGAATTTGCGTCACGGCTTAACATTTCTGGACCCATTTATATATATTTTTTTTTATTTTCGTGCGAAAATGTCAAAAGGCCTTTGAAGTCGACTACGTAACTCTAAATAACTGAATGGACCGTTTGCATCGCAATAATAAATTCTGCCTGCGGGCATTGTACAATATAGAAGAAAATAACACTTTATTTTACTAAATACTTTATTTTTTTGAGAAAAGTAAACTATGGTGTTTGTTTTCAACTAATAATCTTAGCGTGATCTCTTAAAATTGTTCTTCATACAGTTAAACATATTTATAAGATTCACTTTAAAGTACATTAAAAATGACAAATAAATAATTCTATATTTTTTAACATATATCACATTGTGTAAGTGTTCATAACAAAAATTAGTTTGGTTTGGTGATCATGGTTTATTCACCCTGTTCAATTTCATCGGTCACATCATTAAGAGACTGATATTTATAAAATGAACCACTGAACATCACCCACAGTCCTCTTAAAGGATGGATTATTAATAATTTAACGCAAAGCAGTTGTCTAATAGCGGTGTTTCAGAACTGATGACTCTATGACGACGTCAGCTGGCGCAACGCATCCCTTCGCTAAGGAGTCGTCCAAAGACCGGAGTCGAACTAATACTGTTTTATTGAATTTTCATTGTTTTATGCAATTGTGTAGGTTAAATAAGGACATGAATAAGCATTATAATATTTTAATAAATTAATGTTAAATATACATCGCAATTATATTTCCCAAATTTTCTGACAATATAAAATAAATTACAACAAAATGTGATTTTCAGCATGTTCCTTAATACTGTGACCAGACTGTTTAAGTGGTGATGGAATAATTATTACCATGATTTGTTAAAAACATCTATTGATTCTTATATCAAGTGCTTATACTACAAATAATAAATGTGCAACACTACTTGACCCGATAAAAACATATGAAATCTATAATCTGCTATCATCGACAGATTTTAAAACAGCGTTTTTAATACAATTTAATTACTATTTATGTTTTATAAACTCTTGTATATACATACCAAATAATTATGTTCAAAAGAAACGTTTTGAACAAGCGGTGTAAGATCAACATTTACATCTTCAAAAAAAGCAAGTATCATAAAATTACCGTCCGTAGCTATTTTACTTTTCAAATAAATATATTAAAATAATTACAACAAATTAGGAAATGCACCAACAAGTGTTGCATAAATTTCTAACTAAGAGGATTATAACAGTACATTCAAACGCCATACAAAACAACAGTAAAGTTCACATATTAAGAGGCGGTATTACTTTGCAAAACTATTTCCCATTTCATAATATCATTTGCTTTCGAAGAATTCAAAAAGACAGTATACATTTTGTATGTAAATAAGCAGGTAAGTTAAGAGGTTTTTGCCAGAACTATGACAAAGGAAAGCTCACAGATACGACTTTAAACTATCCCATTACAAACAATTCGCCAGAAAATATCTCGCGGAATATTATATTCTCAAAGCTCCTTACCTCCTTATTTCGCAACAAAATTGAAATAAGAATCAGCCGGCAAAGAACCGCCACACTACTGAGTTAGAGCATTCTGATGCAAAGCGAAGCCGAGGTTTTTGCTGAGGAACTTATCCGAAGGAAAAACATTGCATCTGTGATATCTTTTCAGGAAACTAAAAACAAACTAAAAGAAAAATGCTATATTCTTTCCATATTTGCAGCTAATTATTTCCTTTTTAACTTAGTTTTTTTCCGTAACAATGTCAATATAATAAGCAATTAAATATACATAAAAATCCTTAAACGAGTCAATTCATTCAGAAAAAATATCGGCGGGAGCGGGATGCGAACCGCGGACCTTTGGAACCAACATTTTGCCCAGGTAATTATACCGCTCGGCCACCGGGCCAATTTCTTCCACTTGAGATGACTCGTCTCTGATCTTCTATATAAGTTATCATCGTATGATAGATGTCGCTATAGTATATATTCAAAGTATGTATATTTTTATTTTTTATTATTCAATCAGAATACATTTATTCACAAGCTTAATATTATTATTTCCGACAGTCTATTTATTTTAGTAAGTACCACTCGGGTCTCGAACCGAAACTATAGATCGAATGGATGAGAATAACTTCTTGTAAGTACGACGCGCACATTGCAATTAGTTTTTTTTTTTTTTTTACGTAAACGCATGCAGGAGAGCACAACCGGTCAAGACCAGTGCACTCTATGACGCTCAGCCAGGGAGGCTGGACGCTGCATGCGGGAAACGTGTGTTGTGTTCGTGTTTGTGTGTGGGTTGGGGAGATTGCAAGTGTATATTTATCTGTTTCTTGAAGAGATCCAGATTGTAGGAAGGAGGAAACACAGACGCTGGAAGAGCATTCCATAGCTTACCGGTGGCATTAAGGAAGGAACTTTGGAAGCTGCCAGTTCTTGGTCGACATATATTAACCGTGTATGGATGTTCGGCAAGTGTAAGACGAGTTTGTCGGCTGTGAGTGGGTGCAGGAGGAATCTACCTGTGTTACTGATGAATAATTTTACCTTCTTGATATTGTCTCTAGGTGACATTGTGTAAATATATATTATTCATACAAACATCTTGCAGCTTTTATATTACAAATTGCCAAATATACTTGTTTATACGAGTTTATTGTCTTTTATTGAAAGACAGTGGCTATTTAGAAAATGTCTTTGCACTCATTTCAGTTGGACAAACAACCTTCGATCTTTTACCAGTTCATTTTACTTCCGTACACCACCATTATCTCTCTTTTTCCTATTCCTATTTACAAATTTTTCAAATTTTATGCAAATAAGCAGCTTTTCAAATTTAAACGTTTGATAAAGTGTGTGGTGTACACAAAACATTATTATTTATTAATTATCTTATTATATTATTATAAAAGTATTTAATTTATCTTTGTGTATTCTTCTTACTTTACCGTATCTAAATATTATATTTTTGATGATCACAAACAATAAGTATCATACGCAACAATCATAGTGTATATTAGTTAGAGATAGTTTCTCATAATTTTGTAGTTGTTAATTAAATATTTTAAATACATATGTGTGTTATAAATTAGTATGAATATTTACGATGAATACGAGATTTTTTTTTTTTTAATTTCAGCTGTAAATATATACATAATAAGATTTTGTACGTAAAATTCAATTGTGCCATAAGGTAGCCCTTAGTTGATATTTTGCATGGAGTAATTTTGCGGCGCTTGGTTTTTAGCGTGTTCCGGTCGTGGACATCAGTAACGTTGTCTGGATGCTGCAGCTGCTCTTGTCCTCCATCTCTGACCCTCATCTGCTCGTGATGCTCTTCTGATGGAGGAGGAGGAGCATCTTTTTGCTCCAAGCGGACCAGACAATTTCATCGCGGAAAATTTGCTTATCCGGACGTTCTTGCGCCACAACGAAATATGTGCGCCCTATAATATTTTTCATATTATTTCTAATATACGTTTCATATAGTTATGGTGAATTGCCGCCGCATATTACTGTCAACTGTCATTTTCCATGAAGATTCTCAAAAAATCTTTACACCCACAGATCCGCCTAGAAATATTCGTACATATGTAATTTATTTATGGATAAACTGAAGGCCACGTTTAATTTTTTTGTGATGACATCCCGAAACCGAGAGTTCAAAAATTAAATAAAAAATAATTAAAAAGACCCATCGATTCATATTATCTTGCAGTACTTTTTCATAACTTCAAATATTTACTCGTATTTACCCCAATTCAAATATTAAATCATGTCAGGATCATAGTATCAGTGACTCCTATGTTTACAATAGCAAAAACGGAGAAAACTTCAAAAGAAAACATTAATTTTTAGAGAGTAATGACTCATGATCAATCACATAATATTGTGATTAACAAAAGGCTACCTGAATTAAAATAATACATCATTTTTATGAAGCTAAAAAAGTCAATTTAGTTTCATTTAATACAAGTTTACTAAATTATTCATATTTAATAGAATCCAGGCTACTGGAATCAATATAGATTTAAATAGCCGTTCCATACAAAATTTAAGAAGATTTTTTCTTATGATTTAATAATTTTAATTTTTGTGAATTTTTTCCTTGTATTTTTTATGTTTTAATAATTATTATTTTATTCGGGATCAAGAAAAAGCCAACAAACCAAGAATCAATAACATCAGTTCGGCCGATCTTGAGGTATAAATGGTGTAACTAACTTGACTTTCTTTTATATACATAGATATGTACATCAACAACTGATTTCGTTCTAAATGTGAAATACAACGTATTTCAGGGAGTCTTTCCGTTGTTGAAAATATTGTGTTATACGAGTATAAACGAGTATGTTTAAAATGATGGCCACAAACCACAAACGAGTTCAGAATGACCGTAATATTGCACGTAAAGATAAATATTTCAGTTATACGTAGTTTCTATTTCAAAACTTTCTACGTGCACACGTGTGTCTAATTGTATCCTTTATAGCCACTCGCTGAGTTTCGTGAACAGCGCATAAACACCAGAGTTTATGAGAATGACGTGACCAACATCTAGTCACCTTCGTTGCAATAATTGCAGCGGAATGTCCTAGAAAGCGCATTCCATTGAGACATTATTTCTTATTATCACATGAACATTCTAAATCAAGTTTTTTAATGAGAGATTAATCCGATGCTCCTGAGGCCTAAATCGCATAGTCCGAAGGGCGGCTTACCTCAATTATATTAGTTGTTTGTAGGAAATATGAATATGTAATTAAAATAAGTATACCTTTAAAGCGTCTGTTTTATCCATATTTTGCTATACAACTGCGAATCTTGGCATCCCACCAAAAGTCGATTCAGCCAGATAATAATTAAAAATTATACCATTTTTATAAAGCTTACTATACGACCGATATAAATGCCATTTTACTCAAATATTCAAAAGAGACACTACTATACAAATTTAACGAAACGTCTAGCAGTGTCTTTTTCCGCGTATTGCTAGTATGTTACAAAATCATGCGAACGACGTGCAATTACAATAAATGTGATCCATATTAGAACAATCCAAAAACTTAAGACTTTTTAATGTGTAAATTGAATATGAATTAATGTTTAAGTAAGAATAATATTTTCGGCGCACAAATCTTTCAAAGACAAAGAACTAACTGAATTTTCCTATGATTTTATTTCAAACGTACGGAATCGTAGAAATTTCTCCTAGTGTATTATTGCATTGACAAATCTATAGCTTTTTTACTTTCATACAAATGGTTTCCTGGAACAGTTTGTGTATAACATACTGTTGACATCCGTGAATATAATATTTTCAAATAAAATATTTAGATGAAATATTTTTTTTAAAACTATTACACATTTTTTTATTAGGTAGTCCAAAAATGACATCACTTAATAAAACAATGTGTAATAATTGTATTTAATCATTTATTTTGTTTGATTTAATATGAAATTCCACCAAGAATTATCTATCGAATAAAATTTATGTTTTATTCATAAGTAATTTGTTCTTATTTTCTGTTCTTGATTTTTGTTCAAATAAGAGACTTGCTGAATTTCTTTAGTTACTTTATTTATGCAATTATTCATCTATTAGACTACGATTTTTTTATAATATAATCACGCAGCTTCACCAAATATTGTCAGTTGATAACCTTATCGCTATGACAAAAAATATATACATAATAGCAGTAATTACATTACACAAAAAAAAATACTAAACTTTCTAAAATTCTTAAAAAAAAGGTAGTGAATTTATCACACCTAGTCATACGTTTTATATTTTTTTATTATTGTATCGTTAAGCGCTGAAAATATGTATCACCACGTGTAAAAATACAATTTTGGGATACAATGTGGAATGCTTGAGCTAACGGTCGGGCGACAGATGGCGTCCCCAACTGGCAACATTCAAAAGATCAAAATTCTCTTACACTTTTTGGCATTCAAGAATAAATTGAATTTTTCATTCAGACACAATCGATACAACTCGCGGTCAACGAGAAATATCGAAAAAGCGTTCGAATGTCTGAAATTGGCGGGAGTATTATTAGCATATCTGATTGTAAACTAGGTAGTTTAAATGTTGTATGTTATCGTCGTGTATTTTCAAAGAAGTTTTAAATCGAAAATTATTTTCTCATTTTATGATTTATCCGATTTTCCTTATTCGGAGCATAATCCCACTGCAAGCCTCCGATAAGAACTTCTTCTAGATCGTGGTCAATACATTAAGTATTTGTAAATACTGGTTACTTTTGGCCGCATGGCAAAAGCGCATTTTCCAACAAAGGCAGAACAACTTTCTTGTTCTTCCTATGCATTAATTTTAGACTCGATGGTAAAAGAATAAACCCTGAACATTGATCTACCCAGATGGACATTTAATACAAACATTAAATAGTTGCCTCTATAGCACCCCTCTTCAGACCTTGAAGCATATTCTCTGTTAAATGAGCGGTCCTCTTACTTTACATTATATACATTCAAGAAAAAATAATTGGCGTCAACAGGCATGCATATATTGAGGCTACAAAAATACTTTCCGTGCTTTTGCTATGTTTTCCCGTATTTTTATGAGAGATTTTATCTTCTTTTTCCGTATATTTTTATTGGTAACTTCAAATTTCTTAAACGAATCTTTTATATTAAGCACTTCTATCAAGTAACAATTTATCAAGAAGATATCGCTGGACTCATCAGTTCCTTTCTAACTCACATCATCAAGAAGACCGGCAGATATAGCTCAATGGTCAAAGCGATTGCTTGGCAAGCCAAAGGTCGTGGGTTAGATCTTCGACGGAGATTAAATAATAAGAAAATGAAAAACGATTTCTGAGCTCTAAAATACCCTCGGTTGGTGTGAATTTGATCCTTCACCCGTAAAATTCCAGTCATAACCTGTTAATCAAAATTGGTGGTAGGCGAAAGTCGTCCCGTGAAGACCACCCATTCATAGTAAATTCCTGTAATAATAAGGATGATGCATGAATCTCGGGCTGTAGTTTATGACGTTGCCGGATCAACACTCCACATGCAGCGCTTAACCATATGTAACATGGTAAGCGTCATAGAATCCACAGATGAGACTTCAGCATCACTATCACCATCTGTTGGTATTCTCCTGTATGTGTTTACATAAAAAAAAAACTTTATTTTCCTTCGGTGTGGTGTGATTGGGAAGCTTAAAAAGTGTCCAGTTAATGATCTTTCGTTAAATATTAAATTTAAAAAAAATATTGGATCTGGTCAGCGCTTAAGTCATGGATTGCGTTAATCAATTATTTAACATTGGATAATAATATTATTCTTACTTTTTAAATTCATTCATCATCATCATCAGCCTGTGTCCGTCCACTGTTAAACGTAGGCCTCCCGCATGAGTCTCCATCCTCTTCGATCCTCCGCCTGCCGCATCCAGGTCACTCCCGCTTAAATTCATTACATGCTGTGAATGTATTTATTACTTAGTTTAATCAGATAAGTTTATGAATAATTATGGATTTATATGCTTGATAGTGATATTAAAACCAGAAACCTTTCCATAATATAAACATTATGAATTTTCTAGTATACATTTTAGTAACGAAAATATTTTCATATAAATATGGAAGAATAAGTCCATTTTACAATCGAAAATTTAGTTTTTTTTTATTTTGTAACTTTTTCCTTGCACTTTTTCGTTCTTAATATAATTTTAAAAACATTTTGCAAGAATAATTCCGCACTAATATCATGAGCATTTTATAAATTCACCATTTAAAAAGTTAAGTGGTCAGTGCTTATATTAAAAGATGTAAAATCGGCGATTACTCTGCAAAAAGCTCATATTTATTATATTTAAAATGCGTCCAAGTAGAGATAAGTTCATATATTTTTTTAACCCTTTCACGAGGCACTCGGAACGATAAGCTAACCAAACGGTTAAGTGTTTTCCCGACTCAAATGAGCCGTTGAATATTTTGCAGAACACCATAGAAGGCCAGTGGTTAGTACCCTCGACTTTAATGCTAATGTTCCTTGTTTGACTCCTGAAAAAACTTACATATTTTATGTACTTGCATGCAGAAGAGCACAGCTGGTAGGAACCAGAGCATTTTAAAAATTATTTTATGAGAAACGGCATTGAGTCGCTTTGATACATTTTTTTTTGTTTATCAAATTGTCTGAGGCATAAAATTAGAAGCAGGTTTTTACTGACAATAATCTGAATAAACCTCTTAAAAAATAAAGAATACTATAAAATTCAATTAATTTAAAAATACTAAGCTGACAAAATGCTACTTCTCAGAAACTGCCGATAGTAATATCGTCCCCTTCTAATTATTATATAATATAGTGATAATGTGTTGAATATGGGGGAAAAAAAATCTTAATTTTTTTATGTAAACACATACAGGAGAATACCAACAGATGGTGATAGTGATGCTGAAGTCTCTTATCTGTGGATTCTATGACACTAAAAATTTACATATGGTTAAGCGCTGGATGTGGAGTGTTGATCCGTCAACGTTATAGAATTCAGCCCGACATTCACGCATCATCTTTATTATTACAGGTATTTACTATGAATGGGTGGTCTTCGCGAGACGAATTTCATCTACCACCAAATTTAATTAATAGGCTTTGATTGGCATTTTACAAGTGAAGGATCATATTTACACCAACCGAAGGTATTTGAGAGCTCAGAAATCGATTAAAAATCTTTTTTTTTAGTCCCAGTCGGGGATCGAATCCACAACCTTTCGCTTGCCAGGCAAACGCCCTGACCATACCGCCGGCAAATAAATGGCCAAGCCACATTACTCGATTGTATCATATGAAATACCACATATTTATCCTATATGCACAAGACTGGATTTGATGTGAAATAAATTGTTTTATTTCGTAGCCTTTGCGCAAATTACCGACCTTTATAAGATCACAAACTCATCTCACTCTATCATCATCATAGTCTTGCCCCTTAAGAATTCATCGCATCGTGCTACAAATGATCTCTTGTGACTACAAATCTTCTTGTCTTTATTATGCTTTATTTATTTATTTATTTATATACAGAATCAAAATTCCAATTTTTTACAAATATTTAGAAACATAGAGTTTACATAAATATACAATAAATAGAGAAAATAATAAAAATAAAAATAACACAACAGAATAAGAAGATGACACGTGTCAAAGATCACAGAGATCAAGTAGAACAATACCATCGACAAAAGAGGAAAAGTATGTAAGTAAAGGATCGAGGTGTGCTGGTAGGCCATTTAGGAGCGACATTGTCGTTGTAGCAAATATAAAATAAAACTTATAATATAAACAAAACACTAAGTCATCCTTTAAGTAACAAGCAACATAGAACACGAATTGTTATTTATCTTCACCCTGTAACAGCTTTTTTGTAAGTGTGTCTACTAAAAAAACAGGGTACTAGAGCGGTTAGTGTTCCCCACGAACCACAGTTTGTGAGGACCACTCCACTCCGCAGTCTCTCTTTCCTCCCTCCTTCAGTTAGCTTCTATCTGAACCTTACACTTTCTGCCAATTTGAATAAATTATGCACCATACCTTCTGGGTGGCGTTCCTAAATCTAGGGCTCGTAATTTTATCACTAAATATATGTCATTCACATGACTTGGCTGTAAAGTCGCTTAAAAGATAACAACTCTTGACTCCACAGCTTTGCTTTATCGTTAGTTATACAAAAAGATAATAAGAACCATCACAGAGAGGCGAGCCCGATGGATTAGTCACATCATGCGCCACGATGGTCTTCTTCACGATATTGTGGAGGGGATGGTTGAGGGCAGAAACTGTAGAGGGTGCCTTAGACGGGAGTATTTGCAGCAAGCATTCGAGGACATGAATTGTAGCGCTTATGCTGAGCTGAAAAGGGTTGCGGAGGACCGAAAGGAATGGAGATCGAGATGCAAGATTCTGATTACTACGAAGAACACAAAAAGCAAACCAGCGAATAAATCTAGATTCTAGTGGATATTATGCAACACCGTTATTATTATATTATCTTTCTTTAACTATAAATAACAATATTACAACACAGCACTAGTTAATGTAATGCTCTAAGGTAAAACTTTAAAATTTAACAATATAAAGGTATATTAACACAATATATTACACACCTGTATATTTGATGCAGCGTGGAATCAAGAAGGTGATAATGGTATTATCTCATGAAAAAATCATAAAATATCATTAAAATTTACAATTATTTTTAAGTTTGTTTTTTACAAGGATTTTCCTATTTTTTCGAGAAACCTTAGACAATTCACCCATCTACGATTATTCATTCCTCGCTTAAATATAATTTAAATAACTGTTATTCAGATAGTTTACAAGCCGACTGCCGCTCGTTCCCCACTTAAATATTAATCCGTTAATTAAAAAAGTCTTAGTAACACTGATTCAAGTTAAAAACGAACAAGCTCCATAAAACTGCAGAATCAATTTTATTTCGTCGTATATTCGTACCATATCTGAAAACTATGATACACCATAAATTTTCGGGCGATTGATGAGATGGCAACTATATTCGAGGCATATTTTTTTGGTGATTTGTTAACCCGTTCATTACGGCTCGGTTTGAATACAAATTATGTTGTCAATTACAAAACTAGTATTTCAAGCATAAATGTACTTATCTGGTGTCTATTTTCATATATCACATTGGTTCTTGTATCCTTTAGCTATCATATGATGCATAAAAAACTATTCTAAGAAAATAGCAAAACAATATATCACGTCAACCGATGTCAACGGTCGAGGAATCTTATGGCGGCATATGCCGACGAAAGGGTTTATTTGATTTTTTAACGAGATCGAATAATTATTAACCCGTTGCTCTCTAGGCTATGACCATTTGGTCCTAAAGGGTGACAAATAATTACAATAATAGGTAATAAACATAATATAAACAACAACAAAAAACTGATATTGTGGCTTTTGGGTTTAGCCGTGTGTGGCGAATTTCTTTTAACCAATATTTCGACCGCCATTGCAGGGAATCTTCTTCAGGATTGATGATTTAGTGTGATTTGGTTGTGAGTCGGTGTCAGATTGTTTTTTTTACGAGCGTTATTGATATATCCATGGCAACTACATACTCAAGTTTCATTGGTTCGGAGAATCGTGGGTATGTTCTAAGAATACGGTAGGTATCTTCTAAGAATACGGTAGATATTTTCTAAAAATTGTACCTCCACGAAATATTGGTATTCGCCACACACGGCTAAACCGGTGGTCATAGCTCAATGGTAAAGCGTTTGCTTTGCAAGCCAAAGGTCGTGGGTTCGATCCCCGACGGAGATTACAAAAAAAAAAAAAAGGATTTTTAATCGATTTCTGAGCTCTAAAATACCCCGGTCGGTGTGAATTTGATCCATCACCCGTAAAATGTCAGTCATAGCCTATCAATTAAAATTGGTGGTGGACAAAAGTCGTCCCGTGAAGACCACCCATTCATAGTAGATTCCTGTAATAATAAAGGATGATGCGTGAATCTCGGGCTGTAGTCTATGACGTTGGCGGATCAACACTCCACATGCAGCGTTTAGCCATATACACCATGGTAAGCGTCATAGAATTCCACAGATGAGACAAAAAAATACTATCACCATCTGTCGGTATTCTCCTGTATGTGTTTACATAAAAAAAAAACCCAAAAGCCACAATATCAGATCTGGCCGTGAAAACCCAAGAAGTTATTTTTAAAAAAACTTATTATAAGTGTGACATAAAATTGAATGAATAAAATATTTTTATTATTTACAAGTTTGAGAGCCTCTGCTTGTCCCAGGCATGTCGCGCTGTACTATAGTATTACAAAGTTTACTTGAAAATGTAGAGCGTGAAATATTATAGGCAAAACAAATTGAGTTTTTCTTCCGCTAGTTTCCACTCGAACGTTTGAGGGGCTGCTCTTGCGCGTAGTTATCCAGTCATACTCATACATCTCGTTAAATTATTGCGGTTTGCATTTTTCACAATTTCATACAACTTCAGAGTCTTACTCTGCAGAAAAAATATACCAAAATGTACACGAATTAGAAATAAAATATGCACTTCACTTTGCTCCCATATCTTTGGTATTGCGAAAACGTTTAATCGTTAAATGCAGATTTATAAAACGGGTGCTTTTTCGTTTTACTTATTACTCGTATATCATTTTGTTTATACTTTTTTACATGAATAATAATGTTTTTTTTATTTAGCCACCAGAGCCATAAAAATTAAAATTTTACAGACCTACAAAAAAGAAAATACAAGTTAATAACATTTATACAATTTAAATTTTCAAATTTAAAAACTACTGACTCTCAGTGAGTGGAGCACTGGATAACCACTACATGAAGGCGCTAACAGTGCCCCTCCAACCAGGAGTCCTTCCTATCCGCCCACACAGCGATCATGGTGTTGGGACTGTCACGAACGCGGGCCCACAGAGAAGCGCAACGCTTCCTTATTATGGAATGGAATCCATCCAATCGCGCCTCTGTCAACATGCCTGAAGCATTGCAGTATCAGACCGAACAACATTCGGAAGGCGTGTTATACTGAACCCAGAGTGCACTGTAGACTTTCTGAGTATATATAGCTAACCCATAATGCTACATCATAAAGAAAATATTCAAAATATGAGCATAGAGATGTAGTGAGATAATTAATACAGAAGGTTTTATAGATATTTCTAGAATATTATACTCTATATTTTCTGTTTATAAAGAATATTCACTTTCAGGCGTCCCATCTATTTTTTTTTTGCATAATCAATAAGTATAGAAGATTCCAAGAACTTGTAGTATTTAAAAGTGTGTGACTGACGAGTGAAGAGCTTTTTCTTATACCAACTAGAGCAATAATTACGATAAGTGACAAAGCTTATGCATTTATACAATTGAGAGCTTCACTAGACTAATAATATTTACTTACTCGCATGATACTCTTAAATAATTACAGTTTACATACATTTAAATCAATTTTGGATTGCGAAGCCCCTTAAAACTACCATCTCTTCAAGCCTCAAGATCACGACTGGGGATCTTTCTGGGAGGCTTTCACAGCATCTACTCAGAATGACATCGTGTGCAAAGATGACTTGAGATGAGCCAAATACCGTGGCAACTGTCATAACTGTATGTCGGCAATCTGTGACTATCATATGCAGTGTGTTTTACAGTAAAGACACTGCGATGGATAGGGAAGAAAAATATTGCCCAAGAACTGACAAACGAATATTTTACGATATATGAAGAATAGCAGCAGGAGGCTAGAGTATCGACAGAGATATTCATGCCCAATTCTACATTCAACTGTGGACGGACCTAGGCTAATAATTAGGACATATTTTATTATTCTTCAATAGCTTTGATTGATATTCTTCAATAACCTCAATTGCCACATTGAATGTATTTTTTCTCCAATTTCCAGTGTTCATCTTCGTATATTCACTTCAAATAAATAAATAATAATTTGCTTCTCTCAAACAAACATCCGGCTTGAAACAGTTTATAATTCCAAATACGGTTTTCTCGAAAAGAAAAAATAATGCGGCTACAGTAAAGCAAAACTTATATAAAACCGGAATCAAGAAGCTGGCTTTTCTTCCAATAAATCTACCGCAGGCGCCGGATGCATGCTTTGAATAAATAAGCGAGCAAAATGACGTCCAAACATGGAAATCTCGCCGTGATATTTCCATCCCGATTAAATTCCCGCATTGATTTTTTAAAACAGTTCGCCTAGAAATATGTTCCATCTGGAACGTTCGAGAAATTTATTTTTTGAATTGAACGTAAAAGTGCATATTTGTATCGCAGAACCGTTGCAAAGAATGTAGCCTAGTGAGAAGGTCGCTTACTGTCGATATAACAGTGTTATTCTTCATCCCAAATCTGGAACATTTAGTCTCCACAAATTGCCGCCACTTAATTCTGTCAATTGCTACTATTTATTCTTCGTTCTACGACAAATCTGCATCTGAAGGTCCACTTGGGAATATATATGGTTCCCGATAACCGCTTGAGCAGAAGTCCGAGTGCTTAAAGAAAAGTATCTATAGTATCCGAGGCATATTTTTGGGTAATTTTTTAATCGGATTTTTTAAGGAAATCGAACGAATAACCCGACGTTCTTGAGGCGTGGATTTTTTCCCAAGGGGCGGCACAACCTAGGGTTAGAACCCTACATTGTGTTATATAGATTTTGTTATTTTTATGTTTTATTATTAATTAATTACTTAACCGTCCCAACCCTAATATACTATTGTCTTTGTTCCCACAAGTTGGTCTACTAGGCTTATTTTGATTTTTACAGAAAGTTTCACTTTTTACGTAAATATGAGGCTCCAATGAAGAATATAATATGTTCTGATTTTTACGTTTGCGAAATACAATTTTAATATTTGTCCCTTAAATTATATTACATTTGTATGATTTAAAATATAAATTTAAATATGTGAATAAATAAACAATATTACGAACCTTTTTGAAATTATTTTTTGGCTGGTAAATACTTTTGTTCCCCATTGACCTTTTTCAATTTATATTGTAAATGATTAATATTTTCGAATAAAAATTTAGGGACTCACTTTTGGTGTTGTTTTTCCTGGGTTTACGTAATAAATAAATAAAAATAGAAAACCATTACACACCACATTAACCTTTCAGTGTTGCCCGCATCTTGCAAAGGTTTCCTTCCAGAACGTTTGAAAAATTCCATTTCAGAATCAACATCAAAAAGCGCGCATACTCGAACGTGCACCGCGAAAAAATACCGTGAATTTTTGCGCGGGAAATTAAATTGCAATAAATAAGTAATCCGGCCGCCGCGCAGGGGTGCAGAAAGAGAAACTACGAGCCGGGCAGAAAATCTTTGCAGTAATTTCGCAAAACGAATTTGCCTTACGGACAAAAGGTTGTTTACATAGTAAACAGTGAGCACGGTCGAAAACACGGAACGGCGGTTTTACGCGAGAGACAAAAACAATTTTCCCGCGCTGAAAATTTCGAGTTCGAATATTTAGTGTTCGCAGTTTGTTTTAATATATCCCTAGAGGTGGTTCAACAACTAAAAATACATTCTCAGCTAAATTAAGGTAGATAAGTCATTTATGACCTTTTATATTACAAAATACGATAGGTTATTTTTAGCTAATCGATAACAGAACCTCATATTTTCATTTCATTAACCACACTCAATCACGACATGATAATCGAAAGGATGGTTGATGTAACAAATTAAAAATAAAATCTTATGGTAGCTCTGCATGATACTTTTAAAAAAATACCAGTATCCCTTACTATTTAACTATATATATTATAATTATTTGGTTTTTTTCGATCGATAATTCTTGGTGGAATTCCATAATATCAGATATAAACTCATATCCACCTTTTCACTCACTCTTCGCTTTCTTGAAAATGGCCATTCGACGCGGCTGAAACATGTCGTCTACAAATATATTGTGGGATAAATTCTAAAAATTATTTTATATCTGATATATATTATATTTGCTAGAATTTGGACATATATAAAAAGTTAAAATCACTGAACAGTTATTTAGGACATGCGTGTGAGACATTAGGAACTATAATAAAAATCTATTATTTATGCAAATACAAAGCGATTATGTTATATTTGAATTTAACGCGTAACATATTCAAATATGAACTTTTGTGAATAAAATATTTATATATTGTTTCTACTGAATTTATTCTAATGAAAATAGTAATCATCGTCATTCCATATTTGCTCCCCAGCTGGAACATATGGTTGACACAAACTGCCGTCGCAGATCTCTTTCAGCTGCCATAATCTACGCCTCATTCCATTTCAACTCTACCTCCCGAAGCTCCGCCCAGTACATGATATGTATAGTTCCCATAGTATGGAAGGCTGCCTTGTCCACATTCTCACCTCGTCATTCCTCACAAAATCAAACCAACTTGCCCCCAATATTATATGCGGGCACCTATACTCAATAAGTCCGCATATAAAAAATTTAAAACGGGTGCTGTAAAATACATAATTATAAAACGTTTCCATGATAAGGGTAAAGTCGTCTTATTTAATACAATTATTCTATTAATTTTAAATGTTGTGTGTTATACAGCCAGCTGTTGTACTGAACTACTGCTACCAAAGACAACCTGTATGTGTTACACTGCTTCGTGGTCAAATATGTCCTTTGTTGGCTTTTGTTGAGAAATACTTTCTGTTTTGAAATTCAAAGTCATCCACGACTCATTATTATAATTTAAAAAATGGAATACAATTCATTTTTTTTTAAATAATTATATGCTACGATCATTTCATACTACTAACCAAATATAATGTATTTATTAACGAATTGGTTCGTTAAATTTTAAAAACGGAATACCAAAATCATCAAGAATCAATTTAAATTTTTTAATAATATTTATTTGAAAATCATCAATTTTCTTTTATCAATAGGTAAAAAAAAATTTTTTTATTTTACAATAGTTTTTTACTAGATCAAGAAAAACTAGACCACACATATAAAAAATAATGGGTTTCGTCACCATGTTCCCTCCGACTGGAGTATTAATCGTCACGAAATGCCGCCACGAAGCTCTATTAAACACCATAGTCTTCACTTCATCCGATGTCAGCTCTGCCTCCCACAGTTGCGCCGAGTATATTATAAGTATAGTTCCCGACGCCCTTTCAGGACGAGCCCGAGGGCTTGAAGAAAAATTAGCTGAAGTGTCTTTTTCTGTGGCTTTATTTGTCGAAAACGATATCATTTTTAATAAATATTTATTTATTTACCTTGTTTTTACATGGATCACGTAAGATATGCTCTCTGTTTGGGAGACAGCGGTTTCGACTAACTCGTAGCCTTTCTCAATTCATCACTTGCCAAGAGACAAGGCACAGTTGTCTCTTGGCCAGTGTTGGACAGATCAACTGACAAGTAAAGGATTGAGAAAGGCTACGAGATAGTCGAAACTGCAGTCTCTTAAAAAGGGATAATATCTTACGTGATTCATGTAAAAACAAGGTAAATAAATAAATATTTATTATTTATAATGGATCTCAAAGTGAATGCTGAAAACGTTGAAAAAATTATATGATTTTGTATACGATTTAAGATTATTTTAAAACGATTTTGCAAAATTGTGTGGATGTTCGACGTTTCCAAAAACTTCGCGTCGCTTCTTGTTATTGTTTTCTATACATTGCTTTCGTAAATAGCGATATGTATTCACTTACGAGAATGTAAATTTCCTATTGTCATTTACAAATAGGCTTTATTTAGCCATGCGAAAGAAGTAATACTATTTCATGTTCATATAATGTTAATATGTCATCCCAATCTTCAAGAAAATACCCAATGAAAGGTGCTGGATTGAAAATCACTCCATTCTATTTATCTTCAAATTTTGCTTCATGCGCTCAAAAGGAGACAAAAACAATAAATGAAGTGCGGCTACACATATTTTGTATTGCAGAATTCTGAAACTCTAGAAATAGTGAAAAATAGACTTCTACGAAACATAGAAATAAATAGAAAACATTCCGTAATATACGAAAAGCAAAATGTGTATTACGAGTATATTTATAGTAGAGTTTAAACAACGTTAAGGTTATAATATTTTATAGTAGTGTTTGAAATAGTTTTTTATTTACCTGTATGTTAAATAACGTTAATGTTGTCAACTGACTGTTTTTGATGAAACTGAATAATTATATTTACAATTAAATTTTAAATAAAATTAAAAAAAAACAATCATTTATTTTTTACTGAACTCATTTCGCTAACTAAATAAAAAATATTTAATTTAAATTAAATATCAATTATATTAATGATGAAATTATTTTAAACTAAAATTTACTTTTCTTAACAAATAAAAACTTAAAAAAATTAACTTATAAAAACATAGTATTCACGGAATACATTTGTGGTATTTTATCACCCTGATGTTTACCCCTTCAACGTAGGTATATTATACTGTATTGACAATAATCCATAGATATGCATTGTTATCAACATGAAGTCGATGTGCAAAATATCAACTCGATCTCATAATGGGGACTATTGTGTAAATTTTCTCTTCCAAACGTATAGGGTCCGCCATCTAACGTTTTTTTTTTTCAACTAGTGCTTATTTTGTGAATGGTAACACTTAGCTCATGTCTGATTTGACAGATAATTAGTTTTATCCTTCCGCTGAACGAATATGGTTGTGTATACGCTTGAACAACGCTGGGAAATATTGCGATATTACTTTGAAAATCATGGTAATGTTGCAGAATGTGTGCGAAAATTGCGTACGGATTTTGGAAGAAGAGAATCACCGTCAGCTCCAGATGTTCGTTATCTTGTGAAAAAAGTGAAAGAAACTGGCATCCTCATCGATAAACTAAAGCGTGAAAAGCCAAGTCCAAATAGCAAATAGCGAAGTGTTCATTTATAAGATAATTATTTTAAAATATATAATTTTTTGGTATAATGATATTTAACAAAAATATACCACTGTTTAAAAAGGCATTGTTGAAGTTCAAATTAATTTGAATAATTTAAAAATAATATTTAATCTAGGTCATTATAATATATATTGTTCGTAGAAATGAGAATGCTTTTTTGGAAAAGCATACAACAATGATATTTAAATTACTACATGTTGAATGCATATATTAGTTAGTTTTTCACAAAGTAAAATATAATTATTTCTATTGGAAAACCTTTAGACCTCCATTGATATTTTAAATGAACCCTCTTAGCGGCTTGCCACCAAAAATTTAATATAGGTACGAGTAAACTATCTAAAATTGGTGAGATTTTACAGCTTTTAAATTAGTTTTAAATTCTATAATAGAACTAGCAGACATTCAAAGTCTGGGCTTTAATGCTACTAAGTAAATAAATAACAAATTTAATTTGTCCGAAAAATAATAACAAATGTATTTAATGCCTAAACTAAACCCTTTATTTTATTTTACCTCTTTGACAATAAATTCTCAAGTTTCATAAAATACAACTGGCCGACGTCTGCGTTGATTCATTCTAAATGACGTGAATGGGTAAAGGACATATTAATTACTTAACTTGAATTTCTAAATAAAAGGGTTTTTAATGCAATGTTATATTACTAGTTTTATTATCGGTAATATAATACTTTCACTGAATGGAAGGCTTAGTTTTTGAAAAGGTTCGTCTGTAGTATCTGATTAGAAGATTGGGTATTTCAAAAATTCTGTCGGCGTCCGACCAAAATTCTGCCGTTTTATAAAATTTGCATGTTTCAATAATTGATACATATTATTTCAGCAAGTCTAGACTGCAGATAAGGTAAAAGGTGCTTACGTACAAGCAATCAGCTTACCAGGTTTATTCCTTTCTCAAATATTTGGATTTCAAATATTTTGAATACGTAGTGTAATCGTCTGACGTTAACTGCATACAAAAGAAAATACTTTATCTGAAATCAAATCGTAATGATAAGCTTTATTTATTTAAATATATAAAAATTGGATGATTAGCCTGATGCTCCCAAGGCCTGGACTTAAACGATTACTAAAACATGTAATAAACAAGGTACATCACATGAATATGTTTCGTGGATAGCTTACGAACAAGACGCGATTTTTTAAATAGTAAATTTGACTCATATAATCGCGTTATAGAAACATTGACAAGATATATCACTTTTTTCAGCCTATTATGGCTATACTCATATGTATTCTCATTTGATTGAAAAGTCGCATTCAAATTTGAAATTGCTTTTGTTTTGTTCCATTCCCATTCTTCCGTATTTAAAGTGGATGGGTACGTTCTTAATTTGAAAACTACAATATTATTGTAATTTTCATTTACAAATTGTAATGTTTGCCCTTGCCACGTCAGATGTAGGTCACAGGGCGTCAGTGTACCCAATTTAATATCTCCCTGAATATTTTCCTTCAAAACCCGCCATCGCTGCCACGCACCGCTTTTCAATAGATGTATATTGTATTTCAGATTTTTCGACATAGAAATTTCGCAAATTATTCATTCCGAGAAAATTCATTATTTAAATTACGCTTAGCAACTTCTGCAATATAAATTATCTTAGAGCTGCCAAATAACACAATTATGATAAATACATTTTTTTGCAAAGTCATTGGTCTGCTCTTTACATTAAATTACATTATTCAATGAAAAAATGGATGGGGGACGTGTGTAAATCTTTCACTCAATTATATATATTTTCTTTTTTATTACCCAGAAAACATTTAAATATAAACCTAATTTGTATCGTACGTATAATGCGTAAAATACTTGAGAAACTATCGCACGATTTCTATGACAGATCGGAAAAAAACTTCTAAATACGAGTACAATTTTGTAAGGACGTTTGGTAGTTTCATTAATATTATCAATATAACAATTTTATTGTGACGAAATATACAATTACTCGAAATATTCATTGTTATATGGCTGTATAGTTTTGCAGGAATTATTTAATGTCTGAAAATTGGAACAATCTTTATAGGAAAAGGGGGAAGCGATGTGGTTGTAACAATACGAATGTACATAAATATGAAAATCCAAAAATTCCATTCCGTCAAAATCATAAAACACTCACCGATCCCGGTACGAGATGCTCAAAGCTGCATTCATCATCATCAGCACGTTTCCGTTCATTGATGAACATAGGCCGCATTAGTCTCCATCCCTCTCGATCCTCCGCCTTCCGCATCCAGCAGTATCTCACTATTATTCTGACGTTTTCAGTTTATCTTGCTTGGGCGCCATTACAACACTTTTCTTCCACATCAATTGTCATTTCTTCGATAGATGTCTCACCCATTGCCACTTGAGTACGCCAATTTTTTCTGTAGGAAACACTTCTTGAGTTTGTCTTCGGAAATCGTTGTTTAGGATTCTATTTTTTAAAAACACTACTAGCGTGAATCACACCATTAACACGTTGTCTAACATATGTTTGATGAGTAAGACCTACTTTTAGATTCCACGACTCTACATCATAAATTAAGACTGGGAGGATACATTAATATGATCGTTAAAAATTTAAGTTTTCAGGCATTGCAGAATATCCACGTTAAAAAGTTTGTAAAGGCTGTATTGTTGCATTGTAACATTTCAGGCAGCAAACGATACGTAAGCCTCTTTTTCTTGCCAATCTTGAACGTAAACACGAGAGCTGTTATTGCTAAATGAAATCCAATTAACAAACAATATGTTAGGATACCCACAGGGACGATAGTGCGATCAGTTCATTTTTTAATTTATAGAACGCGACTGGAATAGAAAATTTTAAATATGACCGATCCGTCATGACACATTATCGATGTAAATTTTGTTTCAAATATTTCTTTTGACTCTAGATGTCGACTTTTGTTTTTAAATAAGTTTTGCCGACAACGTAGCGGGCACACAAAACTCCTCGGTCTCTTGTAATATTCAATAACTTTTTAATTATTGCGCATCAAAGGATAACTTTGACACGTTTTGTGCGCACTCACGACTTTCAACTGCTTTTAATTGCGCGCGCCATGCGAAACATTTCCTGCATTAATCAGAGTTGCCAATACAATAAATATTAAAAAACCTTATAACATCTAACAAGGCGCGAATAAATGTTATAACTGTTGGGAAACGTTATAAATTTAGATTTAGATTATATTTATACCTACCTACCTAAAAAAATATCAAAAAGGATTTTCTAATTGTTAATCTTTAATTATTTAATACATTCATTTCTACTATAAATTGAAATCCAATTTTATGAAATTAACGGCCACTAGCAAGTTTTTAAGCATTTGAAACTTTTGTTACAGTATGGTATTGCCTCTTTCTTTTATTTCAACCTCGTTCTTTGGCCGATGCTACAGGGCCAGCTGAATTTGCATTTTAATGAAATTGAATATTAAATACGACTGCTGTTGGGGCGGCTCGTGAGGTGAGAGTCAACTGTGAAGAACCGGAATCAGGTTTTTCAATGGCATACAAATTTATTTTCAGAACCAAATAAATCCTTTAATTTTTCGATTGTATACAATATGTACACATATTTTGCGTGAATTTAGATCAACCTTCGAAATATAAAATATTGTCTTATACGATCAGTGAAAGTCAACCTGTGTGTAAAGACCAACTGTGATTATAATGTTTACATAATATGGCGCGTCTAACATGAATCTATAGATGAAGACAATTTAATATAATGTGACAATTTGTGGGTGAGGTAAATTTACGTCACAGGTCGTTTTACGTCAAAAAATAAAACTTGTAAAAAAATCATTTGAAGAATATGACTTTATGAAGACTATTGATATTGCTTATGGGATTTATAATTAAATAAATAACATTAATAGTAAGACGATATAATATTATATGGAAAGCCCATTACTTCATATATATATATTTAATGTCGCTACATCTATTTTTGTATGCAAATCGTTTTGATTTTATGACAACAAAATGTTTTTATTTAAAATTTTATGTTTACTTGAAAAATTATAACGTGATCGAACAGTGAAAAATTCCTCCCAATGCAATTAACCCAAAAATTATAAATCACAGATTATATTTTATTATAGGTATTTTTGTTGTTTGAGCGCCTTGAAGTTATCGCGTGTCAGCATTTTTCCTTCTGTTGCTTACTTCATACGCTTGCATCGCCCTGAAGCTATCTCCAGTAAACATATTTCCGGTCTCCGTCTCGTGGTGTGGCACTTTCTCGATCTGTCAGTCGCCGGACCGAATCTGATTTCGCCGCGAGTCCTTATTGAAAAGTAATCATGACGGAGCCCGCGGGAGAGGACCAGGTCACATTCGTGCCGCCCGTCATCCAGGACAACCCGTTCGGATGGGGGCCGTGCGAGATGCTCGACCAGTTCAGGGACATGCCCTACCAGCCCTTCAGCAAGGGCGACAGACTGGGGAAGATCAGCGACTGGACCGGCGTCCAGGACAAGAAATATGCCAGTAAGCATAACTATATACCCGCCCACTTACAAAAAAAACCGCCTTTATGTGTTGAAAGTCATATAAAATATCTACACATTCTTTGGTTATGTGCGGCGCGTAGCATAACCATATTGTACATAACCTATATTTATGCGGCATTAGCGTCCGCTCTGTTGTGTTGATAGTCGATTTTTCTTTTGGTTTATTTATCCGTTGATTTTGTTTTATTGTTTTAAATGTCCGTTGTATACTTTTAAGTCTTATTGTTAACAATTAAATTAATACAATTTTTTAATTTGTACTAATCACATATATGTACATTTTAGTGTTAAAATAGACTCGTGGCATTTTTCATGTCATTTATTTTAAAATATCGATTAATAAACATATTTTTTTGTATTTAATTAACTCATTAAAGCATTCATGCAAATATGTACTTATCGCAGTTGAATATATTTGAATATATTGTAAAAAAAACTCAAAAACAATAAGTGATAATTTTTATA
This sequence comes from Glossosoma conforme, assembly GCA_022606575.1. NCBI lineage: Eukaryota > Metazoa > Arthropoda > Insecta > Trichoptera > Glossosomatidae > Glossosoma > Glossosoma conforme. The sequence continues at coordinate 931,975 of JAGTXR010000168.1, forward strand.
TACTGTTTTCAGATAAGTATGCATCTCAGTTTGGTGGAGGCAGCCAATACGCTTACTACCATGAAGAGGATGAGTCTACTTTCCACCTGGTGGACACGACTCGCGAGCAGAAGCCTCCTTATCAGCGCGGGCGCTTCCGCGGCTACCAGCGGAACATGCGCGGCGGCCGCGGCCGTGGAGGAGCCGGCGGCCCGCAGCCGCCCGGCCGCGGCAAGCCACGCGACCAGAAGCGTGGCCGCAAATGGGGACAGCGAGGAGCCCCACACAAGATCAGGGACGCATCGGTCACCGTACGCCCCGACTGGTCCACCATCGAGGAGATGGACTTCTTGCGTCTCATCAAGCTGTCGCTCCCGGGAGTCAAGGATGGTAATCTATACCACATTATGAATATCATTTAACATGCAGCTGATTAAAACTTCCGGACTCTATGTTACATCAAGACGTTTGAAGTATTTAATTTTATGTGAATTTGATTTTCAAAATATAATGGATCATATATTAAAAGATTGACAGAAATTTCAGTCTTCTTGATGGAAGAAATACATTATTTGATTATGGAAATGTTGAACTAAATAAGGGTTAATGTCACCCCATCCTTAAAATCAGCAAACAGTGAGTTCCGAAGCCTTTAAGAAGTTTTTAGAAAACTATTCTTTCATAAGACTTCTCTGTAGATTATAGTAAATCGTTGAGGTACATAAATAAAATTGTGGGTGATAGAACATGGCGTTATGATCTCCCGGGTCGATCTTGTGGCAGAAACACATGTCTATGATGTTTTGTTAGGTTGGAAGACAATGTATTTGGAAAAGATATATAGTGACTAATGTACACTGGTTTGCTGTGTCATTATATTGACCGGACTTTGAATTCAATGTATTGAAAAGTGTTTTGAGAAAATATAATTTTTAACCCTCTTTTAGAAGGTCAAATTTAGCACACTGTTTGAAGTGATGATGACAACATCTACCAAGAGTATTTGAGAGAGGCAGGACGCCGTTTTGGATGTTCAGCTTCCTGAGATTGTCTTGAGGCATTTGTCTGATCAAACATGTTGCTAAATATATTTTTAATCTCACCCATTTGAATTGTTAATATTATAATGCAACATGAAGACAAGTTTGTTATATCTTGTTAATGCATCCTTAATGTTATGTTTACAGGAGAAGACATCATCTGCTGCGGTACCTTGGAGTACTATGACAAGTCTTATGACCGTGTCAATCTGAAACACGAGAGACCCCTGCAGCGAATTGACAGAATTTTCCATACGGTTAGTAAACATACAAATTTTAGTTACAAAATACGCACAAAAAAACGAATAATATTATTGTCGATTTAGAATCATTCCAAAGCTTTTTAAATGAACAAGTAAATAGTTAAATAGTTCATAAAAAGCAGATCTAGAACATCGCATGCGAAATAGAATAATCAGACAATTAAAAAACGATCGGTTTTGATTTGAATTATTTTCTGTCAATGAATAGCCGTTTGAAGTTCTTTTAAATGCTACAAAAAAATCTCACAACAGTTTTCTGAGATGTTAAGCATACTCATTATATTTTGTTTTAATATGGATCATGTCGAGCAAATTTTATTCGCAGCAATGAGCCCTAGTGTCATTTACTCTGCATGTTTTCTCAATTAGCTTGTAATCAATCATTCAATATTTAAAATGGATCTTAAAGTGAATACTAAAAAATAAATAACTCCTTTATTAGTTTCATAAAAATATGTTTTATTCCTTATAATAAAATGGATGTTTATATACAGAGGGTACCCTGAAATTTCAAATACTTTCATTTGTTCAAGAATAATGATTTTGGAGTACTCGCGTTAATCAATTCAACCCACGGTGTTATTTATTAACAATAACTTGTTAAAAAAAATACTCATGAATTTCATAAACCTTTTATTAGAGTATCATTTTCTTTATCCTTTAACTATCCAGAAATGAATTTTATTAATTATTCTCATATCAGATATTAAGGGATGGAAATGGCATCGATGACATCTAATGTACTGACAGGTCTCTTTCAAAAGTTCTACTAAATAATCCTTCAGACATTTATAACACCACTCTGATAATAAATGTATGAATGGGATCAAAGGAATAAAAAAATAATGTTTTGGTTTTATGCTTCAGGTGACAACCACCGATGACCCGATCATCCGCAAGCTGACCAAGACAGTGGGCACCGTGTACGCCACAGACACCATCCTGGCCACCATCATGTGCTGCACGCGCTCCAACTACTCCTGGGACATTGTCATTGAGAAGATCGGTAACCAAACACTTCATCCATTATCAACTTCCTAATACACGTTACTCAAAGAGATATAATTATTTAGACATGTCTTACTTTACTGCAGCTGTACCATACTTAGTTAAATCTCATTACCTACATTTTAATTTTAGCCTTTAAATAGGTGACATAGGTAAGAAAACTACATTACACAATACATTATTTGTTAGCATCTAAATCAGTGGACTTCTGACTCGAACAGTCCATAGAGCATTTAATAATACATACATAATGGTTTAATTTTAGCAGTATGGTCATATAATGCACTTCAGGCGTTATTTATTTTAATTGTGTTTAGAAATATTAATTATTATTTGGTTTAACCCTTTGGTTACAAAGAATTTTCTTAGCGAACATGCAAAAAATACGAAGCGATTTTAAAGCATTTTTTAGTACTTAAAAATTTAACATAATTTTTATCTTTCTTACGCTAGATTGTAAAAATAAAAATAATGTTCATTCCAAACAGTTCATACTTCAGATTAAGCAAATAAAAATTTAATCCATAGTAATTATATTTGCCAATAAAAAATATAAACATCAAAAAATAAAATTTCGAAACTCAAATTTTGATTTTGAGATCATATATGATGTAAATAATAAATCTTTATTACTGTCAACTTGTGTTTAGATGAGCCAAGAATATTCGACGCTTAATCTTTTTCACAGGAGAATCTACCGTTGAATATTCGACGCTTAGTAACCAAAGGATCCAATTTATGCATTATTTATGATGACTTTCTAACAACACATTTTAAAAGTTTGAAGTATGAATACGTATGATATGTTTAAAACTTACATTATTAAAATATCAAAGGTCTAAACCTTATTTATGGAATACCAAAGAAAAAATCATAGGTGGTTGATATATAAACCTTAAAAAAAATGTTTAGATTATCGTCGAATATTCGATGCTTCGTCTTTTTCTCACGAGAATAAACCGTCGAATATTCGACGCTTAGTAACCAAAGGCTTAATGTTGTAGATCCCTTTTTATAAATGAAAGCCTTTATTTGAAATTATATGTTAAAAAATATACTTTGCAAGAAAATATGATTTATTTCTAAAAATACCGTTTTATACCATTTTAATTTTTTTACTGAAAAATAATATATATATTGAGTAATTATGTTTTATAAAAATTCCGAAAATAAAGAAAGGTTATTCGCTATAAATAAATTTGCCATAATTTTATAAAGAACGGAAAGCCTACAAATACACACTGCAAGTGAATTATTTGCCTTATGTTAACTGACATTTGTATGTCACACTTCAGGTGATAAGCTGTTCATGGACAAGCGCGACAGCACCGAGTTTGACCTCCTGACTGTCAACGAGACCTCCGTGGAGCCGCCGCAGGACGAGAACAGTCCATTGAACTCGCCGAGGGACCTGGCTCTTGAAGCCACCTTCATCAACCACAACTTCAGCCAGCAGGTAGCCTTGTTACCAAAACAAGCTTTTCTAGCAGACATTTGTAACAGGAATTAAACATGTAACAATGAATCACTTCTTAGGTTTTCACGGCCAGATTTGATATTGTGGCTTTTGGGTTTAGATGTGAATGGCGAATTTCTTTTAACCAATATTTTGAATACGATAGGTATGTTCTAAGAATTCTTAGAACATACATTGCATATTCTTAAATACTGATTCTTAGAACATACCCACGTTCTCCGGACCAATGAAACTTGAGTATGTAGTTGCCATGGAGATATCAATAACGCTCGTAAAAATATAATTTGACACCTGCAATGGAGGTCGAAATATTGGTTAAAAGAAATTCGCCACACACAGCTAAACCCAAAAGCCACAATATCATATAACAATGAATTTAAATCAAACAACATTGACGAATTCCCTAACTCCTTCAAATTTGCCAGATGAGAACTGGTAAATATATTTTTTTTACAAATTTGGTTTAAGCCCCCCAGATCAACAGGTTAAAACAAATACGTTTTTACAGAAAATGAACAATTTTGTTATGTTTGTTAAGTCTAAATGAACCCTAATAAGACTCAATGTGCTCTTGTGGCATTAAAGGCAAGTTAGGCAAGCACCAATTAGTGCTAAGGGGCGATTTAAACCAAAATATACCTACAACATAGAAGGGACTGTTATATAAAAAATTGACACAAACACTAAAGGATAAATCTCTTATTCAATTCAAAAATGTGTAAAATATACTCTTCTCTTCTTCGTGTCAGCGACGTCAAATTATTTTTTCCCAATATCTGGCAACATCGATAGCTCGTGTGTTGCCCAGCATTAGGTCCTGAGATGTGCAACTTGTTGGGCACATGGAGCAGCATCGTAGGTGTGAGGCGGTCTGCAGGTCTCCACAGTCGCACAATAGTGTCTCTCCCTGCCGAAGCATTCCCCACCGCTCGAGGTTGTCCTTTTGTTCTACCAACTCCGGTTCTTAATTTATAAATACCTAAAAAAGGTCGGCCAGTCAAGCTCTTGCCAGTTGGGAGGCCTTCCTTTGGAGTAATGAGGAAATCCTCTGGTGCGATTTGTTGCCAGAACAGGAGCAGTCACCAGGGCCGGATGTGAGAGGTTGTGTGGCAACAAAAAGCTGCTTCGAGACTTCAATCTTGGTGTTGGGGGTATCTGATTATACAAGCAGTGGGACGGTTGGTTGATTGCCTTAAAATTTCTTATAACAATGACTTATGTGTCTTATGTACGGTGCGATACCAGCCAAAGGGTATAGTTTAGAAATGGGTGTTGGTTTGAGGCAGCCTGTGACGACTCTGCATGCATCATTCAGGGCAGTATCCACTTGATTACAGTGGGCTGATCGATTCCCACACTGGTGCCGCATATTCTCCGGCTGAGAAACAAAGTGCTAAAGCTGAGGTACGAAGAAGGGGTGGTTGGGCTCCCCAGTGAGTGTTGGTCAGTTTGCGGATGAGGTTGTTCCTTGTTGCAACTTTCTGTTTGGTGTTGCTGCAATGACGCCTGAAGGTGAGGGTGCGATCTAGAGTGACTCCGAGGTATTTTGGATGGTCGCTATGTTCCAGTACTCTACCTTCCCACGTGACACGAAGCTTTCTGTTAGCTTCCCTGTTCCTAAGGTGGAAACAGCAGACTTGTGTCTTTGATGGGTTAGGTTTGAGATGGTTGGTTTCAGTAATGGGACATCTCGTTGAGTCCCTGGCTTAGGATGTCCTCAACTTCTTCAAACGTTACTGCTTGTGCTGCCAAACCTAAGTCATCCGCATATATGAAAGATTTTGTGTCTTTGGGGGTGGGTTGGTCGTTTGTATATATATTAAATAGTATAGGAGCAAGTACACTGCCTTGTGGTAAGCCGTTCTTTTGGTTACGCCATCGGCTGGTTTTCCCTGAAAATCCACAGCGAATCTCCTGTTATGCAGCATAGCCGCGATCATCTGCACTAGCGAGAGAAGTCACCTGTCATTCTGTACAATTTACTGAGGAGTGTGCTGTGCGACACTGTATCGTATGTATGCAGCGGTTAGGTCGACGAATACACTCCGGTCACTTTCCTTAGTTCAATAAAACCGTTTTGTGATATGTTGGGTCAGGTTTAATACTTGCCCAGTGCATGACTTTCCGGTCGGAAGCCCGCCTGCTGGGGTATCATTTTAGGTTCGATAAAGGGGGTGAGTTTGAGTAGTATCCGTTCGAAGATTTTAAATATATGGCATAGTAAAGATATTGGGCGGTAGCTTTTAGCATCATCAGGGTTTTTCCCTGGCTTTAAAATGGCTATGACCTTGGACTTTCTCCATATTTTTGGGATTTGACTGCCGATCATGCAGGCATCAAACATTTCAAGGAGCCATTGTTTAGCCTGGGGGCCAAAGTGTTTTATCTGTTCAACTCAAAATAAATAAATCATCCAATCCAGCCCTGCTTTTTTGTCTTGAAGGCTTTGATAGCACACTCCAGTTCAGCCATTGAGAAGGGTTTTGACAGATCGCTGTGTTCAATTAGAGGGTTGTACGCTATAGAATTATTAATATTACTTGTACAGTCAACCTTTCTATAGCGTACAGTCAACCTTTCTTCTTGTACGCTATAGAAAGGTTGACTGTACAAGTAATGCATTTTTTTAAAATGTTTTTAATTAACTAAAAAAAATGTAAAAGTTATTTATAGAGGAAAATATTCTTACAGTTAAATGTAGTTATTCTGATGTTTTTCAATGCTTCTCTCAGGTTCTGCGCAGTGGTGCTGGAGACCCTCGTTACAAGTTCGCTTCTGCCAATCCCATCTTGTCTGAGGAAGAAGAAGGTGAAGTGGCCTCAGTGGCTTAATGCTACTGACAACGGGACCTCAACAATGGAGTGGTGAGAACTCAAATCATTCCTTTTAATCGTTTTTTCAATCATTTGTAGTTCCATAATTGTAATACTGTTGTTTGCAAATATAAGTATTTGGTGATCATTTTATTAACTTAACAGTTAAGTATATTGATAGAAATCAATCTATAATTTCATTGGTGAATAATAATATTTGTTTTTCAGCAGGATTGTGTGGGAAATACCCAATTTGCCATATTTTTAAATATATACATGATTTTTAACAATAAATATCCCATTATATAAACAATAAGTAACATTTCATGGCGAACATCGTCTCCATCCAGCGATGGCTTAGACAAGAGTTTCACATTGCCTCTTCAGCAAGAATGATGGTTTTATTGGAGAAGCAATAATGCTATTAATTAAAAGACTACCCTCCATAATTATACAGAATCTAGAGAGTTGCTTAATATTTTGAATGCGGCGTCTTTTTGGTAGATTTTTGGTTTTATAAAACCTGTAATATATTTTCTTCTAAACAAATATATCAGTTATAAATTAACTTATAGAGTAAGTTAATTTTGAACATTACAACAGTAGAATAAAGCTGTAATATGAGGCTATAAATTCTATGTTAAGTTCATGATAAATGTCATACGCAGTGAATGGGTTAAGTTGGCGATATCCATTATAATGCACAGCTTTGAGCTTCAGATAATAACTTATGTTTCCTCAGATCCTGGTGGCTCGGTGCGAGCACGATGCGGTTGTCCAGTCCCCAACTGGAGAGCTGCAGTTCCTGACTGTGAAGGCTCTCAACGAGTGGGACTCCAAGGCGGCCAACGGTGTCGAGTGGAGGCAGAAGCTGGACACACAGCGCGGAGCCGTGCTGGCTAATGAGCTGAGGAACAACGCCTGCAAGCTGGCCAAGTGGACTGTTCAGGTGAGATAATCAAGCTTGCTGGATCCAGGAAATCAAATTTGGCATCAATTATCCATAGTATATACTCGAAGATCTCAAGTGCAGTGGTGATGTAGAACAAGAAAACGATAACAGTAACCAACAAAACTATGTGATGCCAATTTGTTGTGACCATATGCGCCAGCTAAAGAGAGCATGTGAAAGAAGAAGACTGATTATTTGCACAACATTAAAAAAATACTTTCAGATGTATTGATGACTACAAATCCAGCTATTCTCAGTCAATTACCTCCAGTTCAACACTCACTTTTTTAATAATACTGTCGATTAATATGATTCTGATTTGTGTTTTTTTTCTATCTTAGATTGTTATTGAAATTAAAAATATAAAACTCATTATTTCACCTCGACCTGAATTTGTGTCCTTTTTTTGAAGACTACAGTCGACCTTCTTATAACATTTTCATAAGTACGTATGATTAGCCTGATTCTACCAAGATCTATCATTTAGTCCTTAGAGATGGTTCTATTCAATATAACAACTTTACAAATCAAAAAAAGCGTTCGTTATAGGATGGTAGAATATATACCTATCTGTTGCTTTAAAATATTACTAACCTTTTCGCTAATCACACTAAAAAACAATCCAAACTTTATGGTACTGTGTAGTTTTTACTACATATTAATTATGAAACCATTATTATATGTATATTATTATTATTATTATAAATATATTAATGTTTTTAGAAGGATTGTTCTAGTTATACATTTATGAGCTGAATTAGTCAAGCACAGATCATTTACTACTTGCTATTAGTGACGTTGTATATTTATCTTATTTCATTAATATTTCAGGCTCTCTTGGCTGGTTCTGACCACATCAAGTTCGGCTACGTGTCCCGAGCGATGGTGCGTGACTCCTCCCGTCACGTGATCCTCGGCACGCAGCAATACAAGCCCAGTGAGGTGGCCGCGCAGATCAACCTCTCCATGGACAACGCCTGGGGCATCCTGCGCTGCATCGTGGACATCTGCATGCTGCAGAAGGATGGTAAATAACTACATTGATTAACCTTAACAGTGAAATTGTCCTCCTAACCTTACTTTACTCCATTCTTCCTTTGACCACTTCAGAAGTTTAGCTTCTCTATTACAATAAATAACAATCATCATGTACATGTTTAACACCATAAAAGAAGAAATTGCATAGTACGATCAAAATAAATTGACATCTAAAAATGCGGGAAAAAATATCAACCTACACAATTCTTTCGTAATCATTGAGTAACGTAGCTAACTACCCTAATGTAGCGTAAGAAAGATGAAAATAAATTATTAGCAATAACAGATAGATCATGGACTCTGTCTATTCTAACTTCCCGGTGCTGAATGTCAAAAATGAACACTTTTTTTATACCGTATTTGTATTTTTTCGTATTTTTGGTCTCAATTCAACGATCTACTGTTTCTAAATACTCAGTCTACACAATTTTTAAGTGATCATTGAAAAATTAATAAATTAACTATATTCCTCTTATGATATGTGCCCATATTTATGAAATTAGTGTAAGTCATGAAATAGTGTAATTGCTTTTATGAATATATTTAAAATTGATTTTAAAAAAAATAGTTATTAATGTATTTCAGTTCCTATTGTTGGGAATTAATATAATCTTCATAAGACATAATTTAAAAAAATCTAAATTTAGAATTTTATCCAACATGAAGTCGTCACCTTGGTCTGCCATCTAACGTTTTTTTTTCAACTAGTGCTTATTTCGTGAATGGTAACACTTAGCTCATGTCTGATTTGACAGATAATTAGTTTTATCCTTCCGCTGAACGAATATGGTTGTGTATACGCTTGAACAACGCTGGGAAATATTGCGGCATTACTTTGAAAATCATGTTATTGTCCGCCATCTAACGTTTTTTTTCAACTAGTGCTTATTTCGTGAATGGTAACACTTAGCCATGTCTGATTTGACAGATAATTAGTTTTATCTTTCCGCTGAACAAATATGGTTGTGTATACGCTTAAACAACGCTGGGAAATATTGCGACATTACTTTGAAAATCAGGCCATTTTTCTTCGAAATTGAGCAAGGAGTGGCCGTTACAGTCAATGGCGATCGTTATCGGGCCATTTTTGTTCACAAAAATTGAAGAGGAGAATATTGGCAACATTTGGCTTCAACAGGACGGCGCTACGTGCCACACAGCCGAAGCTACACTCGATGTTTTGCTCCCCATTTTCAAAAAAAAAAGTTATTTGGCAGACCCGTTATCTCATAATCATAGGCATACATCATTAAATCCATGGTTGTAGGAAAATGTATTCTAATGTTCAGAGCCTGGGTTATTATTATATCAGCATTTAAATAGTGCTTTTATTTATGACCAAATGGTCAAATAGGCAAAAAAATGGATCTTGAGTCTACCACTGAAGCAGCGAGTTCCAGGCCGTTGAAGCTTCGAAACTGAAAGTAGGATTGCCAAATACCTTGATATGTAAACCTGACGTCAGCTGCTGGATGCTTTACTTGCTTTGGCTGATCTGAGTGTCTCTCCACGCGCACTTATCTCCGATGGCTTAGTAAGCTCAGTCATATAGCTCGGTGTAGTTCTGTCATTATCTGCTTATTGATTTGGCTCATCCAAAATGACCACATCATCAATATTTAATCTACCGTTTGTTAAGTGGACATTCTATACATGTTTGTTATGTTTACTTTCAGGTAAATATTTGATCATGAAGGACCCCAACAAGCCGATGATCCGTCTGTACGACATTCCCGACAACACCTTCGAGTCCGACGGCACCGAGGAGAGCGGAGAGGAAGGACCAGAGGCTCCCTTCGCCCGCCCCTACCCCTACGCCAACACCAAGAGGATGTAAACCAACAGCCACGGTCACAACAACAAACCATACACCATCATCATACTAAATCTCCTAGATATTGATCACGTCTCACTGTCAGAATTACATTCGCTTATTTGCAATTTAAAATAATCTCACTCTATTCAGATAATTATTTCTAGTGACATCGAAGGTGAAGCCTATGCTGTGTATTTTAGTCATGTCGGCAACATCAAATTGATTGTGTGAATGTTGCTCAGCATTTAGTTTTGTGAAGAATTAATCTGACTAATGGAGCAGAATCTAAGATGTGCTGTACAGGTATACAGAGATTGTGATAATTACTGGTGAGTAAACCTTATAAATAATTGAAGTTGCATACTAAAGTGAGTTTTGTGGCGAATATCGGATTATTGAAACAATTTCTAAATGGAGCCAGGATTGGTTTTTTTGTTTATTTTGTGGATGTTTATTCATTTTGTGTTTTTTTATATGTAATAATATTATATCAATTTAGTATTATTTTACTATTTCATTACAAAAATACAATAATTCCTCGCTTTTTTTTTCTTTCGTAAGAAATACTTCAATATAAATTTAGTTCTATTATTATTTTAGGTGATTACAATGTATTGGGTCTTTCGTCAATATTATTTTATTTATCATTGTATCATGATAAAAGTCAATGTCTTTTTTACTGGAATTTATATGTCGAACATCCTGATATGAAATAAATATTTAAAAATATATATCCATTTTGTTTTTCATTCCATTGCTCAAACCTCACTTCAACTGAAGTATTCCATGAAAATATCCTCAAACTTATTTATCACTCTGAAATATATCAAGACCATATCTGGTTGAGGGGATAAACTGCAGAGGGCGCCCTAGGCGGGAGTTTTTGGAGCAAGTGTTCGAGGACCTATTTAGCTCAGGTTTTATGCTGAGCTAAATACCCTAAATACCTAAATACTAGACAAACTACTGATAGATGTTAAGGCTGGAGAAAACCTGATTATATTAGGAGATTGGAACGCTGTATTGGGAGAAGGACGGGAGGGAACATGTGTTGGACCTTTCGGGCTAGGTACAAGAAATATGAGAGGCGACCGACTGACAGAATTCTGTGCCAAACATAAGCTTATAGTCGCAAACACCTGCTTTGAACACCATCCAAGGCAAAGATACACATGGAAGGCTCCAGGAGACCGACTCAGACTTCAGATCGACTATATAATTGTAAGAGAGCGATTTAAGAATCAAATTAAAGATTGCAGAAGCTACTCCAGCCCAGATATCGACAGTGACCATAATATAGTTATTGCTAAAAGTTCTCTGAAACTAAAAAAATAAAATATAAAAGTAACTATAAATGGAACACTAAAGCTTTAAAAACAAAGATGTCAAAGAAGAATACACGAAAAAACACAAGATTGGCGCCACAAAAAATTTGACAAATGTTAATGAAATATGGGAGGAAATAAAAAAAAATTAAAGATGTAGCAGAAGAAGTCATTGGCAAAGATAAGCCTAAGGCAAGGAAAGAATGGATAACAGAGGAAATCGTTAACATGATAGAAAAAAGGAGACTACTCAAAAATAACCCCAATGACAAGGCCCAGAGTGAATATAGAGCACTGAGAAACAGAATAAACAGAGAGTCACGAATCGCTAAGGAAGCATTCTTACAGAGAAAATGCAAAGAAATCAATGACAACATGAAAAAAGGAAATATTGAAACTGCATATGCGTCAGTAAAGGATTTCTTTGGCATGAAAATTGGAAAAGGCAAAGCGATAGAAGCAGAGAACGGAAAATACTGTTTGAGGATACACAAATAGGGGAGAGATGGAAACAGTACCTGGAAACACTATACAACGGAAGTAATGATACCAGCTTTGAGAGTGTGATAGAAAACGAAACTGATGTGGACGCCGATGATTTGGGAGACCCAATTATCCGAGAGGAATTTGACTTCGCATTAAAAAAGCTCAAAGATGGAAAAACACCAGGGATTGATGACCTACCAGCTGAACTAATAAAGTCGGCAGGAACCGGAACTCTAGATGCTCTGTTCACAATGACTCAGATGATTTATAATACAGGAATAGCGCCAGAAGACTTCAAAAGTGTCTAATTGTAACTCTGCCAAAGAAGCCCGGAACAACAAAATGTGAACAACACCGAACACTCAGTATTCTATCCCATGCATCCAAAATACTGACCAACATAATCCTACATAGAATTGAACCAAAAATAGAAAATAGTCTCACTAGCGATCAATTTGGATTCAGAAAAGAATGGGAACCAGAGAAGCAATCTTATCCCTGCGTATGATCTTGGAAAAGAGGATAAAAGTAGACCAAGATACATATATTGCCTTCGTGGACATTGAAAAAGCATTTGATAAAGTAGATTGGGAGAAGCTCTTCGATATTATGAAAGAAATTGGAGTCAAATACAAAGAACGAAGACTCATATTTTCACTTTACAAAGAAGAAGCTGCCATAATATCACTTGGAAATGTCCAAAAGGAAGCAAAAATACGTCAAGGGGTGAGACAAGGATGCTCTCTGTCGCCTGTACTCTTCAACGTATACATACAAAATGCAATTAATAACATCAGGGAAAAAAATGGGCCATAGAGAGGGGGTTAAAATACATGGCCAAAAGATTGATATGATAAGGTTTGCTGACGACATTGCTCTGATTGCTGAAACTGAAGATGAACTCACTGAAGCGCTGACATCCATGGAAAACATATTTAATTCCAACTACAATATGAAGATAAACAGCACAAAAACCAAAGTCATGAGAGTAAGCCGCAATGAGCAGCAGAAAATTAACATATCAATGCTAGGAGTACCCCTAAAAGATGCAAAAGAATTTGTATACCTTGGAAGTACGATTACCTGGGATGCCAGAACAAAAAGAGAAGTCAACAGTCGAATACATCAAGCAAGGCTAGCTTTCAATAAAAAGCCAAAATTCTTGAGTCAAAGAATATTACTTTAGGGCTCCGCAAGCAACTTGCCAAAACACTTGTTTGGAGCATCTTAATGTACGGCTGTGAGACATGGTGCTTATCTGAAAGTGATAAAAAAAGACTAGAGGCCTTTGAGATGTGGTCGTACAGAAGAATTCTCGGAATTTCCTGGAGAGACCACGTCACGAACAATGAGGTTCTCAGGATAATCAAGGAAGATAGGCACCTAATAAGAACCATCTCAGAGAGGCGAGCCCGATGGATTGGTCACATCATGCGCCACGATGGTCTTCTTCACGATATTGTGGAGGGGATGGTTGAGGGTAGAAACTGTAGAGGGCGCTCTAGACGGGAGTATTTACAGCAAGTATTCGAGGACATGAATTGTAGCGCTTATGCTGAGCTGAAAAGGGTTGCGGAGGACCGAGAGGAATGGAGATCGAGATGCAAGATTCTGTTGCTGCAAACCAATCCACCGGATTGATACTACGAAGAAGAAATACCCTATTTAGCTCAGCATAAGATCAATCATTGCAGAAGATCGTGAAGAGTGGACATCGAGATGCAAGATTTTTTTGCTGCAAACCGATCCACCGGATTGATACTACGAAGGAGATGTGGTATTTTTCCGGCATGGTAAAAAATAAGAATGAAAGACTATTATTAAAAGAGTCACTTTTATTAAATATAGGTACACTTATGATAGAGTGATATATTTTAATAGGTACATTAGAGTTGAACATTAACAGTAACATAAAGAAATTGATAATATTAACAGGAATATAAATAAAATAAACAGTATAACAACAATCCTGCTGGAAAAATCAACCATTATTATTTTAAAAGTTAATATAGCAAAATGTGCCGAGTTAAAATACCTATAAATGCAATTTTTGTGTAATTTTATTACACTTCCGTAGCTAATTTAATAATTAAGTAAAATACTTTAGTTTATCAAATATTAAAAAGTTTACTTTTCATAAAAAATAAGCCTTTTAAGGGAACCACATTTTTTACTATTATTACCATAATTACAATACAAAAATATATGGAGGTAGGTAGGTACTTCTGATTAATAAATGTTCTAAAAGTTATCTTGTAATTTTAAAGCTTGATTATAAATGAAATCTAATTAATGTGAAATTTAAACAATTTTCAATGGAAATTTCATAATTATAAAAAATAATAGTATGTAACATTATAAGTTTATACTTCCACATAGCATTCACTTTCAAATGTTTAAAAAAATTAAATACTAGTTAATTTTGTACATCAATTACATCATTGCTGAAAAAGAGGCAGTTGTTAAGCATAATTATAGCTATGTTTGTCCTTCATGTTACAATGTATTGCAAGGTTTTCGTTTCATAATGATAACTATACAAATTGTTATATATAATTGTGTCTCCTTAATAATTGAGCAATGGTGCAATGTGTATCGCTCATTAAAGAATAACGTGTACTGCTATAACATCGCTCAAAATAAAATGAGTATATTTATGATGCTAAAAATTACTGAATGAACAGTTTTTCTTCCCAGATATTTAAATAGATTTGTAAAAATACGTAATCGGTTTTATTATTAATTTCACTGTACTCGTAATATAGAAATGTTACTATCATACATTTGCATTTTATGAAACTGAATATTATAATAATTTGAACGGCAGAGGGCTTATTTAAGAGTTTTTATGCATCTCTTTGAAGGCAAAACCAATCTTCTTCACCGTGTAGTTGATATCCTCATCAGAGATCTCAAAGTACAGTGTGATCCTCAGAGTGTTCTGATCGCGGTAGATGACCTTGAGCTGTATGCCCTCTCCCTCCGCAGTAACGCAGCCGTTGTCCAGTTCCTCTTTAGTGACCGTAGCCAGGCGCTCGACAACGTCCGTTGCCGTTATTTTGCTGTTTTTGCTGATGTTGACGAGAATAATGTTGGTTTGGAGATTATCAATATCGACATTGAAGGAAGATAGCCGCAGAGCGTTGATTCCTGAAAAAAACATTTTTATTATTAAATTGAGAAACCTTTCTTCTTAAACCACTTATGTCAAAAATAATAGATTGGGTCCAGTGTTAGGTCTTGGAGGAAACTGCTAGTTGGAGTATAAGCCAGGATTACAGAGATAATTTACTGTAGATTTGTTTTTTCATTTGCATACTGCAGCATATACCTCATTAATGCTTCAATATAATTCATTCAAAGTGAATGCAGAATCAATATATTGAAAAAATATTAATCTTAATTAATTATCATAAAATAAAATACATTTACACTAATTTAATACAGGGAGCGGCAAAAAAAAAACCGTTTTAAAATCAAAACAATGACGAAAACCGTCGATTTTTTTTGCCACTCCCTGTATATTTAAAATTTGAAATGTTTGTCAAAGATAATACTTATGTTATATTAATAAATTATTTTTAAAAAGTTATCAACAATATTGGCATCTAAAAATCTATACTTATTTCATGCATAAGTGCATAAAATGCACACTTCAGTAAAAAAATAACTAAATTATATATTTTTTTTATCAATATATTTCATCATCAGCTTGTGTCCGTTCACTGTTGATATTAGGCCTTCCGCATGAGTCTCTATCCTTCTTGATCCTCCGCCCTTCATATGTAAGCTGCTCCCGCTATTCTTCTTATGTTGTCAGTCTATCTTACAGGGTTCGGCCAATGCTCCGTTTACCAGTTCATGGATGCCACTCCAACACTATTCTTCCCTATCGACCATCGTCTCTTCGACAGATATGTCCTCCCTATTGCCACTTGAGTGTGCCAATACGTTGGATAGCATCCAAAACTTGAGTTCTTCTTTGGTAAAAATATTTTTACGTATTTTTATTTCAGAATACTCAACACAATAAGGAATGAAATGATTTTTTTTTATCCAATTGCATGTATGAATTCCAATCCATTGGATTTTCAATTTATTACTTATGTACTTTAGATGTGTTTAATACTTTTACATTTGAGTGATTTTTATTTCAATATTACCTTGTGCGATAAGTTTAGCTCTTCTATGGTCTCCGACAAGAGCAGGAACAATCTCGTCCAAGGCCACAATAGCTGCAGCTGCGATGACTCCAGCCTGACGCATGCCACCTCCAAGAACCTTCCTCATCCTTCGAGCCCTGGAACAAATATCAATCGACATTAATATATACAGTAGTCTAGAGGTAAATAAGTTGTTACCAGGTCGGTCATTGATTTCTTCACTATTTTTGTTTTGTTTTTATCATATCTGTCGAATTTTTATACATACCTTTATGTGGTACATAAATAAAAATATATATTCATTTTAATTCAATTCGAATTTCTACTAATAAAAAATATCATGTGAGATTTAGTAATAAAAACAATTGTTAAGTCTGGCTTATTTTCACGTATCTGACCCCACTACAACACTGAATATATATTTATTGACTAAAAATCAATTAACGAATCCACCAAAAAGGCGCTGCGGTCAAAGGATTAAACAAATCAAACACAAAACTAACATTTAAATTGGTTAGCTTAAAAAATTACATATTTTCGCAGGACAAAATATTTTTTTGACCATGAACTTAAAATAAAAAGGTGACCATAGTTTTTGTGACCTATTTACACTTCGGTAATTGAATTGTTGATTTACTACAGGTTTATTTATTGATGAAGTAAATTTGCAACTAAATATCAATAATGTTTACTTACAGGAAAGATGCAGCAAAATATTAACAAAACTTTTCATAAGTAACACGTTTTGCCCTCCAGTGAACTCTATGAACTACACCGGTATTGACTATATGCTGCTTGTGGAGAGTGCAAGTGCTTATAATCTTCTCATAGAAGATATTCGGATCGTATGAGGAAGGAATTGCAGATTTATGCAGAGCAATCTACAGTCTATGTGTAGTGTTAAAAAGAGAAACGCCATATTTGACACATATCAACCATATAGGGAAAGGGTCCAGTGATATTAATTAACAGCTAGAATAAATTGATAATGTCCAAAAGTCAACAGCCACTTTTACTCACTGTCTGATGAAGCTGAAGGAGCCGCACAGGGCTGATCCGACAGGAGCTCCCAGACTCTTGCTGAAACATACAGAGACTGAATCAAAGTTCTTGACGACAGTTTCAGCATCGACGCCCAGATACTGCACTGCATTGAAGAGTCGTGCTCCATCCATGTGCATCAGCAGGGAGTGCTTGGAGGCCACGGCTGTCAGCTTTTCTATCCAATCCATGGGCACCACCTTTAATAATAAAACAACTCATTTAAACTTGACTATTATGATGATGAGGGGGCAATAGCTACTATTTCTATAAACATCCGTCTGTCGCAATACAATCTGACCGATCAGACGACAGTTTTATGGACACCACTCCTTGGCTATACGGATTAGCGTACCCACTTTCATAGTAGCTTCTTGACTCAGTGTGACCTTCTTAACCCACCTATACAGTCTTTGGTAGTCACCAATCTGCCTATGTCTGCAGAATACTTTCAAACAACTGACACCCTATTTTTTTTTCAGAGGATTCCCACGCCTCTCAATCTGAATAAGATTGATCCTTTAGTATGTTTTTAAAATACCTTAATTCTTTTTAAACTTCGTTTTAATTATTATCTACGTTTTTTATATATTTTTATAACACTACAGTGATGGATGAAATAAAGGTGATTTGTACCAATAAACATATATTTTTTTGCATTTCTCATTTTGCTGTATCCTTAAAAAGGCAAGGTCTAAAAAAGATCCTCGAGGTTTAAGTAATGTGGAAGTAATGGCAATTTAAAGTTGTGTATCTGTCAGGCTCATTGCGACCGACTGAAGGCGCCAAAGCATTGCGACCGACTGAGGGTTTAAGAACACAGACTCTTGCCATCTTTAAAAGCGGTCCAGAACCAAATACTGAATTTACTTAAAAGATGCATATCTGACCTTCGATGAGGTGAGAATCATACTTATGCATCAAGAGCAGGCTACCACATATTTTGTAATATCCTGTATTTTTCTACCTCCAAACAAAAGCAAGACTATGATCATTTTAATTTTAATCCTCCTACTTATGATGTGAATTGTTTATTTATAATCGTATGATTGTTTATCTTATTTTGCATAGCAACAACATAATCAATTTAAATTATTCATGCTATAAGGAATTGTATTATATATTTTATAAGCAAAACTGTATTAATTAATTAATTATGATGTAAAATTATAATAATATTATAAGTCATTAATCTAACATACTATCCTTGACTCCTATATTTTTATAGATATAACTCTTATTTTTATCAATAAGTGGGTTCACTTAACGGGGTTAAATAAATATTGTAACTATCATTAGATAATATTATTTAATACATATCTCAATTAAACAACCTAATTGATAACTAATAACCAAAAATTATTACAAATATATTTGCCTTATATTCTATAAAACATTAATCCATAATGCAATAATCTGTCAAATTACGATCGACTGTAATATAATTTAACAATGATGTCAAGAATAAATTAAAAAACTAAATCGTGAACCATTTTACAAAGCTGTTTAAATATTTGACAAAAATGTGATAAGTCATGTCATTCAAGACACATATAGATGATAACTTTGTTTTATAATAAACATTATATAATTTGATAAGAATTTACATGTAATATATAATATGACATCAGACTGGCAAATTCTTAAATTATTCGGCAATTTCAATTCAATTTAGACAATTCAAATTTAGAAGAGCTTTGGCTTAAATTATTATATTAAGAATTGAATACAGCATTAAAAGGATTAGTTTTATCATATTTAATAAATACATAAGCAAGGATATATGTATAACATGGTTTACAATATGCAGAGGTTAAAAACTATTTCTTTTAATTTATTTTATTACTCCTTAATAATCAGATTCTTAACAGTTTTATTAGAGTGATGAATTTGAAAAAAGAGCCAGCAATAACATGCCTAAATGTTTTTTAATACAGGGAGCGGCAAAAACATCCCACTGTTTGATTACTTGAGATTACAGAAAACCGTCAGATCTTTATGCCGATCCCTGTACAAGTAAACTATTTACCTGTTATTATTTTTATTTTAAGTAATGAAGAGAATATGCTAATATATTCCTGTTATGTGTAGTGAGTGATCTCGTTGGGAGGGCAATAAGACTAACATATACAGAAGTATTTGAAATCACAGAGGATCATTCCAAGTGGACGAATTTCTTCCATAAACCATGCAATATAATCACCACAACATTCATTAAAACAAGAAAATTATAGAGAATCTAGCAATGTTTCTGTTTAATGTATTTTTTTTAAATAAAATTGATTATACCTTTCCGCCACACATGTTGTGTGTATTTTCAACCACCACCATGCAGGTTTTGGGTTCATGGATGTCAGAGCCTCGAACGTGATTCTCAAGGTCATCCAAATCAAAGGTTCCATCCGGGTTGTTCTTGAGGGTTGTAAGCATGACACCAGCAACCTGACAAACTCCACCTTAACAAAAATTATACAAAATGAATCATACAAACTTAAAGAAATCATTTATATCCAACATTATAGAAGATGAATTAATGTCCTACAAGAAGACAGTTTTTTTTTCCCAAGTTGACTAGTACAAGAAGATTATGTACTACATATTGCAGTAACTATTTAATGCATCTAGGTAACTACTATACACATTCAAGACATTAAAATATACATATTGGGTTTAAGTTCAAGATATTGATGCATCATGATTACTTCCTCATGTGGAAAGAATAAATATTTTGGTGAACGTGTAGCAACGCGCGCCGGTAACGCCAATTTTACTCATGAAATATAGACCTACAATTATGATACCTAACAATAAAACCCTTAGGTATTATCATTCTATCATAATTCGGTCATGATTATTTGGGGGCAACACTCATACACTTATTTAATTTATTTCAGGTTTCTTAAACTAAATTCCCTAATTCCTCATATATTTTTCAGGCAGTCAACATTAGATTTAATAATTTATTTAGTCATCATTTTACCATTTTTTTCTGTGTATACAATATAGAACTTTATTTTTAGTGAAAATTTAAATAAGTGTTACCTTGTTCATATTTGAAGATGTGAGACATATTGCCAACAAGCACCTCAGCACCGCGCTTGTTACAGTGGACCATAACTAAAAAACCAACACATTATATTATAAAGTAAGAAGAAAAAAACATTAATTTCATGAATTTATATATTTTATAGAATCACCTAGCTTTGAAGTGGCAAAAATATGCTTCATTAAAGAATTGCTTTTAAATACAGCTTTACATACAATGTACTTTACTCATCTGTTTTTGATAAAAAAACTTTTTGATAATAACGTGATTTGAAATTAAATATTGTTTAATTTGGGAACCACTTGTTTCCATTATTTAATCACGATCAAAATTAATCTTACCAGCAATAAGATTGGCCATGGTCCCCGAGGGCACGAAGAGAGCAGCTTGCTTGCCCGTCATGGCCGCTACTTTCCTCTCCAGAGCGTTGACTGTTGGGTCCTCGCTGTACACGTCGTCCCCAACAATGGCAGAGGCCATGGCCTGCCTCATGGACTCTGTGGGTCGGGTGACAGTATCGGAACGATAGTCGATAACATAAGGACGGGGGGCGGCCATCTTGATGTTTTGAAAATTCTCTGAAAAATATTTTTATATTGAGTACATATTCAATTAAGTTACTCATATCTTTAAAAGGTTTGACAGAACGTGATTTGGTTGCGGCGGCAGCCATATTTCATCTGATTGGCTATGCCAGATTGACTACAATTCAATTATATCAAATTTTTTTTTTTTAAATGTCATCCATAAATTTGTGTGATCTTGATTGATATTTGTACTGTCGTATACTACCGGCTTTAGACCCTGCAGCGCCCTAGCGCATTTTTTTTGTGGTGCACTTATATTTTGTATTTAAAAAATCTAATGTTGCCCTTGGTGCCCCTAGCTCATTCGACGCCCTGGAGCACCGCCCCACTTCGCCACCCCCTAAAACCGGCACTGCTGTCATATTGCTAGCCTTGCTTACAACTGAGTATAAGGGTCTTCTTTGTACCTATTTTGAATTAGATTAAAACCAAATTGTATATGCAGCATACTGACACAAGATTTTGTTTTATTAAATTGTCAAATTTATACAGCCTTGAAGTTTATTTTTGTACTAGTAGTAAGTGACTCAAACTTAGTTTGAACTTGGTTCTAGTCCATTATTTTATTCCATGGGTCTTTCCATAGATATTTCATATTGTATTAATAATGAAGAAGTCTAGGCAATAAGTAAACATATCAAAATAATACTAACAGAAACAAACAGTGAAAAATAATGATGAAAAGAAAATAAAAGTTTATTACTATCTAAGAAACGCTCAAAAAATATATACGATTTACGAAAAATGTAAGCATATCTTGTTTTATTTACTAATCATTGATGTATTATATTAATTATTGCTCTCACTTTCAAAGTCAACAACAATTATCATCAAAACTCGAAGTAAGAAAATGAAGAATTTTTTTATTATTGCGCAAGATTTTTGAGATTGTTTTTTTTTTAATTTAGATCGAATAATCAAATACGCAATAAAAATAACTTTTGTATTAATGTAGAACCGATTCTGATTATAAAACTTTTAGGCACTCTCAGATTCAATTAATATATTTAATCAACAAAAGGTATATGATTGATATGATATTAAAAGATTATTGATTCAAATTAATACGCAATATTGCGCAATAATTTAATATATTGTAAATATATCAACCGTTACAATGACGACAAGATTCGTTAAATCACAATATAATATTTTATTTATTATTATTTCATTAGTTTGAAAATGAGATAATCGTACATTTTTTGATTTTTTATTAAAAATACAACTCGCGTGTTCTTGGCATTGATAAAAATAGCGTGTTTTGATAAATAGGTCACCACAAAAAAACACAACAGAAATAATAAAACGTAAATTAAACACTGATCACGATATATTAACAGAATCACAAAATAAAATTATATAGTCACCTTTGTCGTGCGAAAGCCGGACGTTGACTGATTTAACGTACGAGTATATGTGAAGTTATTGGATTGCTTAAAAATTTGGCCCGGGAAGTTGGTAGGCTATCCAAGTTCAAGAGCGTTCGCCGCGTCTCGCTAAATATTGTTGTTTGATGTCAAGCACCAGAATCGTCTGACATCACCACTCCTCCGCTCGCTTGGTTATATTCGCTAACGGTACACGTCATGGATCGGTAGCAGTTGCTAGAAGCAAATTTTGAATTTCGAATTTTGCCGCGTTCGTTTTCAAACATTCTGTTTCAATTTTAATATACCTACACATAAAATATATCATGTGGCTGTTAAATAAATATAAATAAATTCGAATAATTGTTTACTTATTTATATCAACTTTATTATGAAAATATTATATAATTTGCGAGTTTCTACATTTGTTTAGTTATAGGGCCACGTAATGATTTGGTAATACACGTAGGTACACACTATTGTTTACTGGCCAACTTAAATATCGCGGTTTGGTACATGCGTTTAGCAATCATCATCATCATCATCAGCCTGTGTCCGTCCACTGTTGAACGTAGGCCTCCCGCATGAGTCTCCATCCTCTTCGATCCTCCGCCTTCCGCATCCAGGTCACTCCCGCTATTCTTCTTATATCGTCGGTCCATCTTGTAGGGGGTCGGCCAATGCTTCACTAGGTAATATACTAGCAATACTAGGTAGCAAACCTAATATTTTTATAATACCTACCGAACTATTATAAAGCGATTAAATATTTTTAATATGTGAAATAATATACGAAATCGGCAAAAAATTTTAATTTAATCGATAATATTTCCAGTTATGGTTGTTCGAATTTTCCAATTTCCACTGTTCGTGTTTCAATTTGGAAACTAAAATAATGGTGACAGTGGACTCTTTGTTTTCCTTACAAATATGTATTATGATTGTTTAAATCTGTGACTTCGGATATTTTGGCTATCGCGAATCCTCAAACTCAAAAAGCACAAACTAAAACCTTAGATTTGCAAAATCAATAAGTATTGATTAAAATTTTGTTAGCTTCAACTGACGTTATATGAATTATATATGCTTCCAATTATTAATTGATTTTAATTTCAATTCCTTCAATCTACTCCCCTGCAAGTGTCTTCACATTGTCATTTGTTTTATTTGCTTAAACTGTCAATGTATAATTGTGTTTTATTAAAAATAATGAATTTATACTTTTTTTTACTCGTTTTATTTCACATTATTTATCGACCGGACTTGTGTCATCCTAAGTAAAGATATTTTGACCGTAACATCGCCACTGCCTTCCATTGTAGCACATAAGCACATGAGCTCGTGAGCACGTGAGCACGTGAGCACGTGAGCACGTGAGCACGTTAGCGCGCTAACGAACTCGTTCATTGCTTACAAAGTTGAATACATCCATTCTGAAGATTATACGCAACCAATCAAAATAAATAATACGATAAAAATCAGCGTTAGTAATATATTTTTTGGAAATTAAAATTCTTTCATTATTTATATTTATTTATTATAAATGATGTTGAGACAACTTGCCTAAAATCTTACATAATACAATATAATTTAACTGTAAATATACAACGACTTTTGTCAATTGTTGTGATAATATTACGATATAAAAAATGTTATATAATGCAAATTTAATTTATTCTGATTAAAAAATATTATTAAATTGAAGAATAATTTCACGATTTACTTTTATTTCAACGTCATCAACATCGTCATCATGAAAAACCTATTCAAACTTTCATAAATTTAAGGTATATAAATAAGGTGAGAACATTTTTATCGTTGCCGGAATCGCTTAATCAAATAATCATATTTAAATAAAAAATATTTAGTAATAAGTTTCTTTCTCCAGCCAGCCGCCAGGGTTTCGGCGTATAATAAGGCGACGCACCTCGTCATAGATGATGATGAGCAGCATAAATGGTAAAGCCGGAAACCACCATACAAACTTCATGGGAAACATCCTAAACACCTTGTCCGCCCCGGGTGTGTAAACAAGGACAATGGCGAAAACGGTCTCGAAGACCAGCGCAAAGTTTAGGACATGGTTCTTCATGCCCTGCTGAAAAATAGAGTTTCGTCTCGTCTTACAAATGATAAGATCGGCCCACTGAGCTATCACTATGCTGACAAAATATGCTGAATGGCAAGTGTGCTCGAGCAATTTGCGGTCGCTGTACGTCCACTCTTGACCGTACGAGTCTGGTAAGTCATTGATAGCTTCCGAGTCCCACTTTGATCTGATGCCTAAGAGTGCCATCGGAAAGAAACCATTCTCGGCCATTATCACGAAGTACACGAAGAACCCTGCAACAGATTGGATCAAACCGATCTGACCATATCTCATCGCGATGAGATTCCCATTGACCAGTTGATCTTTAAATTGATCCCGAGGTGGAAGTTTCATTATATCCGACTCGGCTTTCTCGTATGCCAAAGATATGGCCGGTATCAAGTCAGTTCCCAAATCGATTAAAAGAATACATATAGTTCCCAAGGCTAAGGGAATGTTAAAAGTAATGTAAACCAAAAACGGCACCATCTCGGGAACATTAGAAGTCAAAGTATATGCAATGGATTTCTTCAAATTTTCGAAAATCAATCTGCCCTCCTCTACTCCGGTCACGATGGAAGCAAAGTTATCATCCAACAGAATCATATCGGCGGCCTGTTTGGACACATCGGAGCCTGTTATGCCCATCGCCACACCGATGTCAGCCTTCTTGAGAGCGGGCGAATCGTTCACTCCGTCACCTGTAACGGCTACAACGCACCCTATTCTCTGAAAACCCTCCACAATGATTAATTTCTGATGCGGGGAAGTACGAGCAAACACAATCTCCTGGTAATTTCTCAAAACACTGTCTAGCTGGTGTGAATCCATTTTTCTGAGTTGTGTTCCATGCAAGACAGCAACATTTGCTTTTTGAGGGTCGACTTTAGAGATGGGTATGTTAAGCCTGGCCGCGATATCATCAACGGTTTCGCTGCCTTCTGAAATAATGCCTACAGACTTGGCGATGGCTTTTGCTGTAATGGGGTGATCCCCGGTCACCATGACGACCTTAATACCAGCGGAACGGCACTTGGCTACAGCCAGTGGAACGGCAGCCCTCGGAGGATCAATCATAGATATGAGACCGACAAATCGCAAATTTCTGACTGAGAAGTTGGGATCTTCGGAGTCGAATTTGAACCCGATAGGATACTTGTCGGAGGACATAATTTTGTCACAAAATCCGAGAACGCGCTCGCCGAGACTTCCTAGATCAATGTAAGCTTTGTTGAATGCATTTTTCAGTTCTACGTTCAAATCAATCTCTGTTCCGTCAATTACGATGCTTTTACACATTTCCAGAATCTTCTCGGGTGCTCCCTTCATGACCATGATGTGGCATGGCGTCATCCCATCTTCCATCTCATGGATGGATACCTGATACTTGTTGGTAGAGTTAAAAGGAATTTCGCAAACTTTTTTATTCTTCTTTCGGATGCTCATGACGTTTCCCACAGCCAGCTCCATGCACTTGAGCAGAGCCGCCTCTGATGCATCGCCATTGACATCTTTATTTTGGATGGATTTTCCCTCTTGACCAACCTTGAACTCGGCGCGGTTGCAAAGTATCGCGATTCGTGCCAAAGCTTTGAACCCTGTGCTTGAACGGTCTAATCGAACACCGGACTGATCTTCTGTAGTGTCAACTTCGATGATCTTGTTGTCAAACCACATATGGGCGACGGTCATCCTATTCTGAGTAAGCGTGCCAGTCTTATCAGAGCAGATGACTGATGTAGAGCCGAGGGTCTCCACAGCCTCTAGGTTTTTCACAAGGCAATTTTTGGAAGCTAATCGCTTTGCCGTGAGAGTCAGACATACACTAATGGTTGCCAACAGACCCTCAGGAACGTTCGCTACTATGATACCAATTAAGAAAATAACGCTCTCTAACCAATCGTAGCCCATGATAAGAGCAGCCGCAAAGAATGTCACTCCCAGGATTACACCCACTATAGTTATGATATAGATAAAATTTTCCATTTCCTTGGCAAAAGGAGATTTGCCGATATTTATGCGGGACGCTAATCCAGCCACGCGCCCCATTACTGTGCGATCTCCGCAAGCAATAACAACTCCTTTAGCAGTTCCTTCTACGGCGTTAGTAGAAAAGAAGGCCAAGTTCTTTGTTTCCAGTGGGTTTTCATTGGAGCAGTTGACTCCACGAGACTGCGGTTCCGCCTCTCCTGTTAAACTTGAGTTGTCTACCTTAAAGGCGAATGATTCGATGATGCGAATGTCAGCGGGAATGCGATTGCCAAATTGAATCTCGATGACATCTCCCAGGACCAACTCTTCGGCTTTGATGCAAAGCTTTTTGCCATCTCGCAGGACGTTGGCATATTCTGGAACCATTTTCTTGAAGGACTCCATAATCATGGAACTTTTTTTCTCCTGGTAGTAGGAGAAGAGACCTGTGAACATCACCACGGCTATCAGCACGATGCCGAGATACACATTGTCGACGTCAGGGTCGTCTTCTGTACCGACTTGAATAAAGTAAGCGATGAAACACAAAATGGCTCCGAACCACAATAACAGAGCGAAACCACCAAATAATTTCTTAGAGAACATTAGCCATTTTGGTGTCTTCTTGGTAGGTGTGAGAGCATTAAATCCTTCCCTGGCTTGAATTTCATTGACCTTCGCACTACGGAGTCCATTTTTGGGATCAGTATTGAATCTCTTATATAATTCTTCGCACGTTATTTTGTGGAAATCGATATTTAGTTCTTGTTTGAGTTCATCGAGGGTTTGGCCTTTTCTTGCTTTCTTCTTCCTTGTCTTTTGACTATTTTTTGTCATGGCGTTTTTTATGGCAGTGGTATTCAAAGACGCTTCGTTAGACGCCATGATTATATAATTGTTTTTAAAAAATGTAATTCTGCCTTTGTTTTCATTTAAAAGAATATTTTTGAATATAAACAATCATATTCCGTCATCTATGAGTGAATTTATGAAGTAATATTATAAATCATCAAGAGATGTCACACATGTGCGATAAATATTGGATTTAATATATTTTTCAACAATAATGTAGAACAGTTAAAAAAATACATCAGTCTTTGTCTGTGATTTTATAAATATTTTTTATTTGAAAATTTACAATTTAGAGAGCATGTTCACAACGGTTCCGATTTAGGCATGCCTACAAATATGTACATATTTATAAAAATAAAAAATAAAAATTATTACACAATATATTTTTTTTAATAACTACATTAGCTTCTCATGAATAAAACTGCAGTCATTTAATTCATTACTTTTATGCAGAAAAAATACAGAATACAAGTCAGCTATGCTATCGCAGTCAAACCTCCCTCTCCAATATTTTGCAACATTTGCTTTATATAGTGTTGCCAAACATTTAATAAGTTTAAAAAAAATGTTTTGTTTAATTTATATTTTTCGCATTCACTTTGAGATTCATTTGAAATATTAAATAAACAATTTATCTTATGTTCTTTTAGAATGGATCACGATGACTCCTGTTTATTCACTTGCTGGAATACTACGGTTTTGCCCTTAATGAAAGCTTCGTCTAATCACCACGTTAATATATAATTTAAATATAATATTGCATAGAAATAAGAAATTTATTATTTTTTAACAAAAACCTGAGGGCTTGAATAGTTATGTTTATTCTGTGCTCTCCTGTGATATCCAGAGGTCATGCCCCAGCAAGATCTACATTCCTCTATTGACCAACTGTATGAAAGAAGGCTTCTTTGTACATTTCGATTATTTTTTTTACCCATTTTTCTCGCGGTGCACCTGCAACAAGCTCGCGGTGCACCAGTACACCGCGGTGCACCGGTTGAAAACCACTGCTCTACTCACTAACAATTGAATACCTTGCAATATTTGTATAACGGTAAGAGATATTACAAGTTCATTTTTTTTTGCACAAATACAAGTTTTTTGTAAGAAGAAATATATATATTATAACCATGTATGCAAACAGATGCTATTATGTCGTCACTCAAGTCACATACTGTTCAAAGAAAACTTAAATTTACTTATGTGTTGCATAAGTAAGCCTTCATTAAACAACAAAAGTGCAAGCACAGAATGCCAATCAAATGTAAAGTTTTATTCAAATTTGTTTTGCGAAAGTTATTAAATACTAAAAATATTTTTAATATTTTTAAATTAATTCAGTACCCTTTTTAGAATAAGAACTGATATTTCTGTGCAATATTATAAATAAATTGATGGCACGTTGATTTTAATCTTCAGACATCAAAATTTCTTGATTTTATAATAATATTTTATGAAAAGGAATTTTCCCTTATTACAGAGAAATATTATTTCTTGTATGTGATCGGTATATTTATGTTGGTCCATTTATTACAAAGCAAATGATTTTCTTAAATTTAAAACATCTTATTGATGTACAAATAATAACTCAATGTTTTTATAAATATGAAAAGGTTTTTTAATTATTTCAAATAAATACCTATTAGTCGTTTTGTTGGCAGCTCTGATAGATCAGCCAATGAGCGTGCCGGGCTGTAACCGTCCGCCTTCGGGAGCGCAGAGCTGTCAGTCATCATCGCTAGCGTGAGTCTGTTGTGCGTGAGGCTCTCAAATAACATATACCCGAACAACTGCGTCCGCGGCGTCCCCCCAACAACACTAAACCGACATAATATACAAGTGCATTAATAATTTAAAATTTATTTCGATTCAGTGTTTGATGCGGCCTGTGCTTTTGTGATCTCCGGTGCCCGGTCGGCGTGCTCGCCCCGTGTTTGATGTCCGCTCACACCGTGAGGCGGCCAGCTTATTCATTCGCAGTCACCGCGCCACCACTACGATGGCAGACGAGCTCCGCGACAGAAACGACCCCGAGCTGAAGTGCCTCTCGGTCGACAGGGACAACTTCAACGACCCGGCTACGCAGGCGGAATGGACCCAAAAGCGCCTGGTCTGGCTGCCCCACGAGTCGCAAGGCTTCGTCGCAGCCGGGATCAAAGGCGAGCATGGAGACGAGGTCGAAGTGGAGATCGCCGACACCGGCAAGAGGATGATGGTCCCGATCGACGACGTCCAGAAGATGAACCCGCCCAAGTTCAACAAGGTGGAGGACATGGCAGAGCTGACGTGCCTCAACGAGGCCTCCGTTCTGCACAACATCAAGGACCGCTACTACTCCGGCCTCATCTATGTAAGTACATTTGAATAAAAACATAACCTCACAAAATGCAAGGAATTTCGAAATGTATGAAACATTAACTTTAAACATTCACTATCGCAATATAATAAGCGTGTAAGTGTGTAGGCGGCATATATGTATTAAATTTATTCGGCGGGACTCATCGCTGCTGATGTATGTTGCTACGAATGATCTAAAGGATTCTAGTGCTACTTATCAGTTTTTAGTTGAGAACTAGTGTTATATGTTTATCATGGTTGCTTGTGTTGTACTCGTATATATATGTTAATGAAGACGAATGAAAGAGACTCGTGTGATTATTATTCAGCTGAGAACTCCTAAGCGACATCACTAGATACCAGATGAATCTGAACTAAAGCATTAGACATAGTAGCATCTAACCAATAATACAATTTAAATTACTACTAAGCAACAGGCGATTGAATTATCGACATTTTTTACGTCTCATACATATAATTTTTTTTTACGTACATATAAACATTCAAATACAAAAACAAAAATACACCATTTACACATTCAAAATATTTAACAATAAACATGTGGACACTAATGTCAAATTCAGTATTTGTGCAATAAATTCCCAATTATCCACTTTATTTTGCGTTTAAAATATCGATTAACAACAATTTTTAGTGTGAGAACATTTAATAAATAGGCTGTCATTTTATCAAAATCGTCAAGCACATGATTGTAAAATTTTATTATATTCATGTAAATTGTTCGTATTTTTGTTATTTTTCTCGATCTTTTAAAAAAATTAATCACTAAAACATTAGAGCGACTCCAGAAAAATAAATTCTCCAAGCACGCGCCGGTAGATTCTGACTCACCTGTATTAATACCGGTTGTGAATTTCTAACACCAAAGATTTATTGAGACTTCCACTTAATTGGTAACAAAATGCATATTATGTCCATCCATAAACAATTATATTATCTCTATTCATAAACCATGAGGAACTATTTTCAAAATTTCGCTCCATTTTTTATGTCAACAATCCTGTAAATACGTTGCCTTCAATAGTTTACACTTTACAATACATGTTTCTATATATATTTTTGTACTCTACTTTTGTGTTCTCGTTATTTTAATTCAAATATTATTTATAAATCTAAACTAACGAATATTTTTGCATATTCATTTTCTTACATATTAGTGCATTCAAGTGTAATTGACATTCGAACAAGGTTATTTATTTTATTTCATTTGTTAGGTTAGGTTTCATTTTAAAACGTGAAACTTTTTGAATAGATTTGTCAATAAGTTTATTTACATTGATTCTGATTAAAAAGAGAATATGTTAAGTTAGGAAACTATATTTTAAGTTTACGTTTTAATTCACTTTTGAAAAAAAAATCTGGTTTAACATTATGTCGAATCCCTTATTTAAAGGAATTTTCATGTTTTACGAAACAAACTTTAAAAATAATACATACCAAAATATATAATCAGGTAGTTCTGTATATATATTTCTAAGTAGTCAGAATTAAACTATAAAATAACTATCTTTTTTTTGTTCTTACAATAATATTACTTCAACAAACTCTAGTCATTTATCACCATTCCTTGCAATTTACTAACATAATATTTTTACTTGTATTTTTTCTTCCGTTGGGAATATGCATTTATTTTTGAACTCTTGTTTTAAATTTTAAACATATTCTTCGCGTGCCAATCTATTATTTTAATTTTATTAAACTTAACCGAAAGTGTAAAAAATGTACCATCACGATTTAATACAAGATACCAACGACTTTTAATGTACGATTTATAATGTGGTGTTAAAAACATGTTCGATTATTCTAGGAATCATCGCTGAAATATTTTCGATTATTTTTTATTTCGATGCCAAAGAAGTTCACCTAAACCCGACGCAAAAAACCTGAATGCAATGGCTTTAGCAATGAAATCATTTTTCGTGCTGTTAGGTTGTTGACGTGTTGCCATAATAATAAAAAAGCGTATTGCTTATTAGGTACCTAATTATATATTTTGGTGCACATTATTTTGACCCATATTTTTTTTAATTCATCCCTCCACATAATAATTTCAATCCAGGATTCTACGTTTTATTTATTTACTAAAGATGGTTTACCAATGTAAATACGACAATTAATTCATAATGAAATTACATAAATATAATATTCTGATTATAACTTAAGTTCATAATATGTACTTTTAAATTATACATGTTTATAACCTTTCTTAAAAGACATTGACAACACTTTCGTTATGGAGATTAACCGCGTTCTGTATATTTAAAAATACATGTGAAATATTCGATTTTTTTATTTCTCTTCAATTTCAATTATATTTTTAATGTATTTATACTTAAGAAAATAAGTAAAAAAAACTCTAAAGAGCTTTTTACTTAACGTAGACAAAATGGTCAAAATAATCTTACCTTACCAGTAATTATGAATTTGAGAAATAAAAAAAAACTA
This sequence comes from Glossosoma conforme, assembly GCA_022606575.1. NCBI lineage: Eukaryota > Metazoa > Arthropoda > Insecta > Trichoptera > Glossosomatidae > Glossosoma > Glossosoma conforme. Next base: position 964,091 of record JAGTXR010000168.1, read on the forward strand.
TTATTATTTGTACACTGTCCATTTTGATGATAATACTTTGACCAATAGTTGATTAATATACTGAGCAATTCATTTGTTGCCTTTTTAGATATAGGTCAAACCGTTTTGTAAAGACACAAAATAATCATTGATCATAAATCAATTATAAGTACTTTGTCACGTAAATGTACTAAAAAACGTAATTATCGAGTCATGATTATATCTAGTTGGCCATTTGGAATTAAAGGAAAGTATAAGTGAAGTATCTTTTTTAGGTTTATTACATATAGAGTTGCTAAGCACTTTTTCCTTTTTTTAGGAGTTAAAAAATATTTTCCTATCGACGATTTTTTTACAGTTATATTGGTAGCAATCAATTTGCTCGGCTTTCAAATATGTAAAATTTACTATACCTGATTGACTATGATAACTTACGAATATCTAAGCTTGGCCCACTCGACATGTGGATAAATATTAAATAATCAATTGACATTCAATTTAATGCAATTTTTAACTGATAACAATCAAGTAATTGTAATTAATGTCTTATTATCATGAAATTTAATGTCTCCTTATTATTATGCATATGAGTATTAATAGTAAACCCTAAAAGATGCAAAAGAGTTTGTATACCTTGGAAGTACGATCACCTGGGATGGCAGAACAAAAAGAGAAGTCAACAGACGCATACATCAAGCAAGGCTAGCGTCCAATAAAAAAACGAAAATTCTTGAATCAAATAATATTAATTTAAAGCTCCGCAAGCAACTTGCCAAAACATTTGTTTGAAGCATCTGGATGTACGGCTGTGAGACATGGTGCTTATATGAAAGTGATAAAAAAGACTAGAGGACTTTGAGATGTGGTCATACAGAGGAATTCTCGGAATTTCCTGGAGAGACCACGTCACGAACAATAAGGTTCTCAGCATAATCAAGGAACATAGGCACCTAGTAAGAACCATCTCAGAGAGGCGAGCCCGATGGATTGGTCACATCATGCGCCACGATGGTCTTCTTCACGACATTATGGAAGGGATGGTTGAGAGTAGAAACTGCAGATGGCGCCCTAGACGGGAGTATTCGCAGCAAGTTTTGAGGACATGAGTTGTAGCTCTTATGCTGAGCTAAAGAGGTTGCAGAGGATCGAGAAGAGTGGAGATCGAGATGCAAGATTTTGTTCTTGCAAACCAATCCACCGGATTCATACTACGTAGAAGAAGTATATCTTAGTCTTTGTCGGTTGTCCAGTCCTTAGAACATAACCAAATTGTAGAAAGCATTATACCTACATTACAATAATTATCATAAGACTTGTTAAGCAATTTAACTCAAATACAAGGAATTTTAAGCAATAAAAGACATGCAATTAATATTAAAGTTTATTACATTACTAAATTTACTAAAATAAATAGACTATCGGAAAGTAATAATAATAATAATATTAAGCTTGTGAATAAATGTTGACTGATTGAATAATAAAAAATTATAATATAAGAACTCTGAATATATGCTATATACTATAGAGACACCTATCGTTATATGATGGTAACAATGGTATAAATACAACTTATTCCGCGTAACAGTTCGGGCAGAGGATGGTCGAGTGGTCTAGAGTCTAGACTCTAGACCAGGCATGGGCAACCTTTCCTAGGTCTGGGGCCACATTATCATTCTGTCTCCGTGTCAAGGGCCGGACCAAATTATTAACTATATTAAGGTAATATTAAATTAAATAAAACACATTGCTACTTCTTGCATATTTTATTTATTTATATAATGAACGACATTAATTGCTTATAAAATTTAATGTGACGATTGACTTTGTACTTGAATTACGAGACTATCAATATTGGCGTTGATATTGCTTAATGATAATCTCATCGAATTTTCGAGATTTTCATCTGTTATCCTCGTTCGAATTTTCGATTTGGTGTACTTCATCCTCGAAAAAAATTGTTCGCATGTATACGTGCTGCCAAAAAGACAAATGATGTTTCTTGCAAATCTACGTAAGTTTGTATAATTTTCTTCCACCAAATATAATTTATAAAAATCCGTCAAAGTAACTTTGTCAAATTGTGATTTTAGCGCTAAATCCCCCTGAAGCTCAATAAGTTCCATCTGTAAATTTGCTGGCACATTATTTACATCAGCATCCATTGGACGAGTAAATATAGCGAATGTTGAGTCTTTGTTTTGGAAGTCGGCAAACCTCGTATCAAATTGCTCTATTAGTGCCTTCAGTTCATCTCCATAAGAATTATATGTGATGTTTGTATGCCTTGATAGATTAGGAAAATGGTAACAATTTTACCTCTTATCTGATTTTTTCAAAAATCTAAGCTTATTACAAAAAACTTTGACATGGCTATGCAGTTCATGAACCAATTGTCCCTGTTTTTGTAGTTTTAAATTAAGATCATTTAGGTATCCTGTGACATCTACAAGGAATGCTTAATCACACAGCCATTGATTATCTTTTATTTGGTTGATTGTGTTTCCTTTTATGTCCATAAAATCTGCAATGTCTTGTCTCAAATCATAGAATTGTTTCAACATGTTTCCTTTACTCAACCACCTTACTTCACAGTAATAAGACACATCTTCATAGTCTGAAAATAGGTCTTCCAAAAACACCTTAAACTGGCGGTGAGTAAGTGCACGTGACTTAATAAAATTAATGCTTGCTACTACTACATCCATAACATTCTTGAATTTCATCGATTTTGCGCACAAATTTTGCTGGTGGATAATACAATGAAAATTTGTTAAATTTTCCGGCTGGATCTGTAATTCTATTGCTCTTTCATTAACAACTCCGATAAATCCTTTCCGTAAGCCAACCATTGCAGGGGCACCATCAGTACATATGCCAGATAGTGCACTCCATTTAATCCCAAAGCTTTCGAAGACTATGTTGACTGCTTCAAATATATCTTCACCGGTAGTCGTTCCTTTTAACGGCTGAAGAGCTAATAATTCTTCTGTGATTTTGAAGTCCACGTCAACTCCTCTGATAAATATTGCTAATTGTGCTGTATCAGAGGCATCTGTGCTCTCATCCAAAGCAATTGAAAATGCTTCAAATCCAGTAATCACCTCTTTCAAACTTTTTTTGATATCATCAGCCATCATTTCTATACGTCGGACAACAGTACGTCTCGACAAAGATATTCTCTCAAAGTCTTTTTCTTTTCAGGACAGATTATACTTGAAACGTCGAGCAGACACTCTTTAATAAATTCTCCTTCACCAAATGACTTAGAATGCTTTGCAATTTTTTCGCTTACAACAAAGGTGGCTTTAACAACGCTATCGTGCTGCGTTATTTGCTTTTTGAACATTTGTTGCTGGGTATCCAAGTTCTTCTTCAACTTCTGTATCATATCTTTTCGAATTTGTTCATTTATTTGTTGGTGATCCGCATGCCTCGAAGTAAAATGTCTCTTTAAGTTGAATTCTTTGTTGACGGATACGGACTCCTTACACAGCAAACATACGGGCATTCCTTTATTCAGGATAAAGAAATAATCCTCCGTCCACTTGTCTTGAAATTTTCGACACTCTGCATCAACTTTTCTTTTTTTCGACATAACCCCTGACATTGTCACAAATTTAAAAACAATATTTAGAAGTGACAAACAAAACTGTCTTCTATGCCAGAACGCACCAGTAAACAGAACAAACCAGACCAGAAGTCGCGTGAACACTAAATAAGGGGAATGCGGCGCGGAGGGGGACGGAATTAGTGTGCTGCACTCGGGATATTTCGTGCCTACGAACTTTGCCGAAACACAAACCATCGGATGCATTGCGATAATAATATATATTATTATATTATGTAGCGCGGAGGGGGTGGGCCCCGCTCGTAACCCTTCGGTGCGTATACGAGCTTCCCCGAATCACTGCAAGCGCCCGTGTCATCTGCATTATTTTAACTAATGTATTTCTCAATTACTTCGCCGAGATGAATCAGGGCCGGACAAAATAGCTCCGCGGGCCGGATCCGGCCCGCGGGCCGGCGGCTGCCCATCTATGCTCTAGACTCTAGGATAATGAACATGAGCAACGGTTGGTTCCAAGGCTCGCAGGTTCGCATCCCGCTTCTGCCAATATTTTTTCTGAACGAATTTGATGCGCATAAAGAATTTGATGTATTATAGTATGTGTATATTTAATTACTAATAATATTACATAATTAATAAAAGACATTAATAATTGTTATTGATTAGGCGTATATCTAAATGTAATAGTTGTAATTTTTCTTCGAGTAAGGTGCGGTCTGCGATGTGGGCGTTTGTGTTTGGTTCAAGTCTCGCCGCGGATCAAAAACTCAATGATTATGCAAAATCTCTGACACATTTTGAGTGAAAGGAGCTGAGCAAGATTAATGAAGTGATGATAATGCTATTTCACTGCGGGCGGATTTGAGATATCGCTCATGGGAAGAATGAAGTCGAACTGGTCTGATTACAGAAGACGACCCAATTGTCAACATTTCAAATGTTTGAAGTCTTGAAATCTAAAAAACAATACTCGTGCATCTATCGGTATATTTATCTTAATCGATGTACATTTCTTCAGTTTTATTGTATAACTATATATTTGTTTTTCACTATCCATCCTATCATCATACTCGTATCAAGTACATATTTCGTTTTTCATTATTTTTTACCTAATACTTGATAGTGTCTTCTTCCAGTTAAGATACCGGGGACTTGATGTGATGGCTGATGTAGTATTCAAAGCATTTTCGATGTTCGCTAATCAGATTAGAAGATATACTTTGGAGTATCCACCAAATTAAATGTAGCCTAGGTAGATAGAGAGGAACGTTACCTTATATACCAATTAAATTTGAAGGAAGCTGAAGATACAATGTGCGAATGTTCCTTTGATCTAAATTCACGCTAACGTGTGCGCACGCAATTTATAGTTTAGCTCTCTTGATTATTTATAAAATTGCATTTTTGATGACAAGTCTCGACAGTGTAATTACGAAAGAAGTTTAATATAGATACTATGAAAGACACTGCTTTTCCTAACTTTCTTAATTGATACCTTATGCACCTATGCATCACCCTTTCATAGGTGGAATCCTTTAAAATTTAAACGGTTGAAATATATTGATGCGGGAAGAACATCTGTTTCCTCCTTTATACAATGTTATTGTTAGTTTATCCTTCTTGATTCTTGATACAATGCTTTGATGATTTAAGTCTTCAGTCACCCTGTGGCATTAGTCGCTAGGATAACCATCCCATCCGTCTCCTATGGCTGCAATTACATGGATGAGAGTTGAGACAATGGGCTGATGGTGGTCTGTATCCGCCAGCATATGGATAGGGCTCGTATGCCTTACGTCTAGTTATCGATTCCGAGCACATTTGCAATATATGTACTGCGGAGTGAGTGGTGATCGTCCGATAGGCTTTATCGCAACGCATTAATATGATACGCCATTAGAATATTAATAATCCTTGAGAGTGTTTTACATCCATATATACTCGCTGTAAAATATTATATACAAACGATTGTAACTAAAGATTAATAACGTAAATACGACTGCATTATTTAACAGATTCCTTGAATAAGATTTGTCATCAAATCTTAAATCGTTGTAATATATTACAAGACAACAAGTACATACCTGTAGTTCATTCTATTGTAGCATGTTATGTGTACGTCGTTTTTTTTATAATGCTCATAAATTCTTGATTGTGAAATGATTAAACACACACAAGAGAGCATAATTAGATTGTTCTCGGTTATACGTAAAGTTTCTGAAGGATGTAGGTATGAAGAGGAAGTATTTATTAATATTTTTCTTGGAGACATTTGTATTGTATGTGGAAAGAGACATATTAGCAGGGAGAGCATTCCAGAGTTTGCCTGTGTTGTTAAAATAGGAGATGGAGAAGCCACACTTTCCGAGTCGACATGTATAGGGATGCTCGGAAACAGTTTAGCGGCTATGACGTTGATGAATAGGTGCATGTGGTATCAATTGAGAAAGTTTGGAATAACAGCCGTGATAGCGAGAGAAAACACTTAGGCCTGTGTTTTTTGGTTTGGTTATCATACATTACGGCGATGAACTGAAGGGTAATCGTGGTATTTAATATAACCTAATATAAGAATCTAATTGGCATAAATCAGGTAGTATATAGGTAAGCATGAAAAAAAAATTTTTTTTCTAAACTTCTATCACGTATGTATACGCTATACTTGAGTGATATGTTTTTTAATCAATAATTTGAGGGCTAGTCTTATCAGCGTATTATTATTTACACTTCGTTTATCGTTTTATATCAAAGTGGCCAATCTGCGCCAATAAACCATCCATGGCAACACCTCTGTATAACCATCACAATCTTTAATTTTAAACTTGATTTAAAAAATACATATTACTCCCGATACTCACTCCCAAAACTCTTGAGGTTTGTCGTTTTATTGCTGTATATAATTTTCAAATAAAAAATACTTAAATTTATAATGGTAAAGTATAATAATAAAATAAAATAATTTTGTTATATTTTGTACATTTTTAAACAGTAAGTTGTTCACTAATATTAATTACAAGATAATATTCAGCTAGAGTTGAGTCATTAACAACTGTGAGCTAATTACGATACATTAATTAATTATCTGTAATGTTTTGTAAATAATATTGACCTCTTCTCAATATCAGTTCAGTGAAATGAGTTAATTTCAGAATGTTTTTCTTTGTTGGATTTCTATAACTATATGTGCTCTATAACTATACCTTCACCAAGTAGATACTAGGTGTTTGAACAAGAGTTATCATAACAATACATTCGAATTACTTTTCAATACAGTTAAACTCTTCTAAAACGTTTTCATAAGATGAGATGTTTATCCCAGTTTACTCAGTTTAAAAACAGACAAGCAATTATGCGTGTGCAATAATAGTGTCGATTTTTTGAGCAATAATCGGTCGCTGGTGTTAGCGCATCGTGAAATTCGACGTGGATTTTCTAATGGTGTCGCGTCATTGGGTAATTTTTCAATCAAATTTCGGCGCTGCTCCTCGACTCGAACAGACTAGAACCACAGGAGACCTTGCAGGGCGTGGCCTCTACCGGACTGGTCGTTGGACCGAGAATATCTGAGCTGTGGCTGCCGATGTCGCTAATAACGAAGAAACATCAAGCAGACGACAGGCCACGCAATTGGGCATCACCAGACAAACCCTACTATACAGCGGATTTTAGTAAAAGACTAATACATGTTCCCGTACAAATTGCAAACAGTGCATCAGTTAATGCCTGCTGACCATCAGTCGCATGGATGATTACCGTTGGATGATTAATCTTGCAGCACCCTGTACATATATACATAATATAGAGCAGCTCAACCAAAACAGCTTGTATATATTTTTAAATTTGAATAGTTGGTTTTCAATTCAATAGCCGGGGAGTATAAAATATTAAAATGTCACCGCAAGCCTTGTGCGCCTCCATGCATTAGTCTCGCCCTCTCGAGACCTCCTCTTGGTTCAGTGGGATCCCCGTCTCTGCCCCGTCTGGCCCTCTGAGGTCCTCAACCCCGTCGCGACCTCCCCCTCCACCTACTCCAGACACCTCGCCCGCTTTTTGTATACCCAGCCTACCTACCTACTCTTCTTTTTGGGGTCCGTTCACAAATGATCTTTTTTTTTTTTAAATATACATAAATACATACCTGCCTGTGTGTGTGGCGCATTCGAACACACAATGTTCCGAGTATGTAATTGAATCATTCATTTTCCATGTCCGCTCCATTACTGGAGCATATAGACATCACGACGCCACAAAGCTTAGCCGTCTTGATCATCGCCTCATCCCGTGTCAGCTCTGCCTCCGGGTACATTTTATGTATAGTTCCCGGCGGCCTTACAGGACGGCGCGAGACCGGGGGCTTGAAAGGCAGCTGTAGTCCACATTCGTCTCTTGACCGACTATAGTATTGAAGGCTGCCTTGCCCTTTCTCTCACCTTGTCATTCCACACAAAATAAAACCATCGTTCTCCCATTATTCTACGCAGACATATGTATTCGAAACCTAATATACGGCTGCATTGGCTTTTGGTGAGATGCCAAGAATCTCAAGATACTTGTGAAATTCAAACAATATTCGTTAAAATGTCATGATTTTCCAGAACAATTTAAAATCCTTACATAATAAATAAATACCTATACACACTGTGGTCAATATTCATATGAAGATAGAAGTAGTGTCTAATAATGATAACACCCTAATATTATGTATCTATCATTCCTGTACTGTATACAGTGGTTGTTTCTATAACTGCGTCCTGTGTCCTTAACACGTCGAAAAAAATATTTGCCCATTTTATAGCGCCAGTTTGCCTAAATCAATATCGTACATACAAATCCAATAAACAATGATTAATAATATTTTTTTTCACTCTTAATATATAATTTATTTAAAAATGTAATAGTCGCACTTGTAGTCTAAACCGTAAACCCTTCATAGCTATTAACCCTTTCGCATCGTTTGTCGATATATTCCGTCAAAGATTCCCCATTTTGTTATCACAATCTCTAAGTTCTTTGATATACTGAATGAAATCGTTATATGCAGTTGCTTTGTTGGCGACTAATAAATTGTATTTTCATGCAGTTGGCCGGCTGATTAGACCGACGCGCTCACATCGTCATTAGTTTAATGACTTGGTTTATAGCGAACGCGTATTTGTGTTATCTAACGTAATATGCACGTTGTTGTGCTCGCACCAATCATGAACTTGATTCTGCCTTCAAATGGGCCGTTTCCCATGCGTTGTGTGCCAACAATGGCCGGTCTCCAAATCTGACGCCGATCTCGCATTCTGATGATGATGATGATAACTGCACACACAACAAACACCGGCACTTTAATTTGAATTCCAAACACTCTTGTGTATGGAATCGGTTGAGCCATTACGGTAGGCGTCCTCTCTTACCGCGGTTAATGCCCGACCTCTGTGCAATTATATTTCTTTCGACATTAATTTGTTGATTGATATGAACTACGCTGCGGAATTTAACTGTGATTCGTTGTTTTTACGATCATGTTTATTTAAGTCGGTAAATATTTCGTTGGTTGGGTTGAGCCGCATGTTAGGATCCGGGCCTTTAAAGCGTTTCAAATTTCGATTGATAAACCACCCAAAATGTGCCTCGGCTATTTCAAATGCTGTCTTTGCAAGGCTCCTGCCCTAGATGTCGTCGTGAAACATTTTTCAAATCACTTTTATTTATTTCTTTCAGAAACATTACAAATTGTATTTAATACTATCCCGAAAAAGATAATATAACTAAGTACTAAGAAAAATTAAACAATAAAGTCAAGCAATACAAAGTCCCAATGCTCATCAAACGGAGGACTTCAACAAATTACTTCTCCAAACAAATTCGCGGAGTTCGTGTCTGAACTGGGCCTGCCTTGTGTGGAATATATCAACATCCAAGGCGATGCGGTTAAACATTGTGATCCCGCTCCCAAGAGGTGTAGTCTCTGGCTGGTTAATGTTACGAGATTACGGAGAACGAACAATATGTGCCTCCTTATTCTCAGATAATTGTCAGAGACATACGATTGATTTCCAACAAAATATCAGGATATCTGAACAAACCGCGTACTAGCCCAAATAAATGCATACCCAAGCACACATTCCTTCTAGTCCTCATCTCATTGTATCCCAACATATCCCATATAAACTTATGTTCCCAGGAGGACCTTCGGTTTTTCAACTGATAGAACTGAGTAGCAATTCTGTAGTGACTATATGTTTCAAATATACAACGGATATTGGAAATTAATATAATATATCGACTGCTTACAGTTATCCCTTGCAATATGTTGAATCGATTCAGGACATTGTACGAAGAACGTTTTGTCATTTGGCTGAATATAAATTTAGCCGAACTATTTTTTTGAATGTTTTATATTAAATGATTTAAAAAAATAAAAATAAGCTAAAAGTATGTATTATTATACTATGTTTATTGCAAGAGCTCTGTTGGTGAATGATAAAAATGGGAAAGCAAATAAGGAGCTATCATAAAGAGGTCATGATCTTCACTATTGAGGTCTCAACGAAGTCCTTTATGTATCATTACGTAAAAAAACATTATGACGTCTACATATGACTTAGTCATAATAATGTCCATGTTTTCGGTTTCCTCACAGTCTCATTACAATGTACTTCCATTGTGCTTCGCTCCACTCTTGCGCATCGTCGCCTGTGGTGTTTCCTCATCTCCAAGTTAGATTGCCTCCCTGAATATTAGATTCTCGGCTGCTCATCAACGGCCGCATTCCAATTACTGTGTCGCGCACCTTCCCCTCCAACATCTGCTCAAACATTGATGACCCTCCGCGCGAGGTGAGTGCGCAATCATCCACACTTTCACTGCACTGGATGTTAAGGATACCGTGGACTTCTTCTTCGTGTCAGCGACGTCAAATTATTTTTTCCCAGTATCTGGCAACATCGATAGGTCATGTGTTGCCCAGCATTAGGTCCTCAGATGTGCAGCTTGTTGGGCACATGGAGCAGGATAGTACTGATGCACTCCCATCAAGGTCACTCTATTTGGTAGGAACACGTCCGAACGATCTTCCTTCGATTGTTTAAGCCACTATAATTTTCTCACAGAATGTACTCACTGAAGCTTGGGGAGGCAGAGTTGACATAGGATGAGACTAAGGCGGCAGTGCGTGACGACCATATACAATCATAGACACTCAATATGTGGATAGAAAATGTATAATTTTTCAGAGAAATCGTTTCACACATACTCGTTAGTATCCGTGACTCCTAAGAATAATTGCCAGTTCATCTAACACACAACCGCTAGACATATTTCCCGCTTTCTGCGTTTAGATTTCATCGATGAACGATTTATACGCGTTAGATTAATACTATCCACATTTCGTATTATTTTGGCTTGGTGTGTATTTATAAACGTTCCGGAGATCATATTCCACCCGTGCTCAGATGTCAGAGGCTGTTGTGGTGGTAATATTTCACGCCGCGTGCCTCACAATGCAGCTTCATCCTTCATTACTCATCCTAATTAATTACCTTCCTCCATTGTCTATTATGCGCACACCACACATTGTGTCTATTTAGTGCCGCTAAATGAAAAGCTATGTCGGAACTTTTGGGGTTAGCAAACATACCTTAATACTATGTACCTATGAATTTACTGTCTTGTGTACTCTCCTATGTCCTGATATATTCATTACCAATTATTATGTTAAAGTATCTACCCACGAATTCCTTGAAACATCGCTAGATGTTGCCATTTCTTCTGCATTACATATTACTAAGATACGAGTATTCAAGACGATATTGTTGAATTTTGATTTGATATATATAATCGTGTCGGAAACAACAGGGTCAGATCCTGTCTGCGCAGAAGTGGGCGACGTCGATGGCGTTACTCCCGGCCATCATCAGGTCTTCCTGGGTGCACCTGCTCGGACACAGCGCACACTCCAGAAGGTGTGACAGGGTCTGCCCCACGTCGCAGTCACATTCTTTGATTTGATGAAACAATTGAACTTTTTCCGCCACTAGTAGCCACAAAGTCTGCATTTCCGATAAGGTCGAAGCACTGTATGTTCTGCGTATGAAGACCCAGGTAAAGTGCTCTGAAAGGGACGCCTAATTAGGGTTTGAAACTAAAGTAAATGAGTTGAATGTGTCGTTTTAAGACCCACATTCAGTCATGAGCTTGGTAAACCATTGATCGGAATTAATTCGTTTTAGTAGATTCATTGGAAAGAGCAGGAATGTTGTTTATACATGTGGTGGAAGATGACCAATGTTTTTATTTTCCATGCGGCCAAAAGTACAATACCGCAATGCTTTTCTCAGCGGAATCGATAACACTGTACTCTTGCGCTCGGTTGTATATCTGTAATGTCTCCAATCCGATAACCACGAATACAAAACAGTGATGCACGTATCTTTACCTCCAAGTCCAGAGAAACAATGTCCAGTAGAAGCGGAAAAGTTCTAACTAACCAATAAAACAAATAACTCATACCGCGTCAACTATCCCTCACTCTGATATAAATGTAATGTACAATTGGTTGGACCAAAGAAACTGCTTTGGTCGTCCTTGACCCGCAACTTCTTGCGTCACACTTCTTCTGCCGGCAGATTTAGGCTCTTGCCATATTTGACCAAAACGATCGTGACTAGCCGCGTTACACATTCCCAGCTCCAGGGTTACAGCAGTGGACGACAGACGGACGAAAGCAGAATCAAGCCGCACACCATAAATTGATATCAATATTATTATTGACCTGATTTTTTTCTCTCGCTGAATCCACACCGTTACCGTTTAATCGACACGTTATTATCTCTAGGTGGCGTCTAACGTGTCATGTGCGCAATTTCTGATTTACTCAGCGTTTGTTTTGTTGTATAATATAGACATTATTGCAATACACTTATATAAAAATTAAATTGCCCTACGCCGGATGCGATAACATGACATTGTGTATTGAAAGCAGATAAGATATTTTATTACTCTCAGATAACAATATTATATGCATATAAAGAAGAAAAATTAGACGTTAAATTTAAATATACTTTTTCAATAAGTGCGAT